>JACWFN010000020.1:0-329974 GCA_019775635.1 Cladosporium sp. VS III D KN 1
CTCAAAAGTCTGCGGACAGTATCTCAGCGGCAGCAATCCCTCGAATTAAACTAGAGCTTGAGGTAGGGCTATGCTAGATAGTTACGGATTCTCGAAGTGTCCCCTATCATCTCTATAGGAACAGATTAAAATTCGATCCTACATCTGCTGATACTGGCGTGACATGACATCGAGATGTCCGCAGACTTATGAGCTAGAACTGTACCTCGCAGAACTAATGCACGTTATACAGTTTCCCAGGCGCTGCTTCCTTCATCACCTGGGTAGTGATGACTTACGTGTCTGGCAGCATTTATGTCACTTTATCACATGTCCACCCCGACGACATTGCTGGTCCACATTATCTAGCGCTGATGGACGCTGGCTTGGAATGGCTTTAGGTCTGTTACCTGTAGAGACGTCTCATCTTGGAAACGCTGTCAGACCGTTGTTTCAAAGTCCCGGAAATCGTTCACTCCGATGCTTTTCATAATTCTAGAAAGAATATTCATAAATATCATTATATCATCCTACGGTATAACTCTAATGAAGTGAAGGTTTTGGTTTCCTTCCGCTTACTCGAATTTTAGATCTACATGGTATTACAGAGGTGCTTACTTGAAACCTTTGTCTGCTAATGGCAGTATCATACGCTCCACCTACTAGGTCGTCCCCAAGTCGGTACGAGAACACGACTTCCAAACCTCCGCCACAGCGGCAGCCCGAGCGCAACTTGCCTGTCACGAAACAGCTCGACGACAGCTAGTGGCATTGGGAAGGCATCTCGAGTGGGACTACAGGCCTGTCATGCGCTGCATGACAGCGAGAGAGCTTAGCCTGCAAGACTTAAGTCACGATGATGATGTTTAGGGGCAGCGCACTACGTGAGCATTGAGGATCGGAGACGGCTATTCGAGTCACCGGTCCTAGAGCGCCACACGGGTTAGATGGCAGCTTGCGGCGATGTGGTCGACACTTCGGACAAAGACCCTCAGTCCGTGAGTCGCGACGATCAAGCCCAGGGACGCACTACGCGGGCATTGAAGACCCGAGACAGCCATGTGAGCCCTCGATCGTGGAACGAGCTGGATTCGATAGATGTGTCAATCAGCCTCGTCCCAAGACTTAGCCTCGAGATCAAACGACACGTCCATCATGGTCTCTTGAAGTGGAGCCCGTCCATCACTCGCGATTGATTTGTATCGATAGAGTCGGCTGCAGCTATTGAGTCGACGCCGCTGTTCCTGCAGCGTAGTCAGGCCTTCCTCCAAAGATAGCATGAGAGAACACCCGACAAGCTCCAGCACTCACGAAAGACACCACGTCAAGTACAAGCCTGAAGGATGCAGGTACCGTGGTCTCAGAACGGCACACTGTCCCGACGATAACCATACGAGACGTGAGTCGAACCGTACTTGCCCAGAAAAGCAGAACAAAGGGCTATAAGGGCTCAAGCCCGGGTGGATACTCGGAAGACTGAGGCAAAGATCGGGGAAGACCTCGAGGTACGGTGCGGTGCGACCGAGCCGCACGCTAGGTTCGCAGATTATAGTCTACCAGCCGTTCCTTGGCAAGCTTTCTGGAATTACTATGTGCCGTGTCGGCTAAGCTGTATTTGGACTGACAGGGCGCCTCTTATAGGGACGGCGCGTACGGCCGTGCCCGACTAGCGTAACGATTCCCTTCACTTCCAGACTGTATCCATCTGCCCGTCTCCCCGAACACTCCACGTCGGCTCAAGTCGAAGCGGAGTTAGGTAGCCAGCGCTGGCTCGAATGTCATAGCCGGCCCTTTGCGCTATAATTCGTAGCCTACGCTGGTACCACGGATGGATGCCTGCCCTTTCTTTTGCTTGCCGCGCGATGGACAACTTAGGCAAAGTCGAGAGTGCACCACTCAGATCCATGGGGACTTTGACTCAGACGCCACAATGGTCAGGGTTCCAAGGTCTGAAGAAGCTTGTTTCTAGGTACGCATACAGGCTGAATTCTATACACTTCAGACCAGGATGGATAGAATAGGATCGGGCAAGTCTGGGGCAGGAATATGCAGACTTGCTAGCCTTCGATTTGTTTTTGTTCGCGTCTTCCTAACCACCGTCGCCACCATCGTCGCATCAATGAACAAAGCTTGAGACAAAGCCTCTTATACCAAACAGTTCGCGATGCACGGTATGATACGCCGCATCGCATCCCATCGTGCCCACAGTCAGAGTTCAGCCACCGGCACTCGGATCGCCAAGGTAGACCATGCCCTAAGAAGCGGGCATGCACGACGACAGACACGCTCTGATGACTAGTGAGAGCAACAGAACGACTGCGCGACTCGCACAATGTGCCACTGTCTTCCATGGTAACGTCACGCCACGAGGCGACCTGGCTTGCGATAGATCGAGAAGAAAATACACGTGCTATCCATATGGGCCGTCCCTAAGCTCTGCATTACTGGCAGTTACTGCCCTGATCCAGTGATGACGCTTCGGAGGTCTCCTAATCGGGACGAAAAGTAGAAGATCTGGCATATATTGAAGGCGCAATATAAGCCTAAAGAACCCGTTCCCCACAAAGTCCCACCTCAAGTACCGTGGTAATTGTGTCATTGACATCGCGGCGTCCTCGCTACCAATTCAACCTCTACTTCGAGTTGGCGAGATGCGACTCTATTCTTTTGACAAATCCAACAATTCCTGGTGTGGAATCCTCAGTGTCGGCGTGGCCGCGATGGAAGACCACTGCGGCCTCCAGATCGGAGCGCCATTTCTTGACCAAGTCCACGTCACGAAGGATATATAAGATGAGCCAGCAGATGCTCCAAAGCACAACAAAATCATCACAACACACTCGCAAACAACAAGAACCTCTTCCGACTCTCGCTCATCGCAGGATCTTTCGATCAAGATGCACTTCACCAATGCCCTCCTGATGGCTACCGCAGCCATTGGAGCAACAGCTGCTCCAGCAGGCCAGCTTGAAGCTCGTGCCAGCGGCGTCAAACTGTCCAAGACCAATGGCCAGTGGAAGACTGGCTGGACTGGTGCCACCAAGTCTCAGCAGTACACTTGCTCCAACAATGGTCTTCTCGTAAGCAGTTGCCTCGAACACCTCTCATGGCGGACACTCCGATCGTCAAGCTAATGCGCTTCTTTCAGAACATTCTCAACTTCAACTGTGTCAATGTTCTGAGCGGCAATACCGTTGTGATCCCGATCACTATTCTTGGTGCGAATGGTCTTGCTGGCATTCTACCGGCTTTGAACCTTCCGGCTGCGATCGCCAAGGCACTTCTCCCGACTGTTCCAACTGTCGTTGTGCCATCGTCTTTGCCCGCTTCTCTACCTGCGTCACTGCCAGCATCACTTCCGGCTTCTTTGCCTGCGTCGCTGCCAGCATCCCTTCCGGCTTCTTTGCCAGCTTCTCTTCCAGCTTCTCTCCCAGCCTCGATTCCGAGTCTCCCAGCTTCGGTCCCTGCGTCTCTTCCGGCATCTCTCCCAGCATCGGTTCCAAGCCTGCCTGCCTCGCTTCCGGCGTCTATCCCAGCGTCGTTGCCAGCTTCGATCCCGGCTTCGATTCCCAGTCTGCCTGCGTCTCTTCCAATTTCGACTGATGCTTCTCTGCCGGCCTCTCTTCCAGCATCGCTTCCGGTTTCGATACCTAGCCTTCCGGCCACTCTCCCTGCTTCTCTTCCAGCTTCGATTCCGAGTCTTCCGGCCTCAGTCCCAAGTCTCCAGGCTTCCCTCCCAGCTTCTCTGCCCGCCTCTCTGCCAACCTCTTTGGCTGTCTCGCTCCCAGCTTCCCTACCAGCTGAAAGCAACGCCATCCTGCCAGTCGTCTCGGGAGTCACCTCAGCAGTCCCTGTGGTTCCCTCTGTAATCGAGGGCGTGACTCAGGCGGTTCCTGTGGTCCCCTCGGTTATTTCTGGCGTTACATCTGCTGCTCCGGTTGTCGCTACTGTCGTCTCCGATGTGACTTCCCTCGTTCCAATTCTTCCTACTGACGGTGCAATCCCATCCGGTGGCTCATCTGCTTCGGACCTCATCCCGTCAATCATCTCTGGCATCACCTCAGCTGCTCCTGTTCTTCCCTCCATGATCTCTGGCGTGACCTCCGGCGTGCCAGCCGTCCCTTCTGTGGTCTCAGACCTTACATCTGCTGCTCCGGTTATCGCTACTGTGGTTTCTGGCGTTACCTCTCTCATCCCGGTCCTTCCCACTGACGGTGCGGTGCCATCTGGTGGCTCGTCTGCTTCGAACCTTATCCCATCAATCGTCTCTGGCGTTACTTCTGCAGCTCCTGCGGCTCCTACTCTGGTTGACACTGTCACTTCTGTGGTCCCAGTTGTGCCCGTGGTTTCTGGTGTCACTTCCGCAGCTCCCATTCTCGCCCCTGTGGTTTCGGCCGTCACTTCTGCCGTCCCCATTCTACCTTCAGGCGCTCTGGCTAACCCATCTGGCGGCGCTGGCTCATCAACAGCATACAATTTGGTCCCCTCTGTGGTTTCAGATGTCACTTCTGCAGCGCCTGTCATCCCGACTCTGATCAGCGTTGTTACATCTGTCGCCTCAGTCGCCCCTGTGGTATCTGGCATTACATCTGCGGCTCCTGTTCTCAGCGGGCTTGCCTCAGACGTCACATCCGCAGTGCCTATACTGCCTACTGCCTCTACGGCACCCTCTGTTCCTGCTGGCTGCCCTGTCTGCGTCTGCCCTAGCGTCTGCCCCAGCGCCAGCGCTGGCACGGGCGGTCTCCTTCCTGGTATCCTTTGAAGACGCTGCGTAACAGATACTTAGCATTTGAAGCTATTGCACACTACGATGGCGGTCTGCGACAAACAGATAAAGCTGCGAGGAATGTCGCAGGGCTCTCGCCGCCCACACGATCCTCTAGTGTCTTATCTCTTTCACTCTTTCGATGTTTATGATTTATGTAACTCACGATCTTTGGCTGTAGGTAGTCGTTATTCTGATACAGCAATGGCGCTTTCAATGACATTTGATTGGTTCGACAAACAATTGTATCAGCAATACATACGCTCACTTTGTATCATTTGAGTACTGCGCCAGCTTTGTTCTGGAAGATCTCGAGCATGCCGCCGAATACAAGCGTATGCAGGTATCATCACAATTCTTGAGTCCCGCTGGGTATTCGTCCATTCAAGTACAGCCATTACTCATAAGTCTGCACATGACATCTCAGCGGCATCCGACATTATTATATATATTAGGATCGAAGGTAAGACTTTATTAGTGCCTAAGGGTTTTCTGAGAGTCGTATCTAATCTCTAGGGAATATAGTTTTAAGACTTGCACCTATCTCGGTAGATACTAGCATAATGCGACGCTAAGGCCTGTGCAGACTTATAAGCTAGTACTGTATTTACTCTACTGATCGGGCTGAGCAGCCGGGTCTTGTGCTTCTAAAAGCCGTACAACGAGGCTAAGCTGTGAGGCTGATCACGAGCTGAATCTCGAGGTTCTGATCTACCATTTCAATGCTCAATACCGTATCTCAGAGACTTCTCGACTCAAATTGTTTGTTTTCAGTCGTAGGTATCCGCTTCAGGACTTACTGTGCGTTTGACAAGTATTCAGCGACTGTTTCTATGGAACTTCTTGGGCATGCATAGAAGCCTATCGAGTGCAGGTGTGGTGTCTTGAGGCCGTGGGAAGAGAACAATCTACGACATGAACTTAAGAGCGCTTTAAGTCAACTTTGCTTTGTTGGAATACTCAGTCTAGACTACCACCATTTGCGAGTGACAAATTGGACAGCCACATCAAAGGACTTTGCAGCAAATATATACAGCTTCAACACGACCAGTAGCAGCAAATTTGGCGCAGATATCCAGTCTCGTAATGGAGGCAAAGCCGCATCCAGTTGTCGCCAAAATGGCCAGGTCAAATCGTTGCCTTCATTTGATGCGTGCAAATGCATCGAAGTGTACGCGATCGCAGACTGAAGTGGAGTGCCGTGAAGAAAAGTTGTCCATACTATCAGAAGCGGGACAATGACCATCATGAACATCATGCCAATTCCACCTACCCTCACGACCAAGAAACTAAGCATGAATGGCGTGCCTATTATTATTAGGCTGAGAAAGCAAAAGACAGATTTGTACCGTCTCAGAAGAGATTCGTATAGGACGTCGCGTCGCCCTTGGAGGTCTGGCCACGATCGGATAGCTAGGCTCCTAAATTAGCGAATATGGTACAGGCCGGGGCTGAGGACTCACGACAATCGATGATGATCCGGTATGGTTTCAATGAATGCGATCTGAAGCTTTTGGTCGCATTCCAATGCACTGGCCCAGGAGATGCGTTGTCTTTGACTAACGTCCAGGACACTGAAGACTCAAACGACACGTGCATATCTTCACCTTCAAGGCGTTCTAGCATGAAGCAAGCACCCCTACCCCCTTGGCATACCATTGAGTCGGTGGGCGATAGCTCGTTGGGAAAATCGAGAATCAAGATCATAGTCTCATAAGTGGCAATTCGCTCAAAGCCATGTAGCGCGACAACTCGTATGAAAGTAGAATTATTCCAGATGAGCGATAAAGTACCGTTGTGCAAGTCTGGACGTTTGACCATTAACAAGTCGTGTCTAGGAAGGTAAGGCGGCCCGTCATTCATCCACCGTTCCAGTAGAGACCATTTTGGTGGGGTTATCACGAGGCCATCATCTTCTACGGAAAAAGCAAATGGCGAAAACCCCAAGTGATGGCTCAGAGCTTTTGGCACCCATCTTTCTTCTTTGGCATCGTCTATCTGATCATTCCGCGAGAGAGGAGCGGTGAATAATGCAAATGGCAAATTTTTCTGAGACTTAAGAATAGCCCGCATCTGGGCTTCGGAGTCAAGGGTTTCGATTTCTTTCGGGTCAAGGTTGTGGAGGGTCGCAAGTATCCGTAAAGCCTCTTCTGGTCTCGTCGTAGTCCTCCAGGAAAGCTGACTCCAGATTTGCCTGAAGTGCTCGGCTGTAGTGTCTCTCAGAATGATATTGCGAAAACCGGACTTAGCACGTCGAGTTACAGGAGTTGCTATACTGCCTTTCAGCCTTCCGATGTCCTTTATAAGGTGGCCTTCCAAACTGTTACCATCATAAAAGCTTGACTGGCCCTTGATCAAACGGAGACTCGATTGTTCCGGCGCGTGACCGAGTCGTTCAGGAAAAGGTTTGAAGAAATGTCCACAAACGTTCGTCGCCCAAGTTCTTGCGAGGCGAAGGTGATAAAATCCATCGTGCCTATTCATCATCTCAAGAGGGTAACAAGTGTCTTTATAGACAACGCAGACGTCTCTGCAAAGACTAGATTCTTGTAAAGTCCAGTACCGCGAGTTCCACCCGGATACTGTGAGACGAGCTCTGATTTCCAGCAAGCTTAGCCCGCGTGTGACAAATTTGAGCTCAGTGTCCAGAACGAGTACGAAATCGGCCCAGGAGTACGCGGCGGGCATGAGCTTCATTGCTATGTCGTGGTCCGACAGTTCGCCCAGATTGGCTTGCGACTCGAGTGTTGCTTGGGATTGCCACGAAGAGCTAAGATCATTCGGACCCACCTGAGTTGTTGATCTTTGTGGGATGCAGAAGAAATCAACCCAAATATAGAAGGTGTGTGTCGTGGATTTGCGACTTGTCCATAGCAGGCGGCTGACAGCAACTTCCATCAATACCTCAGCACGACGTTTCTGCACTGACACGATGCCATCGAGGACCCTCTGGAGCTGACATTCATGCATCGTACCCGCTTCTGGATGACCCAGATTGTCCGCCCACACGTGGGAGATTGCAACATATTGTAGTCCTGGAGTCGCTCGGACGTACTCAGTGGAGACAATCTCGCGATCTCCACGTCTGTATTCCGTGGTCACCTTAATCAACGGGATACCTCCAGCCCTCAGTATCCCCAGCATATCAGCGGCGCACGGCTCAATCGATCTACAGTCACAACTCTCACCCAGATGAGGATACGTGAAAGCCTCGCGATCGAAGTGATAACAGCTGCATGATGATGAGATGTCACAGTTGGCAGGCCAACCTGGCCGTTTAGGTAGGCGTTTGAGCTGACTTAAATACACCGTCGAGGAGTATGAGCCACCGTGCTGTATTCTTTTGAGCTGATGGGAGCACCAGTTCTGCCGGATGAGTTGTTGCTGGAGGAACATATGCAACGACGGCGTAGGGGTTCCCGAAGCAATGCGCCTGAGATGCCGACGGTGTTGAAGGTGATAAATAATCAATAAGGACTCCAGGAGGACTCTGACCGATAGAATGATCTTCGAGCCAAGAGCTCCAGCTTCAGGCCATGGCTGATCGAATATGTTGCATTGCTTGTACGCCGTGTCCCAGATACGCACTACCAGGATTCGTTGTCTTCTTTCTTTCCGATAGCTTTCTGACAAGCCCAAGCCTAAGCAATCCCACCATGGCAGATCAGGTCCAAGCCAGGAAAGACCCTCTTGGAATAGCTGAACCAAAGGCTTGGAAGTGATAATCATCCGGCCACTCTCATCCAACTGCCCGGAGAAAAGATCTTGCATATTGAAGCTGCGATAACGAAAGATCTGAGCAAGTAAAGCGAAGTAGAGCCATGACTGTATTATATCCAACGACTCCAGGACCGGCCTGGCTGCGAGTTGCGCAAAAGTGATCAAACCGTCGGCGTCCGCTTCGAGGCCACGAGATGCCAGAAAAGAGTCGAAAGGCCGGTGATTGGAAGTCAGAGGCGACGTTGCTACCAAGGGGATACTGATGTCCAAATCGATCTTGACTTCCGGCACAGGCAGGTGATCCATGATCAGTGGCTCGAATACTGTGTTGATCACTGCAAGATGAAAGCTCCAAAGATGGTCTGAGTAATAACGATGAGGAAGCGACGCAACCGCAAAATTTCCTCTGTTGGGAAGCGCACGTCCTGACTCTGAGCGGGGTGGGTGAGACCGATGGTCCTTGAGTCCTCTGAGGGTAGTTGTTATATGTCGGCGCGGGGCTCATTAGCAAGGAGTCAAGGAGGTTGCAAGATCAGCTAGCTCCGGTGAAGGCGATTGTGCCACCAGGCTGAAACGCGTCACATCAGGCTGTACTACATACCTGGGCGCGATATACCTACGATGCCGCTAGCTTACTACAACCAGAGAAAGAATGATAGCTATTTATAAGAGCTCTTAGCACCTGCAAAGTCAGAGACAGGGAAGCACACTTTATTGGGCAGGGCCGGGAGAGGAGCCAATAGAGCTGGCCGCTGTGGCGTCAACAGGTGTGAGATGTGTGGCCGATCATATCCAACCAGTACCGCGTCTGCGGGTGCAAGGCTGAGTCGTGGGGGCTGTGTAATCTCGCGACACTTGGCCTACAGCGACTACGGGCGACAACCGTCCCCTACAGGTGGTATACATTGCGAACTTCAGTCTTGGACCTAGTATGGAAGACTCGGAGGGTTAGAATCCGGGCTGTCAACACGGGTTGGAGCCAATTGTTCTTTCATGAGGCTGCGATAGATTCCTCCCATTCCTGGCTTAACAAGGCGGGAAAAGTGGCACTGTAGCATTGACCCAGGCTCCAAGAGTGCGGCTAGGTCACGACAGCTTCTTTAATCCCAGACCAATAAGGACAGCAGCGAGACGCCATGTTGTGCAACAGACAGGATCTGCAATGGACGCTTGTCCCGTCCACTTCAGCGTAGGTAGCGAGCATTGAACGGCAGCGGCATGACTCGGACGAATGAGGGCGGGCGAACGCGGCGTGACAAGGCTTCGAGCATGAGGATCAATATGCAGCCACCTCAATAGTATTACGCTCAATGGTTCGTGTTCAGATTACTCAATAGCTGCAATGCTGCCTGCATCTCAGTAAGGCGGTTTAGGCCACGATAATACTTTAAGGGAAGCTCAAAGTCTTAACAGAAGAGATGTAGAAAAAGCTATAGAAGTAGCTAAGAAGATAATTGAGGATATCGAGAACGTGGACTGCAAGATCGTGGAAAGCGAGCTTGTTTATGGGAGCGGAGGGTGTGCCTAAAGGCTGATTGTGCCTTGTGTTTAGAAAGCGTCTTGAGTTCTGAGTCAATTCCTGGGCTGGACCTGCTTGCTACATGTAGTGATCCCCACGCTGTGCTACTACTGGTTTGGATTCGCTGGTCCTCCGAAGCTTCTCAACTTTATAGCGGCTACTACTATCACTAGGAATGTAATTAGACATCCGCGCACCCAAATCACGCTATAAAGGTATAATACTTTTCCCTATAGGTGTTTAGTATACTAAAAAGCTATATATATATCAAGAAGTTAATAAATCCTCGGAATCTAGCTTATATTATCGATTATAGCAGTTTAGAAGATATTTATTAGTAGCCCTAACCCTAACCTTTATTGTAAATGTAGTCACGTGATAAAACTGGATGAAGCCAAAATCTCGCCTATACGCACTCAATCTTATATATACATGGTTATATAATAGATTTTAAATAGATGTATTCTAAGTATAGCTAGTATGTAAGAGTATATACTAATATATAGCTTATTCTACTGCATTTTAGCGATTGATCGCTTTATTCGTGGTTTTGGCTTTGTAAAAGTTAGAAAAGCCGAGAGGGACCAGCGAATCCGAATCAGTAGTATTACTATGCTCGAAACAAATGTCGCATTTTCAGATATATAGCTCCTTAAACTTCTTACATCCCTCGCATTATTATGTAATATGCGAAATTTGAGAGCTATTGATTGGCTAGTAGATGATGCCAATATATCTCCGAAATAGTAGCGATAGATCTCGCAGATATGCGGATAACCCTGTATATCCCGAGGCTTCCCGCAATCCCTCGCAGAATTTATGGGCTCACAACGGAAATCTGCCGCTGCGACATTTAATTCGAGCATCATTGTAGGACTTTAGCGCAGTTTACGTTGAATTCTCCTGGTACGGGGTGACCGGGGTGACCATTGGCGCCCATGGAAGCCCAGATCCGCACTATCTCTGGTATCACCAGGAAGATAAGTTATCGTCCCGCTTTGACACGCCGAGATACGACTTCCGTACTCTTGATATGTGGCAATCAATGCTATATCTAATCGTGCAGGCAATGAAGTTGTGAGACCACCCCACTTATGGGCAATCGTCGTATCACTTGCTGAGATGGCATAAGTATTAGGGAGTTCACATGTTGACAGGTCTCTCAAGAAGGCGAATTACAGAATTGATTCATTTTGTCCGGCAAAGATGTCAGCATCTCCCGTCAAGATCCGCAGGATCAATTGGATGCCGGCCTTGATCACGGCTGTTTGTGTCATCGATTCGGTGATGATTGCTTACGACGGATCTTTAATGGGTTCATTCAACGTCATGCCGTCCTATACAGAATATTTCCAACTCAACACTACGACGATATCGGTCAACAGTTGCTCGACATTCTTGGGAGCATTCTTGATCGCACCTTTGAGCGGCATCCTGATCGATCATTCCGGACGAAAGACGGGGCTTTACGCAGCTTGTGTCATGAACATTGTGGGTGCAGCTTTGGCTGGTGGTGCCGTCAACATCGCTATGTTCATCGCGGGACGCATTGTGGTCGGCTTTGGAGTCGGTCTGGCACAGAATGCTGCTGGCACGTATGTTGCAGAGACCACAGCTCCAGCATATCGTGCTTTCGCACTTGGATTGTACTATTCATGTTGGTCTGTTGGATCACTTCTTGCAGCAGGCATATGTTATGGTGTAAGTTCGAGCAAACTACCAAGTTGCTACTCTATTCCCATATTGACGATCGCATAGACTTCGACGATTGATTCGACTCTGTCTTGGAGAATCCCTTCGATTTTGATGGCCGTGCCTCCAGTCAGCTGCATGTTAATTCTCCCCATGCTTCCTGAATCACCTCGATGGTTGATATTCAAGGGCCGCAAAGATGAAGCAATGCTTGTAATTTGTAGGATCAACAATGCGACACTGGTAAATGCCGAGGTTCACAATCAGTACGACGCAATCACCCACAATATGGCTTTCGAGCAAGCAGCTGGCCGCACACTGGGACTCAAAGAAGCTTTTCGAACACGAATCAACCGGAGAAGACTTTACTTGGCGCTTTCGGTCTCACCGATCACCATGTTAGCTGGTTCAAACATCATCACGTAAGCGAAATCTCTTGTTATTCAGGACACTAGCCAACCTTCAGTGCCAAGTTACTGATGATTATGTAGGTACTACTTCGGTGACATGCTTTTGAGCGCAGGCATTGATAATCCCAAGACACAACTTCAGATCAACACAATTCTACAGGCCTGGCAGCTTGTTGTTGCCCTTCTCGGAACTTCGTTTTGCGAGCGGATTGGCCGGCGGCCACTAACCATGGGCAGTCTCGGATGTTGCACTGTTTTCTTCATCATCCTTGCCGGCCTCTCCGCCAGATATGGTCACTCGACAGATGCATCTGGAATCTACGGTACTGTCGCTTGCATTTTCTTATTTCTGGGTGCCTACTCCTTTGGACTCACGCCCTTGACAGCAGTGTATGGTCCGGAAGTACTTTCGTTCAACACCAGGGCCACAGGGATTGCTTTGCAGACAATGCTGACAAAGGCATGCGGCGTTCTCATCACTATGGCTTTCCCCTTCATGATGCGAGACATCGGCTGGAAGTCCTACATTGTTAACGCTTCGTGGAATGTCCTCTTCCTTATCTACATCTATTTCCAGTGGGTCGAGACTAGTAGTAAGACTTTGGAGCAGATTGACATGATCTTCGAGGGAGAGGAAGCTACGTCGGTTTCAGTCTTGGCTGAACCCCTGCTAAATCGTCATGACTTCAATCACCCGAGATTTGCACATGGCTTTGGATTTGTGAATTTCAAGATCGCGTCGGACGAAGTACAATGATCGCACTACCCCCAGACTCAAGGTCTGAGCTCTCCATATACACATTGTCACCTGACAGAATTCTCAAGGGATTCACAGTACCTCTGGATCCTCCACGTCGCTCCTTCATTCTTTCTGAGACAAAGTGGTATCGTCTTTTGCTATCCAGTTAACCTAGTCTTCGCGCCATCTTTCCTCCCAGGATTGCTCGTCCATGAAGTCTTCGATACGCCTTTGTGCTCTCGTTCTCCTCCAGAAGCTCTAGGCCAAGGTCATGCTGGTTATGAAGGTGCCGAGTACAATTGGTGGAAGCCCTAGCATTCATGACCTTGATAAAGCCCTGCTCTTGGCAGCATCGACGTATCAAACGCTTGATCTCTTCGGTCCTTGGGCATTTTTTCTCTGGCTCAAGGCCATGGAGACATCTTATTTCCGCCGAACCTTCGATTTCTGGGGAGACATTGGCGGCATGCAGACAGCTACAGCCATTACTCATAAGTCTGCACATGACATCTCAGCGGCATCCGACATTATTATATATACCAGGATCGAAGGTAAGACTTCACTAGTGCCTAAGGGTTTTCTGAGAGTCGTATCTGATCTCTAGGGAATATAGTTTAAAGACTTACACCTATCTCGGTAGATACTAGCATGATGCGACGCTAAGGCCTGTGCAGACTTATGAGCTAGTACTGTATGATCCGTGTAGTGGAGTTCTCAAAGTGCAGCGTGTTGGTGCAAGCACCGACGTCCTGGTATCTATCTCTTCCTCTTCGTCTCAGAAATGCTCTCTCGACTCGACTGCCTCGCCGAACCCACAGAAATTTGATTCCGCTGCTTTGATGTTGTGCAAGTATGCGTCTAGGGGTATTATGCCTGTGCGAAGCCGCGCTAGCACAGTTGTCGGGCTGTAGGGACGGGCAGGAACCGTCTACTCCAAGGCTCAAGCACCTCAGTGAGCTGCTGATAGCCATAGTTCTCGCTCATTCAACCACTCTTGCTAGTGGTGACGCCGCAGTCGGGTAGTACGTTATCCGAAACCCAGGCTGTAAGCAGATGCTTGGGCTTGAAGCGTGGCCGGCAAGAAGATTGCGCAAAATGAATTCCTGCACCGAGAATACAGCAGCTATGGCTCCGATTGACCTACCGTGATTCAAATGAATACTAGACAGAGCAGCTTGAAATTAAGCTGTAGCATGAATGTGTTTGACGCATATCGACGCGTCTATACGCGTGCTTAGTGTACTTGCAGAGATTAGAAGAGAGTATGTTACAAGTTGCGCGTAAACTTCAGGCGAACTGAAGTGAATGAAGGTACAGGACAGGTAGAAAGATGCTTCAATCTTGAGATCTGCAGTAGATATTCTTATACCGGGTACTGAGCTGATGGAAATATATTCTTCCTAGTGAGCAGAACCACTGGAATGGCGTCGGCGCCCGTGTAAGCATTTTAATACAAGGCTTTCACGCTTTTTTCAATGAATAGTCAGTCTATGAAACTTATGTCAGACAGATCCGAATATATCATATTTCCGCGCGGCTAGCTAAGTCAAGTTGGGTTTTCGACAATGACCGAAACACTACTAGTGATGTCCCTCGAGCTTGTGCCGATCATACAGTCGTAATCGCCAGGATCGTATCTCCATGTTCCATCGATATCTAGACCTTCTTCTTTGGTAACACAGTACCAAGCCACAGCATCTCTGGTCAGCTGCATCTCGATAGATCTCTGCGACTTAGCAGGAACCGCGACCTTTTCGAATGCAACCAATGATTGAGGCGCTGCTTGTTTTCCTTCATCGAAGATGGCGACGGACGGCGAGATGTAGACTTGTACTACTTCACTACCAGCGACGTCGCTCGTGTTGACGATGGTCACCGTTATAGTGGCGCATTCCGAACCGTCCGTAACGATTCGACCGCGAACACTGATGTTGTCGAGTCGGAACACAGAGTAGGTGAGGCCGTACCCAAATGGCCATAGTGGTTGGATTCCATGTGCATCAAAGTAACGATACCCTACAAGGGTTCGCTCACCATAGTCGCCATGCTTAGCGCTTTTGTCTGCAGGAAGCCAGGAGGTCGAGCCGTGATCTTCCAGACGCATCGGGAAAGTTATCGGTAATTTCCCAGAAGGATTTGTATCTCCCAACACGATGCTAGCGATTGCACTTCCATTCGCTTGACCCTGGTACCATGCGTGAAGGATTGCAGATGCCGCGTCTGACCAAGGCATAGCAATTGCGGATGCAGATTGTGTGATCACAATGGCACTGGGCTGGACCTTGCACACTCGCTCGATCAGCTCGTTTGTACGGCCTGGCAATAGAATGGAGGTTCTATCACAACCTTCACGCTCTGTATCGTTGTTATGCCCGGCGACGATTATGACAACGTCTGCGCGGCTTGCTACGGCAACTGCATCTTCGATCATGGCGTCCTCGTCTCGCTCGAGTGACATGCCCAAGCGGCAACCAGAAATCGTATGGAATAGAGTATTGTCCTGTGGCTCAATTGCCGGCAGGGTAGCTATGTTGTCGATACAGAAGTCGTAAATTCTGTTGGCAGACAGATCCTTCCTCGCAGTCTTTTCAACACTTCCGCAATTCATAAAATTGGGCCCAGCTTTGTCCCAATTGCTGTTGTCAATGAGAAGTCCGTCATCGATGTAGAGCTTCGCTTTGCCCGTGTTGCACAGCCCAAAGCGATAGCTTCCAGCATCTTCAATATGGAACTTCCCAACGAGCTTGTAGCAATAGCTTTGGTCACGAAGATACCCAGGGACGTCACCGTCGCTCATCATAAATACAGATGACGTATCCCAATAACTGATAGCAGCAATTTCGCCTTCAAAGTTAGAGCCACGATAAAATCTTGCCTCTATCCTTCCCTGGCTTCCATTTCCTACCAAGTGATCATCGAGAAGCGAAGTCTGTTCACGTGTCAAGCATCCTTCTGCGAAGGAAATCTGTATCTTGGGATCCCGTGCGCATATGGAATTGACCAGAGATTGATAGGGCGTAGTCACGAAGCGGGGATTCACCGAGGCGCTTCCTGAACCACCAGCTGTGGGAGTCTTTGCATTTGGACCGATGATTGCGAGGTGTGATATAGTTGACAGATCAAGAGGTAATACGCCCGAGTTCTTCAGTAGAACAACACCAGCTAAAGCGGCGGTTTCGGCAGTTCTCTGGCATGCTAGGTCATCACAATAGTCGGCACTATTGCTGTCCAGGGCCCTCGATTTTAGCTCTCTCTTGTGATTTTCGACACTTGCAGAAAGAGGTTGGAGGATGTGTGCGCGTCCTAGTAATACTAACAATCGCATCACAGCCGGATCGATATGCTCTTTGGCAGAGAGTTCGCCTGCTTGCACAGCCGATTCTAAAGCATGTCCAAAACGGAGCCCTGGCCCTGGCATTTCCAGATCCGTCGTTGCTTTCATACTGTTGATCGTGGAATTGAGACCACCCCAATCACTCAGTACAAGCCCGCTGTAGCTCCACTCAACACGAAGTACACTGCGCACCAAGCGCTCTGAAGTGTCTACGTGTTCGCCGTTGACTTTAGAGTACGCAGTCATGACCGTCCACGGGTCAGCTGCTAGAGCCATCTGGAACGGTTTCAGATAGATCTCGCGCAATGTTCTTTCGTCAATATGCTGATCTATGTTGAAGCGATTTGTCTCCATGTCGTTTGCAACATAATGCTTCATACAGGCGCCCACGCCTTGGCTCTGTACCCCACTGATGAAAGAGGTAGCCAGAGTTCCAGTCAGATGCGGGTCTTCTCCGAAGTTTTCGAAGTTACGCCCTCCCAAAGGGGAGCGACTGATGTTCATGGTTGGGGCAAGCAAGACATGTGCTTGCATTTTGATGGCTTCAACGCCAAGAAGTCGCCCGACATGGCTGACCAATGCGGGATCGAAAGTTGCAGCCAGGGAAATGCCACACGGTATGAAAGTTGTCCTAGTCCCGCCAGTCCATTTCGGCCCTCGTACACCAGCTGGGCCATCGGTAAACTTCAAGCTGCGGATTTCTGGGGAACAAATGGTCCTGGTGTCCCACATGTTCTCGCCTGATAATAGCGAGCACTTTTGACTGAGTGTAAGGGCTCCCAGCACTTGTCGTACATGATCCGACATCTCTGCACACGGTGATGACCAACAGTGAAGAGCTTGGAGTTTGAAGTGGTGAGTACATGGAGCGTCAACGAAACTATGCGCGTGATCAGTTTGTCGTGCAATAGACAATGTACAGCATTGAGATATGTAGACAACGATACGGGTGTTCGAATCAGTCCGGATCTCAGCACGACGAATAGCGCATGCTTGACATTGAGAGGGTGGGGTGGAATTTCTTCCTACAAGTCCGTTATCTGCTCGCTCGCACCTAATCCACACGTTCGCTCTATCATCTTGAGCTTATGCGCGGTGGATGACAGCTGGATGCGATAAGCGTGCAGCATGGGCATCCCCACCCTACATCTACTGTGCCTGGTCCCCCACTTTGTATATGTCGCCAGATTCTTGATACTGGAACAGTGGACCACAACCCACCGTGCTCACATATTACATACAGTGGTCGATTTACTAGCAAATCTGCTCTGATTCTGGAAGCCCAGTGATGCTATCATAGGTATTTGTTGGGCAGACACAGCGATTCGGATTGCGGAACTTGATCGGTCTTCTCTCTCTTTCTTGCTATATGACTGTCGACAAGATGGGGCTGGTATGAGGGCCAGAGCGAACTAGAAACTAAAGACTGGGCTCCACATAAGCATACAGTTAGGTACTCAAGCTCCGCTTATACCCCCTTACGATGAAGTACTTGCGTTATCAGGCTCCGATATCCATCAACAGCTGACAACAAATCCGACACGAGAACATGCTCTTGGGCCGAATGAGCGACAAGTATACTCCCGGGGCCGTAGAGATACCTTTTATGCGCACCCTGCAAGCTTGGTATGTCCGTGCCATAGTTGACGACTATCTTTTCGAAGCCTAAGAGTCACAGTCAGCGTGCGAATCTCGTTGCCCGGGAATTGTACGTACCATCGATGTCTGAGTCAATTGAAACCGGACCAATGCCATAAGAAAGGAATGCCAGATCGAGCCATGGTGATACTGCAGACACTGCCTTCTCGATACGAGTCTTGATGCCATCCAGATCTTCTGATGCCACTCTTACGAGGACTGTCGCCGAAGCGTTCTGAGCGATTACATTCGGCGCAACGCCACCTTCGATCTGACCGACGTTCAAGGTAGTGTTGCCAAATCTGTCGCTCCCAGGCAGATCGAGCTGATAGAGCGCAGAGAGACCGCTCACAAGAAGTTCGATAGCACTTCTGCCGAGCTCGGGATATCCAGAATGTGCAGCTTTCCCATGCGCGAACAGTTTGAATGCTAAGCCGCCTTTGTGACCCGTCGCAAGTTTGAGCTCCGTCGGCTCACCAAAGATCACACTTTCCCATGCCAGACCTAGATCATTGGCTGCTTTCATCCCGTGCCCGTCTTTCTCTTCACCGACGACGAAAAGTAGAGCCACATCGCCTTCGACAATTGCACCAGCATCGCGAAGATGCTCGACAGCGCGGATCTGAGCTGCGACACTGCCCTTCGCATCTGCAGACCCGCGACCCCAGATCTGGTCTCCTCGGCGTTCATACGGGAGGTACGGTGGCACGGTGTCGATGTGAGATGTGACGAGGATCCTCGTGTGTCTTTGTTGACCTAGGTAAGCGAAAACATTCTCACGACCCTCGAGAACGGGCTGTAATTCCACATTGAATCCTCGGCTACGGAGGTAGCTGTCGAGATAATTGGAGACGTTGTGCTCAGAGCCCGTCACAGATGGTATCTCGACTAGGTCTCTGTGCAGTCTCAAAAGCGCAGTCTCATCGTCATTCCCTTCACCATGGAGGAATTGTTGGTCCTCTAGTCGATGGTTGCTAGCGGCGACGGTGAGAAGTGCGAAAGAACTCAGCAACGCGAACCTCATATTCGATTCAAAAAACGTCGGCGCTTGAAGGCAAGATCTATCTTGTTCAATAGTAATGTTTCGAGATGCCATGAATTGCTTTGTAGGCTGGTTGCGATATCGCACTGGTAGCTTGCAGTCGTGAGCTTGGCTTGATAGCGTGCTAGCACGCGATAGGAGGCACCATATGCAAGTTCGTTTAGATGCAAATCCTATAGGGCAATGAACCCAATCTCAGCTCTTTATCTAAAGCACATCCGCACTTTATCAGCATTGGCAATATCAAGCTTGCATGGCGCTATGCTCAAGCGTCCACTTCGCTGGGGGTTGGCGAGATAAGACAAGCATCTTGTTGGCGCTTCAATTATTTATGTCGCAGCATACTAGGCGTTGCAGTGCTTCCAGCATCGATGCTTTGCTTTAGATAAGTTTCTTAATTCTTTTGCTGCAGTCTGTCATTGACTTTGGGACTTTCACTCTCGAGTCATCGAGCTACGCGAGGCGATGGCTTCACTGCAAGATAAGCCAGCTCTGGTCGCATCTCCAAATCCTTCTGGCCCAAATGGTGGACACGAAAGCCGAGAAGTCAAGCTAGAGGATGGTGCTGTCTTCAGTATCTCTGCGTCTGAGAGCGGCCCAGAGCTAAGCGGTGCGGAAGAAAAAAAGCTGCTACGACGGATCGATTGGCGTCTTCTACCGCTGTTGGCGGCAATGTATGTCGTCAAGACGATTGATGCGCAGAATGTGAGTATGTTATGTATGTCTGTGCAAATCAAGTACTGATTGAACACCTGCGAGGTATCGAATGCCCGTGCTATGGACAAAGGCACAGGACACAACATCATGATCGAGCTGGGCATGAATTCGGATCAATTCAATCTGGTCACCGTTGCATATTATGTATGTACTGCCATGTCTACCTGATTCACTTTAGCTGACCGCGTGACCAGATACCGTACATCGTAGCTGAAGCACCCTCAAATCTGGTCCTGAAGTATATGAAGCCGTCAGTCTGGCAAGCGCGTGTGATGGTGAATTTTCTCTGTGAACCGCTTCTTGTAGCGAGATGCTGACCTCACCAGGTCTCCTGGGGAATCGTCTTGTGCTGCCATGCGGCCGTCAAGAATGCCGGTGGACTTTATACTGTTCGCGCACTGCTGGGACTTATGGTAATTGGCGCGAAGGCCCTGTAGACTGCAGAAGTAACCATATACTAACAAGACATGATTGTAGGAAGCTGGTCTGTGGCCTGGCATACTTTTACAACTTTGCTACTGGTACAGACCGGACGAACTGGCGAAGCGCATTGTTCTTGTCACCATCTTTGGTAATTTTAGTGCAGTCATTAGCGGTGTGCTAGCATTTGCATTCAATGGCGTGACGACTGGTGGACTCTCGGGCTGGAAATGGTAAGAAGCAGAACGCTTTCAGACGCTGTGGGGAGAATTCCGCTGACTAGAAGAAGGTTGATTCTCACAGAAGGCATCGTGACGATAGTGCTCGGCATTGCCGTGTATTTTCTTCTTCCAGACTGTAGGTACCTTGAGAGAACGTCAAGCCTGGGGTTACACACTGACTGCCGTATTAGTTCCCTCAACGGTGAAGTGGCTTTCGCAAGAGGAAAAAGCATTCATTCAAAATCGGCTTCCCATCAATTCTCCTAGGTCTTCTGAGAAAGATTTCGATTGGCAGGAGTTCAAGAACACTTTCAAAGACTATAGGCTTTGGCTGTTCCTTGGTGTCTGGGGCTTTTACACCGTTGGCACAACTGGGCTGACCTTCTACCAACCGAGTATCATTGCTCAGCTGGGCTTCACGTAAGTGTTCCCTCGAATTCAGTGGATGGACAAACGAATCAAATGCTGAGATGATTTCTCGTGTAGCTCCATTGCAGAAGCGCAATTGCTCAACCTCCCTCCGGCAATCTTCTCGTGCATCCTTGTCATCATCTTCGGTTGGCTAGCAAGCACAGCAACTGTGCCTCTCCCAGCAATCCCCATCTTTTTCATGATTGCAATTGAAGCATGCTACGCAGTCGAATACACCTACCCAAATGTGGGAGGAGTGTACGCAGCCACATTGCTTGCCGGGGGATTCTCGTCAGCCTGGTATGATGGTTCCGCAGCTTGTATATGTGATTGTCGAGCTAACATGTGGTGCAGGTACATCATGATGTGGCCGTGGCGAGTCCAGACGATCAATGGCGCAACAGGCTCGGCCTTTGCAATCGCATTCGCAAACAGCTACGGTCAGATTGGAGGTGCTGTCGGTGCACAGCTTTTCAATTCTCGCTTTGCGCCACGATATGAGACTTCATTCGCCATAGCTATGGGCTTTGTCGGCATTGCTATCATCGTTGCTTCCACAACGTGGTACTTCACCGGTGCTGTCGACGTAAAGATGCGTCGGGAGAGACGGGCATGGATGAAAGCTTCCAAGGGAGACCGCTGATGGTGACTATCACAACAATAGACTACAAGACTCGATCCATGCGTTGAATAAACATTATGGCCTCTGTTAGGGTACATAATCGAGCAGAACTACCTTAGCAGCTCCTGAAGATAGTAAGCTCTTCATTCACTTCTTACTTCTTCACAAGCAAGTTGGGGGTGTGCGTGTACCTCGCGAACTGATAGAAGAGCACAGCGGCTAATAGAACACTGCCTCCAAACCACATTATGGGGTGGAAGTCGTGTAGCTGGTACAAGCCATCAGTCCCGTCGTTGCTCTGCGCGCTCATCCGAAGCAGAGCCCCGGCAATGGGATTCCCTCCAAGGCTGCCGAAAGAAGACAGCTGGCAAAGAATTGCGATATATGGCCCGATCAGTCGAAGATCGCCTCCCGGCACAAGTGGAATCATAGCTGGGCTCTGGAGAGATATACTGGCACCACTGAACCATCCATACACGACAGCCCACACGAACATCCCGGGTACTGATCCAACACCTTGCCATGCAAAGCTGAGTATCGCGCTGACGAGGACGCTGACGACCAGAGTGTTTGACGGCCCGATCTTGTCGGCCACAATGCCCATAATGAGACGGCCGAAGAAGGTCGCCGCATTCAGAGCCGAGGATACGTAAAATGCGGTGCGCGGCGAAGCGCCGAGGACCTGGGTATAAAGGGGTGCGTAGAAGTAAGGAATGTAGACGCCGAAGAAATGGAGGAGGAGGGCGAAGGCCATCAAGCAGACGCCGACTTGGCTCAAGGCCATCTTGAAGGGGAAGGACTTGAAGTTGACGGCTTTGTTGTGCGGGACCATGTTGTGAATGAGTGCAGCAGCAGCAAGCATGCTCGCGAGCTGTTCGTCAGAGCATTATATCAGCCCTTGTACTGTTAGACGCAGTGCAGACTGTCAGAACTTACTTGTATGAAGCCAATAGCTCTCATTGTCCATGGATAGCCGACTTTATTGACATTGAGTAACTGATTCGCTACGATCGGCCAGATGACACCGCCGGCGGAGGAACCGCCTATGGCAATACCGACAGCCAACCCTCGACGCTTACTGAACCACTGATTAGGTAGCGTGACAACAGGCAGGAAGGTCAGTCCTATACCGATCCCAGTACAAACGCCATGTGAGAGCAGGAATTGATAGTATTGCGTCGAGAGACTGGCCATCATAACTCCAAAGACTGTCAGGAAGGTACTGATGGTCATGGTCCAGTAGAGGCCGAAGCGGGCATTCATCACGATGCTAGGTATCGCCATGCCGGTGATGGCCCATAATTGGAACGATCCGATCCAACTGATGTCGGCAGGACTGTGGTTTGGGAGGATGGATTCATAGAAAGACTGAAAGACGCCGAAAGCTGTGACGAAGCCGAAGGACGCAAAGAAGGCCAGGAAGCAGCCTGCCACTGTGGACCAGGCTTTCAGCCCACCATCGACGGCAGGAGGCTGCGGTGCTGGCTGGGCAGGCTGCGACTCGATTGCCGTCTCGTCCTGTTTGTCGTCTGCAGAGCTTTTCTCATTTGAGTTGGTACTCATTTTGCTGGACGTCGTTGATCAGTGATCCAGTCAACCGTCGCTTACAGGAGGTAAGGCCATTGATCGGGATATCCATCGAGGCATCGTAGGCCTTGTATGGGCAGGAGGCATGTATACAGACACAAGAGTCATGTCAATGGGGTAGAGCTGCACTAGTAAAAGCTTAGCGGCAGCCTTTCCCGAAGCTTGTGTAGTCGACCTCCTGTGATGTCCCCGACGGGCAAGCCGACGGCTCCACGCTCCCCAGGCAGTAAGCCGTGATCGACAATGGATACGAGGCTTGACGATCTTTGTTGTTGGTCTGCTACACGGACTGTCCTGGAGTCCGTGTTGCTCTGGCAGCGACGTCACAGCCTCCTTGCGACCGCTCGTACAGACGCATGGCCATAAAGATCGCCTTGAACCTAGTTGGCGAGCTGAACTTGGAAATGCGCGATGGAAGTAGTGCAGTGAGGCGTCGCACGTGATTCCTGGCTCAAGAATCATCCTCGGTACGTGAGCGATATCAATCGGCCTGGAGACCAGGGAACTGCCCAAGAAACGTTTCCCCAAGAGACACTTTCGCAAGAAAGGCCTCGGATTCTTGTCCCCAGTGATTTCTGTTTCCACGACAATCAGCCGCACCATCTAACACACTAGCATGTCTTTCCTACCTTCTCAGCCTTATTCTCGGCCTCTTCTTCAGCCCATCAGCATCCCGGCGCAACCGTCCGCAGCTCTCAGGCGCGGACACCAGTCTGTACAATCAAGTTCAGGATCCTCTACGACGGCATGGAATGCCACGGTCCACTCCTTTCTTGGTAATCCCAATCGTGAAACTTCCTCGTTGTGGCCTCCAGACAAGTTCGATGAAGATCCAGCAAAGATCGCGGATGATCCCATCCACAACAAGCACTACGATGCCGCCAGCGCCAGGCCGGGCGAGGAGCCAAGCGTATACCGCATGTACCAGTCGATGGACGAGCAGTCGCCAAAGAAATTAACAGAGGTTGCGCCTCCTCGTATCATTGTAAAACGCTACCTCCCCAACTTGCCGCTTGAACGAAATGGCACTTCCAAGCCAGCTCTGACGTTGCTAATGCTGACTGGAATGGGACTCCCGAAGGAGGTAAATGTCGCAACCTCTAGATGATCCACTGTCATTATTGCTCACACTGTGACTCTAGGTGTTTGAACCAATGATAGACACAATAATCGCAAGACAACACGATGCTGGCTATCGCATTGCCGAGATATGGTCAATGGACATGCCTTTGTGTGGCGAAACTGCTCTTTCGAATCCTAGAGGATACTTGTACGGTGAGTTCCATTTGCCTTCAAAACTAGTTGGATGGGACTAACGCAATTCACAATAGCCAACGAAAAAGACATCGCCCGAGATCTGATGCTGTTCGTCACGGCGTATCTGTCTCTGCAAGCGACACAGGATCTGCCAGCTGAGCTAGAACCTCGCACTCTCAATGGTGATGGAAGACAGCTTGTCCGCCAACACCTCCACGTTGTCAGCCACAGCTTAGGCGCGCAATCTGCCATCCTCATGGCTGCACACGCACCCGGACTCTTTGCAAGTCTCACCGTCTTCGATCCTGCCATGATACCGGACGGAAAGATAAGAGAGGCCTTCGTCAAAATGCCGAAGGATGTCCTGTGCCTGGGTATTCCCTTCGCTTATCGTACTCGTGCGGATTTCGAGGCCCAAATCGCTCGTAATCGACGCACACGTACCTGGGACAAACGCATTGCCAAGATCTTCGTTGAGCACGCCGCTGTAGAAGCCGACCAGGGGACTTTGGTACTGACTGGGCACCCACGGCTAGAATGGGCACTTTATTATGATCAGGAAACTCCAACACAGTGTTTCGACCGCTTGAGCGACGTTCGAACCCCGTTCAATGCAGTAATGCCATCCAAGCCGTTCGCTGTACCTGCGAAACTGCTTGAGAAGCAGTTTTCCAAGTTTCCGCAGAAGGCGAGATTGACATGGATTTCTGACTCGACACATCAACTGCCATTTGAGCACGTTGATCGTTGTGCAGAGAGTGTCGTAGACTGGCTAGGGGACCTTCAGGGAGATGTCAGCGCAAAGCTGTGAATTGGTCTCGTAAAGAGCTCGTATAGCGAAGCAAACGGTTGGTCTCTGAACACGTAATTATCAGATAACGAATTTGATCAGCATAAGAAGATCCACGTGTCGCATACAGAGTTTCCACCGGCTTGCCGCCGCAGTGCTGGCATTGCGGCTAAGATACATAGCGTTCCCTAGCGTGTCTCATAGATCCTGGATAGGGCTGACCCTGAATGCTACGCAGATCAAGCATGCTGATCGGGCTTCGCTGACGTGTTACCGCTTGCGGACATGTCATTGAGGTCCTACCGCAGAAAACAAGGCTATGTGCAGATATGACTTGACACTTCTAGCATTGATCCTCTTCACTTCGGATCACTCTATGTGCGTCCCTTCATCATCACCATCCGCATGATGCCATCATCCATACACTCTTCAACATGGAGAAAGACCAGGACAACTCACAATGGCGACCTCAACGGCTGGTCTTGAGTCTTTTCCATCCGCTGCAAAGACGAGACGATCCCCCCGTCTTCTCCAAACAAGACCGCATGCCTGTACTTGGGCAACTCTCATGCCATGGCTTCATTCTTGCACACGCGCTCTGGCCTGGAATTGTTCATCGAATATCGGCAACTATCATGAAGAAGCCCGACCTTCCTCTCTGGGCTCTAGTACTGCTCTACAGTTTCGCATACGTCAATATGATCTTGCGCGAAGGCAAGGCATTGAAAGATATGGGCACAAGGTGAGGAACCAAGTTTTCATTCATGTCAAAGATGTAGCTGAGACTTTGCAAGGACTGGATTTCTTGATGGCGACTCCCATGCACGAGATCGTGTATCCAGTGAAAAGGCGGGCAAGGTTCTTTTCGGCGTCGCCTTCTTCGCTCTTGTGCGCCCTTGTCTCACGCTTTTGGTGCTCTGTACTACCGACGGACGCGAACCGCCATGCCTCACTTGGTACTTGCCTCTGGAGCTCTGTTTTTACCCTCTGGTTGTCGATCTATGGTTCTATCTGTACCACCGGGCATGCCATGAGCTCGACGCCTTGTGGAAGTTCCACAGAACCCACCATCTGACCAAGCATCCAATCCCCGTGCTTGCAAGTTACTCTGATCTGGAGCAGGAGATGATTGAAGTCGTCGTGATTCCAATAGCGTCATATTTGACGCTCAAGCATGGCTTCGGGATGCCGATGCCATTCTTCGAGTGGTGGATATGCCAGGCGTACATCCTCTTCGAAGAAGTTCTGGGCCACTCCGGCTTGCGCATATATGCTATCGCGCCTTCGATAATTTCTCCAATCCTTTGCTATCTCGGATGTGAGTTGGTCATTGAGGATCACGACTTGCACCACCGACGAGGCTGGAGGAAAAGCTATAACTATGGAAAACAGACACGACTCTGGGATCGCACATTTGGCACTACTGCGCCTCGTCTCGAGTCGAGCCAGATCGATCGCGATGTCCAAATAGATCTTCCGCTCTTTTAGGAAGATTCTTTGTGGGTTTACACTCATGCGATATTGGATGCGTCCGCTGATTGCAAGGCCACAGAGTGCACTAGAGCTAAATTCAAAATGAGAAAAGCAGGCGGACTGGCTTCTACTCTGGAGTGCGGTAAGGTAGGCAAGTACAAGCAAGGAGTCACATAATGTCACAAAGTAGATGTGACTGATCAAGTTCGTCAGAGGAAACAAGTCACAATATTGACTTCCATCGTTGAACGACATAAATAGAATTTCATACGGTTGATCTCACAACAGTACTCACAGATGTCTCAACTCCGCTCCCAGACTCATTGTCAGACTCTGATAACCATTCGTCGCTGCTCGTGGTTTCTTCGATCTTCCAGTAGCTGCCAAACCACTTCTTGACATTCGCCAGGAGGTAAAGCTGTCCCCATGCGTCGAGCTGTCCGTTCGCGTTCTCCCATATTTCATCGATGATCATTTGTTGACAGTTTGCGAGGTCAGCTGATGTGCCACTAAATTCGGGGTCTTTCTCATTGTAAATGCGAAGCTCAGAAAAGTTGCAACAAGCTGCCATTACTTCTGTCGTGAGATGACTGCTCAGATCGAAGTATATGGCAATGGGGAGTAAGTCGCTCTCTCCCGAATATTGTTCATGTGGGAATTTGCTGCAGCACAGTCTGAGCACGGCTCGCGGAAGACTGAAACTATGCGGGAATACCGCATCGAGGCCAAGACCGAAATGATTCCAGGATAGCAGTAGCCGTAGGTCGCGCCATCCTGATTCTGATACATAACAAATATCTCGCCCACAGTCAATGAAGAGCTGATATGAGTCGCATACCACAGCTACGCGCGATTCCATTGCCACGTAATCTCGTCCGAGAACACGGCCACATCCCGCCTTTGCCCCAAGCGCCGGTAGAAGTTCATCAAGATCCAAATCAGGGTTGCACAGGGATAGCCATTGCAGCATCTCACCATCAAGTCCGGATCCCGCCCAAGATATGATTCTAGTCGAAGATCGGCCGAAAAACGCCCGGGGTGCTACGTCTCGCTTAGCACATATCTCGCTTATATATTCCACTGCTTTGATACTAGATCGCTCAACGATGGCGTTTGGGTGGCGAGGAGGCATGTACTCTATATGCCAAAGAATCTCGGCGCACAACGCAGCCCCATGTGACCCTCCTGTGATGGTATCGAATCGACTCAAGAGGTAATCCTCTAATTGATACGCTTCCGACCAAAACCCGCTCAGTAGAACCAGTAGAACCAGATCGTCGTGCCATTGAACGGTGATGGTTGAGATGCGCTCACGGTGAAGGGCGGTCAATGTTGGACTCGATTGTTTTGACGTCATGTCTTCGATGATGGATGAGTGTAGAGCACCATATATCTCGTCAAGTACGTGGTATACATCTTCATCAAGCCTCGGGTCGTTTGTTTTGTCGACAAGCTGGATGATGTTCAAGACCACCCTGGACAAGGCTGAGTTGTCCAAACCACACCCGTGTCTGATGTGTATCATTGGTGTGTATTGCGCCAGCCAGCGGTATGCTTGAAGCATGTCGTATATAACGTCGGCATTGTCCATGGGCGTCAGCCGGAAAGCAGTATTCTCAAAAGCGATTTCAGATATGTAATCGTAAGCTGATCTGTGCACCCATTTCAGATTGCTGTTGGTAAGCTCGTGAGAATCCGCTAATTTGCCACAGTCAAAGTATTGGAGGCGAGAACGATCTGTCGCGATATCTTTCAGTGACCAACCGCCCAGTGGACGGGCCTCATAGAAGATATAGAGTAGTCCCTTGCTTTGCGCAAGGATGCGGCCGCCCATCAGCTCTCCTTCTTCTTGATATTCTTGCAGGGATTCGTACGGATGCTTACGCAACAATCTGATGACCAACGCGACGCTGATCGGTGACTTCCAGAGTAACAGGTGAAAGTACAGAGATAGATCTGCACGATGGACATCATCTATGTTCGAAAACATATGATCAAACAAGTCTTTCAGGCCCGATGGGATGGCGTTCAGCCGCAGTTGCATGGTAGCGTCGTCATCACCTGCCTCAATTCCCGATGCGAGAGATTTGCAGACCAACACAGCCCAAAGAAAGATACCTTCGGCCCGATCGCGGATGTCTTCGACCAGTTGAGAGCCAGTTGCCCCATACGGCACAAGCTGACTCGTAGCATACTGCTCGATGTCGTAATAGTTTAGGTCCTGGAGACTCAACGACTGGACATTTGCAAGCTTGCGGACAAAGGCGGTCTCAGGTCGGCTAGAAACGCAGAGTTTGATGTTTGATCCAAGGTGAATGCTGGTAAGAGCGTCGAGTAGCCGATTGTAATCACCATCAAATTCATCCAAGCCATCAACAAGCAAAAAAACGCACTCCATATGGTACGCAGCCAGTGCCAGCTTCAACGCATCCAGTAATTTAGCCTCGGTCCAGTCCGAATAATGCAGCGAAGAGCGCGCCGACAGGATTCGGCTAATCACCGCGGGTTTCGCTTTCGTGACCTGGTACAGGATTGTCCGCAGTAGTCCCGCAATGCTCTTCTGCAGAGGTGATCCTGGCCTCCAAAAGAAGAAGCTGAACGTATAGAGCTTTCGATTCCGAGCCCAAACCCTCAGAGCTTTGTGTGTACGCTTATCGCCTTCGATGAATGACATCAAACTCGTCTTGCCCGATCCGGCTTTCCCGTTCACCCAAAAAGATGGTTGGTCACTGTAAAGCCATCGCAGGAATCTTCCACGAAGGTCTTCATCTCGCTTCTGATGGTAATGGTCTTTGGGATAAGGCGACTGCCCAGTGAAGACCCATTCGTATGTCCCAGTCTGACGAGGCGCGATGGATTGTTGTCTTGCGAACATGTCATCGAAGTGAAGGCTTGCGCAGAAATCATTGTAGGCAGCAGACTTTGATACATTGCCAATCCGCCTACTGATGTTGGATTCGAGCTTGCTTTGGCCATGAACAATTGTGTCACTGGTTAGTCGTTGATTGAGTTCAATCGCACTCAAGCGACGTTGCATACTGTTAGACGAGTCCGTGAGGTTCTTCCCGAAGACTTGGAGTTGGTTGTGAGTGGCAGCATGAGAAGCTGATGACTTTGCACTCAACTGCTTGAGCTCCGGCAACATGACGTTCTGCAAAAGATCATTGCTTTTTCCCTGCTCCTCAAGCAGTTCAACCACGCTCTGACGAATGTTCAGCGTTGTAGCGACCTCAAATCTCTCTTGACAATCCGCGAGCCTCTTTTGCAGCTTCTCAATTGTCTTTCGTCCCTTCATGGCGCTGAATGCAGAACGCATGGGACCAAAGCTTTTCCGGGAGGCTTGTCGAATATCTTCCAATAGCTGGAGAAGGTCGTTGGCAGCGAGTGAGCATTCTTGAACAGTCCTCAAGAGTTGCCGATAGGTACTGGAAGGTGTGCTGCCAGCCTGTTTGAGATCCTTTTGCATCTCTGTAAGCTGCTTGACTGACTTTATAAGTTCAGCGTTGGCCTCTGTCGAGCCAGTCGGGCTGTCTCGAATCTGCTTGCAAAGCACGAGCGTCTTGGTGGAAAAGTCTAAGAACTGTACAGCAGCCGCAGCCACGCCGACAGCAGCTACAGCTTCCATGGTGCGTCCCCAGGGCCTGCCGCGGACGAGGGAGTGATACCGCGGCCCTGGTACGTTTCTGTGCACAGCAAAGGCTTTCCTGCAGTTGCAGAGGATGATAGCGAGTGAGTGGCTGCCCTGATAGAAAGAGTCTGGAGAATGATTGTAACGGAGGTGGAAGCAGGCTGACGGAGCGAGCACAGCTTTGCTTATGTCGCTGGCACGATGCGCCCTGTCCCGCTCCTATGGCGCAGCTACACTGCCACAGCTATGTAGGTGCATCCGCGCGGCTAAGACATTGACCTATCATGTCAGGGCATCTGATCGTCAAATTATGTGCTAGAAAGCTTCCTTACTATATGTAGATACTCACTGTATTCAAGCTATAAAGCTTATAGCGTTTTAAACTTTTAGCTATCTGTGTGCTGATCTTCAGAGTTTCTGTTCATACTGCTGTGAAGTATGCGCGTGCTCAATAGCGGAGATAATACTTCCACGTGACCTTGACACCCGTGCAGTGTGAAACGTCCAGGACTGCTGCTGTGGTCATGATCTTACACCTCTCGCGCTCGATGGATGCTGCGACCAGATGCGATCCTGTTGTACTACAGACAAGGCTTCTTAGTTCAGTACGCGGCCCGAGATCAAGCCATATGGTGTTCGCAAGAGCTGCCTTCCGGCTTCTTGCACAACATTATCGGATGCATCTGTATTGACGTCGAACATACAGAAGCACAGGGCGAGGATGAGCACTATGGTGCAATCGAGGTGAACGTTGGTGTTCGCTTGCAAAGCCAGTACTACCACAATTATTTGGTCATCACTGTATTCCAAACTCCAAGAGCCTGAGCTTATGTTGATGATAGCAGAGTCTCGGGCGAGTCGGGTCTTGAAGATGGGGATCGAGTGGGCGTAGATCGAACCTCTTACAATCTCTTCGTTCAGACCAACCGTAGGGTGCTGACCTAATAGAAACTTCAAGACGCCGAGATTCGCACTTTTCGTAGCTGCTTTTAAGAAGTCTTGGATGCATTAGTCGAGACGAAAAGCCAGAGGCAGATGTACAGCGTTACTGCTGCCAAGGATGACACCACAAAGGACATTGAACGAATGAGATTTGAAGATTGCCTGGAAGAGTGATACATTGCTCAGCCAAGACAAGACAAGCCTTGCTCCGCTTGCTGGTTTTCAGGTATGCAGGCGAAGCGGCAAAATCCTCGCCTGCAGCTTATTTCTCTCTGTGAACCTCAATAGCCTCGATATCAGGTACCTTCGAATCGATAACAGCGTCCATCAAGCCTTCCGGTGCAAAGAGTTTATCCACGTCTTCGAGAGCGAGGCCTATTAAGAAGTGCGAAGTCAGCGACCATGAATCTTCATTTCGATAACTTGGAGGAAACGCATACCTTTAGTTTCCGGAAAGAATAGATACTATAGCACACTGTCAGCAATCTGCTTGAAGGAAACCCTTCCACAGTCTGTAGCACTTACAATGATAGGCACCCAAGCAGCATTGAGCGCGCCAAAGATGATGTACGTCTTCCATCCGATATTCCTGATAGCTGGCGGTGTAATGTAGACGATGATGAAGTTGCAGATCCAGTTGGCAGCGGTCGATATCGACGAACCCTTCTGTCTGCCCTTGAGCGGTAGGATCTCAGAAGGATAGACCCAGACAGTAGCCTGGAAGCCGATCGTGAAAGCGCCTTGGAAGATGAAGAGCATAGCGGCGGCGCCGATGCCGGCTGTGTCTGTTTGAGCGTGTTAGTATCAAGGTGTTAGACGTAGGCTTTTTGAGCTGATCATGCTTACAAGCGATGGTTGTCTTGTGCTGGACTTGGTATATCAACGCTGCTTGTACAATCATCACCGATGCCATGACGGCTATCATCGATAGAAGCTGAAGCTCATGTCAGTATCTCTGTGGTAGAAGAGCCGTTGTGAAGTCAACATACCAAAGGACGGCGTCCGAAGCGATCAATCAGGAACCAGGGAATGAACGAAGCCAAGAAGAACCACGTGTTAAGGAAACCAGCCATCAGACCAGAGGTGTTTGCATCGAATCCAAGACTGTTCTGGAACAAAGCGCCGGCGTAGTCTGTGACGTGGTCAGAGTCAAGTATCGACAGCCGAGAATCTCGTTTCGACTTACAGATGAGCGCATTGATACCACCAAGCTGCTGGAAGATTTGAATGGCGCAAGCAATGAAGAAGCGTCTGCGAGTATGCACGACTGTATAAGAGACGTCAGCTCAGTCCAGACCATCATCATTTGCCTCAACTTACCATCTGAGCGCAGCAAATCTTTCCAGCTTGAAGCACCAGCAGAAGTTTCCAGAGCAACAGTAGCAACAATCATATCGTGCTCTGCTTTGATCTCGGCGTCAGTCATCTTGCCGCGGTGCATGCGACGCAGGACTTCCAAGCACTCCTCGTTACGGTCGTGGCCGGCGAGCCAGCGCGGGGTCTCGGGGATGATGAGGACCAAAACCACCATAGGCAGGAGGAAGATGCACTGCAAGATGGTCGGTACTCGCCACACGTAGCTTGTCTCTGGGCCCTTCGAGATTGTGGAGAAAGCGTAGTTGATCCAGTAGACCATCATGATACCTGATCAGCTGTGTTAGTACTAGGCAAGGAGCGAGAGAGCGGCATTCTTCATAACGGGATGGCTGATGAATTGCGGTAGATGCTGAAACTTACCAAAATTGAGCGTAGAAAGTTGCATGCAAACGAATCGGCCGCGAGATGACTTTGGGCTGAACTCAGCCTGGATGACAGGCACAGTGGAGTTGACGAAGCCCATGCCGATACCACTGACCACGCGAGCTACGAGCATATGTGGCACATGGTATGCAGTCGCTTGCAGCAAGGCGCCTAAGTACTGTCAGCTCATAGTTTTGAAGAGACGATTCAGGAGAGTTACAAACCAATAATAAGAATGATAACACCAATCAGTACAGACTTGCGGCGACCAAGTCCTTCTCCGATGAAAGATGTAGTGACAGCGCCAATGAAGCAGCCAATCTCGTAGATAGCAACGACCAAAGCGATCATGTTTGTTCCAGCATTTGTCTTCGTGTCAATGCCAAAAGTCCCAGTGAAAGCAGGAGAGTTGACGAAACCTCCCATGAGGCCATTGTCGAAGCCGATGAGCAGGAAGCCAAGGCATGTCAGTGTGGTGACCGTAGCGAGAAGCGCGTTGCCTTCGAGGCGCAGATTGGACAACATGTCGAAGGTCTTTGCGACTCCTGGCCAATGTGAGTGGAGTAGAGCTGTGGAGACCTTCACAACACGACTCTGCACGAGGTCTTATAACCTGCGAGGTCCACATGGATTCGGGACCCCGTATTCCCCACACACGCTACCCCAGATCCCGACTGTACAGTATTCCAGTTGATCAAGCGTACGACTCCATGGAAGAAGCTTATCGGAGAGCCTAGATTGCTCGGTATATGACGGCGTTTGATGCCAAAGCTTATTTGGCGTTGACATGAAAGCTTGTCGACCAGCACGACGAGGGGTTGGACGCTATGGGCGAGAGCAGGAGTCGGCAGTTGGAATTAAGCTTTCGAGTCCTCCCTGAGAAGCCTGCTTCGCTGGAATCATCGAAGGCCGACGCATGGTAGTGCTTCGCTGTACGAACGGCTTATGAAGCAGCTCGACCGAAGAAATCGTCGGCATCGGTGAGTTTGATCCGACGGAGCAGGAACACAAAGACCGAACGATCAAGTTGATGGTGTCGTTGAGGAGGGGCCTGCGTATTGAATGACTGTTTGAGAAAGCCGGGAGATGTCCTCGCCCTGTGCGGAGGCAGTCCCTCGGTTGATGCACGCCACTTATGCCATCGAATGCAAGCCAGCACAAATGCTGACCCTCATCAAGCACTCTCTCTTGCTCTCAACCTGTCCAACAATTGTCACCGTCAAGCACTCGGCATCTCAGAACGTCACAATCGATTGTGGCCACCAAACAAGGCTGAAGGATGGAGTGGGGAGATGACACACCAATTACCGACACTAGCGCAATGCTTCGTATTCCTTCAGATGCCGTGCCGCGTGGTCAACATCACAAAGACGCCACACCGTATGCCGGCGACTGGCGGCTATTGCCAGGAGCCGAGGAGCTGTCACAATCACATGCTGAGCAATGGCCGACCCAAGATCGATAGTATCCAGTCTGCCTTGTGACAGAGCCCATGCATCGTTTAGTCCTGTCGCACTGCTAACAATATGACGCTACCATCCAGCTGCAAGGTCAAAACGCCATCGCATCGGGTTTCATCGCGTTGCCACTGACAGTTCAATAGCGCCTATCCAAACTAGACGAAGCAGTCATTGGCAACCAGCCATCGAAGACCACAGCCGAGCCTGAAGGTCCCTACTTCGCCATCTACGACGATGCATTCGAGGAAATTCTGGGCGCAGACCCGCGAATCCACCTTGGAGTTGAACAAGACTGGCCCTTCGCACATGAAGCTGGAGTCTACGTCCCTGACCAAGATGCAGTCTTCGTCACGAGCAATCGTCTTGGCGGTGGACCAACATCAAGCATCAAGATCAGCAAAGTCTCTCGGCGCAGTGATGGAACCTGGTTTTCGGAGCAGATTTCCACCGACATCGAGATGGGCAATGGAGGGATCAACTACAAAGGAGGAGTCTTGTTCTGCTCACAAGGCTCGACATCATCTCCCGGAGGCCTCGTCTACATGAACCCGCGCCCTCCATTCGAGACCCGCACGCTCATTGACAACTTCCAAGGCCGCCGGTTCAACTCCCTCAACGATGTTGTAGTACATACCGACGGCAGCATCTGGTTCACAGATCCCATTTACGGTTTCGAGCAAGGATTCCGGCCAGAACCACAGCTTCGCTCGCAAGTCTATCGCTTTGATCCTGTTTTGGGTGACGTGAGAGCAGTAGCAGATGGCTTCGGGCGTCCAAACGGGATTTGTTTCTCACCAGACGAGCAAACGCTATACATCACTGATACAGATTGGATACATGGGGATGGCACAACTGACGAAGCTCGTGCGAGAACGATGTAAGTCTCATGATCTTGAGGACTTGTCGCAATTGTGAAATCAACTCTGCTGACACGGCATCTTCTCTTTCCACGTAGCTACGCATTCGACGTCATCACACGCGCAGGCTCCCACTTCCTCGCTAACAAACGGCTATTCGCGACAGCCAGCACCGGCATCCCTGACGGCATCAAATGCGACTTGGCTGGTAACGTCTACAGTGGCTGTGGAGATGGTTTGAACGTCTGGTCGTCTAGCGGCTCACTGATTGGTAAGGTGGTATGTCCGGGTGGTGTGGCGAACTTCTGTTTCACCCGGAAAGGTGAAGTAGTGCTCTTGAACGAGACCAGATTCTGGGTTGTCAGTATAGACAAGCGAGTTCAGGGAGCTTTGTTGCGGAACATGGGCATTGAAGTAGATTAAATGATAGTGAAAACGCGAGCATCGGTGAGCAGGCCAATCGAGTCTCCGCCCTGTATCGAAGAAGACTCGCCATTGCACCCGCCGAGCACCTTGAGGTGGAATCATCGAAGAGTCGGATAAAACGGTTACGCTAGATCACGTGCAAATCTAGCTAAGCTTTTCTAGTGGAAGCAAGAAAGCTTAGCGTGCACGCGGCGATCTCGGAGACGGGATGTTCTTCAGCTATGCTGGCCTCCCACGTGCGTCTTGTGTGCCACGCTCTCGCAAGCATGCTGAGCATTCGCTACGACTGTATGCACGCCCACGCGTCTGCGAGGAAGATCGGCAGGGTGCCGCAAGCCAGAACGTCTGCATGTCACTTCATCAGACCGTGTTGAGGCTGTACACTGTGTGGTCACAGATAAATACAGCTGCTGCCATGTCCTCTCGCAACTGGAGCCAGCGCAGCAGCAAGCCTTGCATTGTTCTTTCAACATTCGCTCGACCAAAAGACAAGTCAGCATGATGTCTTCGGCCACACTCACTTTGCTTGCACTCTGCGCAAGCGCTGGTCTGGCCGCCAACCATGATCAAGAAACGTGCAAAGATCGCCTTCCCATGCAGCTGCGTCTCGCCTACGCCGGCAGCGATGGCATGCATGTATCCTGGAACACATACTCGCACCTTGCGCAGCCTTATGTGGCCTTCGGCGAGTCAGCAGACTGCCTCGATCAGCACGCCAGCTCCGACGTATCTGTGACCTACCACACATCGACCACGTATAACAACCACGTTAGGCTCACTGGCCTCAAGCCCAACACCAAGTATTACTACCAACCGCAGTGTAGCAACTCGTCCACTCTTTACCAATTCGTCACCAGTCGCACTGCTGGAGATCGCACTCCTTTCACGGCTGCAGTCGTGGTTGATATGGGCACCATGGGCCCGCTCGGTCTGTCCACCCATGTCGGCACTGGAGCGGCGAACCCTTTGAGGGCCAATGAGAAGAACACCATCCAATCTTTGGAAGATTCGCTTCCTGGCTTCGACTTCCTTTGGCATCGTGAGTTTGCTCCCCTGACTGATCGAAATAGCTCGTCTGCTGACACTGTGAACCACCAGCCGGCGACATCGCATATGCAGACTACTGGCTCAAGGAGTCCATCCAGGGCTACCTTCCCAACGTCACTGTCGCAGAAGGCGCTAAGACATATGAGCGCATCCTGAACGCCTTCTACGACGAGATGACTCCTGTCACCTCGGTCAAGCCTTACATGGTCGGGCCCGGCAACCACGAGGCCAACTGCGACAACGGCGGCACGAGCGACAAGGCTCGCAACATCACCTACACCGACAGTATCTGCATGCCTGGCCAGACAAACTTCACCGGCTATCGCAACCACTTCCGCATGCCTTCCGCAGAGAGTGGAGGTGTTGGGAACTTCTGGTACTCTTTCGATCATGGCATGGCGCATTTCATCCAGCTGGACACCGAGACTGATCTTGGCCACGGGCTGATCGGCCCTGACGAGGTCGGCGGCTCAGAAAACGAAGATTCTGGTCCATTTGCCACATTGATGAACCAGCAAACAGACTGGCTAGCCAAAGATCTCGCCAACGTCGACAGGTCAAAGACTCCCTGGATTGTCGTCTCCGGTCACAGGCCATGGTATGTCTCCGCCAAGAACAAATCAAGCAGCGTCTGCCTCGACTGCCAATCCGTTTTCGAACCACTCTTCTACAACTTCTCCGTCGACCTCGTGCTTTCCGGGCACGTCCACGCCTACGAACGTAACGCTCCGCTCTACAGGTACCAGGTTGATCAGAACGAGCTGGACAATCCGCGCTACCCATGGTACATCACCAACGGCGCGGCAGGCCATTACGATGGACTTGATGCTCTCGTCAAGCCTGTGGAGAACTATTCTCGCTTCGCATTGGATACTGCATACGGATGGTCGCGGCTGACGTTCCATAATGCGTCACACCTGACACATGAATTCGTGGCAAGCGCTAACGGGAGTGTTCTGGACACAGCTACGTTGCGCAAAGAGCGGGCTAAGCATTGAGATGTTGATGTAGTATGGAAGGAGAATTCGTGTTCATATCTGCGACACCAAAAGTAACTGTTCATCATTTATAGAACAAAAGTCTGGGCGGTGAAGAGAAAGCCGTGGAACTACATTGCAAATGACAATCAGAAGTAAATCTTGTCACTCTAAGCCCACGTTACGCATCTTGAACATGACGGTATCAGCATATTCCCTTGTTCTATAAGAAGTCGGTCGTAAGGTAAGCGAGGAACGCGCTGTCGCCAAACCTCGAAACATCGCTCAGGGGGTCTGGAAACTCTTGAAGGAGTCACAAGGATAAGAGCAGCGTTTGGAGTTAGTGCTCGCGGATCCAGCATACGATGATCGTGTCAAAAGCAAAAAGCAGAGGCACACCTAAGCGCATTGTTGAGATCAACGAGAACCATCTGGCATGTACGGAAAACCAGTACATCCACAACATGACAGATTGGCGGTTTTATATAGAAAGAGCAATGCTTGCGATGCCGTCCTTATCGTTTAAGCTCTGGTGTCCAAGCTCTGGTGTCCGAGCGCTTGATCAACTCGAAATGCTCCCTCGACTCTCCTTCATCTCTATACGGCTGATATTCCGCGCTTAATTCTCACAATCTTCACCTACCAATATTAAATGCCGCATACATATCTCAAAGGTCGTCGAGCGAAGAATCCGGTCTCGGCGGAGCACCGTGGACTTTCGCCGAAGCCCACAGAGCACTTCAAACCTTCAGACGTCACTCGACAAGCTGCGGCAGCTGCAAGGGATTCGTGGTGCGAACTTTCATCCCACCGTGACTCTAGCACCGGTCTATGCCACGCGTCAGATGACAATGGAGACTGTAGTTACTCCCAGTGACCTATCGCACCGTGAGACAATGACACGCTCGTTGTTACAAGTCTAGTTATGCCAGAGCACCAGAGCCCACCTTCTTATGCAGTAGCAACATCAGGCCTGGCTTCTGCGCCAGACTATCAAGGAATCACTGAGCGCGTGCAAGGCTTCTACTATTTCCACCACACGACACGCGGAACTCGCATCTTCGACGCAATCAACGATAGCGGACCACGATATTACGTGGCAAAGTATGCGCAGCCAGGTCGCTCGGATCTTGTGGCGTATCGAAGCAGCGACAGAATTGCTCCGCCGTCTGGCCAGGCGAAATTCTCTCTCACTGAGGAAGACTTTTTCATTTCTGTTGACGGGCCTGCAAGATTTCCCGCTGGCCAACAGGAGCTGGTGAGATGCATCCACGATCGCAACATCTTCGGCATCAATAGCTACTGGTTCGATGTGCCTGGAATTATCAATGATACAGGAGAGTATACCGCAGCTCAAACTTTGGCATGGAGACAAACACATCGCTCCAATCTCGGCTCATCTGTCTGGAGACTCAGAGACTTGGAACTGGCGAATGAAACTACTGGTCAGACTATAGCCGTATACCTCCACATCAGCAAGACGAGGAATGTTAGTGGTCGCTTGGAGTGGATCACCTCGTGTTCATTTGACGAAGAGATCCGAGCGCTCATCGTGTTGACAGCACTTCTGGAGAGGCTGCGGAGATCGATCAAGCAAACTGCTCGGGCACTTATAGCCAGTGCCGTGCAAACGGTGTAAGAAAGGAACAGTTTGCTAGCGATGTTCATCCATTGTTTATCATCAAATGTAGTGAAAGCGAATTGGTCGCGCTCTATAATGTTGATCGGGACATTGACCTGCGAGACAGCAGCAATGCGAAGGAAGATGATTGGGGAATTTCAAGTCTTACCTCACTCGCGCGTGCCACTTTATAGAATGGTGGCGTTGCAATGTCTCTGGCAAACACCTGTTCTCCTTTTGAGCTACGAGCATCAATGGCAGGTGTCCTATACAGACCCTATATTCGAGGCTGCAATTTTAATCGAGATCCAGCATAATTCCATCGATGACTGTTCCCAGAGCACCAAAATAGCGCGTTCGGTGGCTCATCATGCCATTATAGATAGCATGTGCAGTGCCCTTCAGTGCGGCGATAACGACTACGGCACCAGAAGGGGTTATGTTAAACTGGAGCACGGGTATCAGCTAGAGATGAATTCACCGAGAGAAGTTTGATAACTCACGTACTGTTGATCGGGTTTCGGGTCATACGTTTGCAAGTTGTTCACGAACTTGACAGTGTAGGCCGGTCCTACAAATTTGGTGTCGCCTTCCTGCCGTGAGACCACAGCGATATCCCGGGGAGGAAGCCGCCGCGCGAATGTTTCAGTCTTAGTAATGCATCAGATATGTCGCATCTATGTTCCGTTCATTCAGCGTGGTTATACTGGGTGGAAGTTCCGCAAAGTACGTGCAGCAGATCCGACGGTATTGTCTGTTGGAGGTCGAGCAGTGACCGGTAAATTATCTACATAGCTACATAACAGCATCGTCTAGTTCTTCAACCACCTCGAGCACGTTACCTTACTCCTGGCTAAGCTGCTGCAAGATAACATCCGCAGCCTTCTCGGCGACCATGTATGTCGAGACAGCAGTGAATGTACCCGGAATCTTGGGGAAAACAGAAGCATCAACGACACGCAGACCAGCAGTGCCGCGGACCCTGAAGCTGGAGTCAAGCACAGCCATCTTGTCACCGTCAGCGCCGATGGGGCACGACGACGAGGCGTGGTGGCCCCAGGCAGTGTCTTTTGCGTACTGGTGGATGTCTTGCTTGGAGGTGACGTCCTTGCCGGGGAGGACCTCGTCAATCTTGACGAGCTGGCGCTTGAAAGAGTCACGGGCGAGGTCAACGGCTTCCTCGAGGGCAGTGAGGTCCTTCTCGTAGTCACCGACACCAGTGTCGAAGTAGTTGTAGGTGATCTCAGGGGTGTCAAGAGGGTCTGCAGAGCGGAGCTTGATGGTTCCGGCGGTGTTGCGTGGGTGAGCCTTGAGGATTGCCCAGGTGAACCAATCGTGGTCGGCGGTCGCGTTGACGCTGTACTCGGGGAAGTAACCACGGAAGTTGATGGGACCACCGAAGACGAATAGATCAAAGTTATCGTTCTCGGCGACGCTGGACTTGTGGAACATGGCCGCTCCGACACCAGGAGAGGAGTAGATGCCGCGGTTGCCGAGGATAGGGTTGTTGAAGCGCTTCAGGCACTTGTCCTGGGCATCGCCGGAGAAAGTGCAACCATCGAGTGAGCTGAAATCTGAGGGAGCTTTGCCCTGGACGTTGATTTCGTAGTGGTCTTGGAGGTTAGTGCCAACACCAGGAAGGTCGACAACGACGGGAATATCAAACTGCTCAAGCTCGTCGGCGGGACCGACACCGCTGAGCTTCAGGAGCTGAGGAGAGTTGTATGTTCCACCAGCAACGATGACCTCGCGAGAAGCGGTTGCAGATCCAGCGACACCAGAATTGCCGCTGTTCTTAGGGCTGGCCTTGTAGAGATATTGACCGTCAAGGAACTCGACACCGGTGGCGCGAGGAGGCGTAGACTCGTCGAAGGTGATCTTGGTGACGTGGCAGTTGGTCCTGACATCTGTTCTTCACGTTAGATTGAACGAGAGTAGGAGGATCACAACGAAAACTCACCAAGAGGGTAAGCCTTGGTGTCATTCTTGTTCTTAGCATCACGAACAGCAACCACAAATTCTCTGGCACCATTGCGCTTGCCATCAGCGGTTGACAAGGGGATCTGGAAAACGGCGGGCTGGCTATCGCGTTTGGCAGAGGCCGAGTTAGCATCGCCAGCGACAAGCGAGGCGAGGTTGATGATTGCATTGGTCTGGTTACCAAGCGCAAAAGTGGCGCCGGTTACCAAGCTTGTCAGCTGAGGGTCGGCGAGGACGACGTCGATAGGAAGGTATTGGGTACCGAGCCAGCCTTCGTAGCCGTGACCTTCCTGACCGGGGAGCAAATAGTGGTTGTCCTCGAGCCTTGTGAAGTACTTGCGCATATTATCGGCGGACCACGACTCATCACCGGTAAGGGCAGCAATGTTGTCAAAGTCTGAAATACATTAGTGAAGATTCCTCACTTGACTCGACAAGCTACACACCAGAGAGATGAGGGTAGACCGCAATCAGAGCATTGTGAGCTGTGCACCCTCCCAGAGTACCGGTACGAGGATACAGAGTACCCTTCATCTCGGAGCCGGCAGGAGGGTTGAGACCAGTGTAGAGACTGCCATCAGGGGTCTCATAAGAGGTCTTGAAGTCGCGAGCTTGGCGTTCCTCATCAGCGTAGTGCTTGACGAAGAAGTTCCATGCCACGTTGGGGTCCTCCGAAACCCTGGCGCTGTACGCAGGAGTCGTGTAGTTGACATTAGCGCCCTGGTCATCGCCAGCTTCGATAAGCAGAGTCTTGTGGCCAGCGAGGGCGAGACGAGCGGCAAGGGGACTGCGAGATAATTAGATATGGCATGAGTAAATTGATGTGATTCACATACCCTCCACCAGCACCAGATCCGACGACTACATATTCGTAGCCAGTAAGATCAACAGCAGTAACGCAAGAGGCGAAGGCTGCAAGCGAGCCGATCACTTGTTGGAAACGCATTGCTACAAGAGAATCCTGAGTCCAACAATTAGCGTCTAAGAGAAAGGATGACGTGAAGAACTGCTTACCGGGAGTTCTTCTAAACGAATGGACAGAGGCTGTTCGAGGGCCTGCTTGAGGAAGTCATTGTAGACTTACAAGACCATGGACTTATATTTGCATAAGCTCCCCCTTTCGATGACCAGGGTTTCATACGATCGTCTATGGTTTGCAGGCCTGTTACCTGGCCGTGAACTACTAGTTGTAGATCAAGTCGAATAGTCGGTGGCATGTGGACAGCCGTGGCTGCTTTGCTGGCCCTGAAGGGCTTGTCATAATTTAATACCCATGCTCGCCACTCGGAGTGGCTCGAAATGGAGAACTAGCAAGGATATAGCTGAAGGTAATCTCCGAGGGTCTTCGCTTCGACACTATTCAGGTGTTCGCCAAACGCAGACTCCCTGTGGCAACATGGGTTATTAGAAATACACTGTAGCCTAGGAGGTAGGGCTGTCTGGCACAGGCGGTCTGGCAGCGGTCATGGTATTCATCGTGGACCCGTGGTATCAACCCATTCGTCACCAAGATGGTGGGGGGGTCACCTGTTGCTTAGCGTGGTGTTCGAGTCAGGCGGAGACCATCAAGCATTATTAATTGTACATCTGGTTAAATAGGTGACAAGTTGATGTCTTATCGATAGAGACCATATCACGTGCAAGCTCAGGTATAGTAGCACCAAACTCTATATGACGTGGCCTTCCTATTCAAGCCTACTTGTAGCCTGCCGTATGCCCGTGAAAACAATCACAGACGTGCGCGATTTTGATGCAGCGTGTGGTTCCGTGATCTCCCATAGATCTCACAACTTCAAGTCCCACCTCTGTAGAGACAAGTGCATATGCTTTGTAGTACAATATAATACACTTTCTGATCCTAATCTAGATAGTACAAGTCGCAAAATATGCAGGCAACTACAGTTTCCCTCCCCAAGCCTCCAGCTTTTGCACAAGATCCGTGAGATCAACTTCCTCTTTCACCCCAAGACGTCGACACTGCACTTCAACCGCTCCTCGGGCTTTCCATGCTTTGCCCAAGACGACGATGAACGGGTATCCGATAAGATCTGCATCGTTCAACTTCCAGCCAAGCGGCCTGTCACGGTCGTCAATGGCGACGTCGACTGGCGCTGGCGAAGTCGAAGAAGCTGTCGCTCCGCTCGACGCGAGCGCATCGTACACTTTAGCTACGTCTTCTTCCGCCGTCTTCGGTGCAGCGACGACGACCGCTCCGAACGGCGCGATTTTCATCGGCCAGTTCAAGCCCTTGGAATCCATCAGCAGACTGGCTGCCGCGGCTAGCAAGCGGCTGACACCGATGCCGTGGCACCCCATCGAGATGGGCACGAGCTTGTTATTTGCAGACAACACTTGCGCGTTGAGTGGTAAACTGTAGCGGGTACCTAGGTGGAAGGTATGTCCGATTTCAATGGCGGCGGACACTTGCAGGCTGGCGGGAGACAAGCAAGATGGACAGGTGGAAGACTCGGACGGGCTGGTCAAAGCGACTTTGTTGTGGACTATGGTCGGACCAGTGGGGTTGGAAAGGGGAAGATGAGCGAGGCGGCCATCGAGGATTTGGGTTTCTGTGCGCTCGCGGGTGGGACTTTTGTGGTTCATTGCGGACCAGGTTTTGAAGGCTGATTCGAGTGTCGTGTCGATGGTGGGATGTAGCTTTTTCAAGAGATGCGTGTTTAGAGGTCCACTATCTTTGGGTGTGATGACATTGAAAAGAGCAGTTTTGTCCTTGCTGAGGAAAGGTGTGGAAGTGAGCACTGAATTTATGTCACGGCCCATGGAAGCAGAGTCGGACTGTGCAAGCTCGTGTGGACCGAGAGTGCCAGAGTACAGCTCTTCGTTGGTTGAGTAATCGCACTTCTTGCAGCTAATAATGTTGTCTTCGCCGTTGGCAGAAGCAAGGTGATATTCATGGCTGAGGTTGCCACCCATGCTGCCAGAGTCGGCATTGGCGACTAGGTAGGGTAAGTTGAGCTCGTCGAAGAAGGCAGAGTATGCCTTTCGCACTCGATCGTATGTAGCGCGAGCTTCCTCCTCGGTGACGTCGAAGGTATACAAGTCCTTCATCAGGAATTCACGGCCTCTGAGGAGACCTTGACGTGGCCGGGCTTCATCGCGATATTTCCTCGTTACTTGATACAGGCGTAAGGGAAGGTCCTTGTATGAATTAACAGAGCTTGCGACAATCTCAGTGATTTCCTCTTCGTGTGTTGGGCTCAGGAGGTATTTCGCTCCTTTCCGGTCTTGGAGGCGTAGAAACTCTGAGTCGCGGCCTTCTAAGCGACCAGAGCGTTGCCACAACTCTTCTGATGATATGGAAGACAACGAGACCTTTGTAGCGCTAACGCTGGACATGTGTTTGTCGATAAGAGCTTCTAGCTTGTTCTGTACTCGTAGACCCAAAGGTAGGAGATGGAAAATGCCAGAATGGGCCTGTCGCAAGAAGCCAGCCCGGACAAGAAGGTCGTGGCTATCCTCTTGGTTGGCAGCATCTTGTGCCTTTGATTTGGTGGGAGTCCAGAAGCTACTCAGCCTGTTGCGGCCGTCATACTATCATGGCATGTTTGGTCAGAATGTTGTTCCCATGCAGATGCAGCAATGCCTCCTGTCAGCCAGCCAGCCACTCACATGCAAATGCCGCGTCTGGCGCGACAGGCTTGAGATGATGTTTCTCTGCCGCGCAACAGAGCATATGCCCGTGGACAGGGCATTGTGGGAGCACATACGGAGGCAACTTGAACGAGAAGCCACTGACCAGACCTCCAACCTGATTCTTGTATCAATCAATATTTGATGGATATTCTTGTACCCCCAGACTGTTGCTGGCGACGTGCCTGCGCTTGCACCAACGGGCCGAGTCTTCCCCGCGTTTGCATTCGGCCTTCGGTCGCCCTTGAACTTTTTTGCGAGAGCTGCGTGCCAGCATCGACAAGATCCTCAGCAATTTGCGCCGGGCCTCACTACCACACACCGGCCTACCGCAGCACCTCGACCATGGGCCAGAAACGCAAGCCCGCCGCCGCTCAGGCCGACAGGCAGAGCCATCCGCCCAAGAAGCCGAGACAGGAAAACAAGAGAGAGGAAAAGGCGAAGCTGATCTTTGCTCCCCGACCCGAATGGCACACTGCAGAACTGCCTGCCATTCCCATCGACGAGAATGCGCCCGCCGATCTCCCACACCGCGCGTTCGACGACCTCTACAAGTATGCCAACGAGCTTCTGGCCGCCGAGAATGCCGCGTACAATGGCGGCCAACTGGCTGGCTCGTCTTCGCACAAGTTCTTGTCCACCATCATGGCGAACGGTACCCTCGAGGATAAGATCTCTGCCTTGACCCTGCTCGTCCAGGAGTCTCCGCTGCACACAACAAAAGCTTTCGAAAATCTGCTGGCTTTGTCAAAGAAGAGGAGCAGGAACCAGGCGCTCATGGCTGTTGCCGCGCTGAAGGATATGCTTGGACAGGGTGTCGTGCTGCCTGGCGATCGCAAGCTAAGAGCATTCGGAAAGCAGCCTGCCCTTGCATCTGTCTTGCAAGGCCAAGGTGCCAGATGGCATGTCGGACAGCCGCTGCCGGGTGGCTTGCACAAGATCCATCTGGTAGTCTGGGCATACGAAGACTGGCTCAAGAAGACATACTTTGAACTTCTGCAGGTGCTTGAGAGCTGGTGTGGCGACGAGGTTGAATTCGCGCGCAGCAGAGCCTTAACCTATGTCTTTGAGCTTCTGAAGGACAAGCCTGAACAAGAGGAGAACTTGCTGCGACTACTGGTGAACAAGCTTGGAGACAACGACAAGAAAATTGCATCCCGCGCTTCATATCTCTTGCTGCAGCTTGAGACATCACACCCAGCTATGAAGTTGATCATCACCAACAGCATCGAAGCCGATTCTCTTTTCCGACCAAATCAAAGCCAACACGCCAAATACTACGCCATCATCACATTGAACCAGACCGTGCTCAGTCAGAAGGAACAGGAAGTTGCCAATCGCTTGCTTGACATCTACTTCAGTCTGTTTGTCCAGCTTCTCAAACCAGCGGAGAGGCAGGCGGCTAGACTGAAGGGACTTGGCAAGATCGATCGCCCGCAACAAGGTGGTGGAGGAAAGCCAGGAAAGGCAGCCGCAAAGAAGCTTAAGGCACAAGAGAAGGCCGAGGAGTCGGACCAACAGCTCAATGACAAGCTCATGGCCCAGGTCTTGACCGGTGTCAACCGTGCATTCCCCTTCGCAGACACAAGCGACCCTACGTTCGAGAAACAGATCGATACCCTTTTCAGAGTCACTCACTCTGCCAACTTCAACACTGCTGTACAAGCACTCATGCTCTTGCAACAAATCAGCGCCGCGAAGAATTATGGTGCCGAGAGATTCTACCGTACCCTTTACGAGAGTATCCTGGATCCCCGATTGATTGGCAGCTCAAAGCAGGTCCTTTACCTCAACCTTTTGTACAAGAGTTTGAAGGCCGACCTAAACGCAAAACGTGTGCAAGCCTTCATCAAACGTCTCTTGCAGACCATCACCATGCACGAGGTTTCATTTATTTGTGGCGTTCTTTACCTGGTGTCCGAACTCGAAAACACATTCCCCAGCATCAAGACTATGATCACCAATCCCGAATACAACGAGGACGACGAAGAGGAACACTTTGTCGACGTACCAGAAGAGGGCGAGGAGCGCCCGGCTGCACCTCAAGATCACCTTCCCAAAATCAACACTGCTCAGTATGACGCCCGGAAACGTGATCCCGAGCACGCTCACGCCGAGCGCAGCTGTCTCTGGGATCTCTTACCTTTCATCCAACATTTCCACCCTTCAGTCTCTCTCTTCGCAGAAGCTCTGTTGTTCCAAAAGAAGATGCCACCCAAGCCCGACCCTACTCATTACTCCCTTATGCACTTCCTCGACCGCTTCGTCTACCGTACTGCTCGCTCCAAGGCTTCTGCCGGCACCCACGGCAGCAGTATCATGCAGCCTATGGGTGGATCAAGTGCCGCAGACCTCCTCGTCAAGCCTGGCGAGAGCCTGCGCCGTGGTATTCCCGTCAACAGCGAGGCATTCTGGAACAAGAAGGTCGAGAATGTCGCCGCCGACGAGGTCTTCTTCCACTCGTACTTCAACCAAGCTGGCGCCAAAAAGTCACGGAAGCAGGAGAAGGCCGCTGCCAAGAAGGCCAAAGGCAGCGAAGACAGCGACGAGGACGAGGATCGTGGCGAAGACGAAATCTGGAAGGCTATTGTCAACTCTCGCCCCGAAGTCGAAGGCGACGACGACGAAGATGACGACCTCAGTATGGGCGACCTCGAGGACGCTTACTCAGACAGCGAGGATGGCTCTGAGGGCGGCCTGGACCTTGGTGGCGAGGGTGATGATGATGACGACGAGGAAGGCGGCATGATGCTCGACGGCGGCTCAGAGGATGATATGGATGTGCCCGACTTCGGCGAAGAAGATGACGACGCGTTCGGAAGCGACGACGAGGTGCCTTTCGGCGTCTTGGACGACGTGGAGGAAGAAGAGGAGGAGGCGCCTATGGATACCAAGAAGGCTCGCAACAAGAAGCAGAGAGAAGACAGGAAGAAGCTCAAGGCTCTGCCGACGTTCGCTACGGCCGAGGACTACGCGAAGCTGCTGGGCGACTCCGACGACGAGGATATCTAGATACCATTGTTTGCTTGCGTGTAATAAAAGGTTGTCTTTTCTTGCAATCGATCGTATTTGTCCTCTCGTTCCTCCCTTCCAACCCTGCAGACCACAGTGCTCGATCACTCTTATAGCCTATCGAAGCACAGCCGTAATTGAAGGTTCGCACAAACTGACTGTGCGCGGGCAAATCTACCACGACTGTCATCCGCTATCGGTCTATCACGACGTACGCACCGCCCGGACCCAGATCCATCTTCTCACCTTTCCAATTCCTCGTTGCGCCTTGCAGCTCGCCGTTCCACCCATTGCCTTGACCTAAAGACCGACGAGAGCGAATCTGCACAAAGTCCACGCTTGCAGGAACTTCAGACCGTTTGACCAAAACGTGCGAACTGCTTGCCATTGGGACACTGTCGACCAGGCACTCCTGCGCCGCCGCAACGTCCTTCAACGCCCGTTGCCTGATTTTGCGGGCTTTCTCGCAAGCTTCCTGACGCTTCACGCGGGTCTCCAAGCGCTTTTTACGAGTGCTCTCGAAGCGCTCGAGGCTGGAGAGGGTTTGCTGCTGCGCTTTCTCTTGCGCGAAAGTGTTCGTTGTCATGTTTCCTGCTTGGCCTTCGAGATCTTCGTGTGTTTCTTGGGCGGCTTCTGCTGCTTTCTGCGTGGTCGCTACCGAGTGCTTCGCGTTGCGGTTCGGTGCAATTTTGTACGATGGCTGCCGATCTTCCCAATGGATTAGTTATATCAGACCTCACTTCCGGAAAACGGAGTCGCGGGTGACGCATCGACTTACATTTCGGCTTGTTGATTGATCCGTACGAGTTCATGTGTCGAGATGTCTTCTGGGCGTATTGGACCTGCAACTCTTCTGTCGAATCGTCGCTTGAGTCCTCGCACAGGTCGTACTTCCGGGCTTCGAGATCGTTCTTTTCGTTTCTCGGAGAGCTGAGATATCGGTTCTCGTAGTACAAGCCGCGGCCTGTTGGCTCCATGAAGCCTTGCTTCATCGATCTGGAACGCATGTTGACGACTGAACGCTAGACCATTGTGTCGGTCAATCGACGGTTCGAGAGATTGGTGAGAGATGTCAAAATGATGTCTTGAGCTGTCAGGCATATTTCAAGAGACGCTGCGCTATCACATGCTGAAGCAGAGTTCTTATTTGACTTGATCACATGTTAATCGTTGCCTCGCGCGAGCGAGAGAGCAACTTCTTGCGTGCTCTGAAGATAAATCCTACGCTACCTTGAACATGAGAAGGAATGTCTGATGGGAGCATGTGCTTGAGAATGGTGCGAACATGTCTACTGGTTTTTGTCAATCAACACGCATTCTTTGAACTACACGCCTCGCTCTCCATTGGCATTGCGAACGATACAGTGGGAAAGGAAACTCAACTGTGAATTTCCGCTGCATAGTATGCAGAGTGTCACACTTTGACATACTTGGCGTGTACGACCCCGATGCAAACTCCCGTGGACTTTTCATGAAGAAATAAGGACTTCATATTCAAGGGTACATTCCTGGTCCCCTCAAGACGCTGTCCAACACACCCACAGCACAGTTCACATCTTCGGTTTCCCACTCGTCCCTCTCGCGCCTCTATCATCAGCCGTGACCTCCGTGTTTGAAGTCTCCGCTTTCAAGCTAACAGGATCTCCAAGTGCAGAGGGATTATTTTTCAGCTTCTCTTCAGCTTTCTGCTTCAAAGTCTTGTGCCCGCCATCGGATTTAGCACCCGTATCGTCAGGAGTAGGTTTTGTGTCCGAGGTTTCTGCTCGAAGAGACACTGGATCGCCGAGCTGGGATGGGTTTTTGGAGTTCTTCTCGCGTGCAATGGAGGCGAGGGATTTATTGTCCTGAGCAATGAGAGTGTTAGTGAGGTGCAAGGGGAGACGAGGCAGACGGAAATTGTATCTCTAACGGTGGGTGTCATTTTGGAATCTTGTTTGAGCTGGAAAAGCAGATTCAAAGTATGCTGTTTCACGAATTGTGCTGATTGATGAGGGTGAGGCTATCAAGAGGCGACGATGGTTTTGAGACAGGATGTAGCATATGTTGTTAATCAACACGATCTGTGTTTAGGACTATCGATCTAGATATGAGATCACAAGCTCGTCTCTCCCCATCTTGGACCTCGGTCGGCGATTGAGCAACTTGAAGATGAGACAGACCTTACCCTGCATGTGAGAGGTGGCGTCGTCAACAACGATGCCATCATAGACGTTCCGAAAGTAGAAGGCGTGTTCACGGCACGCGCCGCTGCATGAGCGGAGATCTCACAACGTTTCTTTGTACGAGGTAAGTAAGCCAGATAGATAGTTTCCAAATAACTACTGTGTAATAATTCTCTAGTAGTAGTGCTGGGAAGGCCCAAGACAACGTTCCGTTGCCGGGGATGCCGTGCTCGCGTCGAGGCCTTATCAGAATAAACATTGCGAAGCGTAAACACCTGGCTAAGGAATTAATACATTTACAGCTTTGATTCCCATTTGCTTTTGGGCTTGATTGGACCTGATTAGCTCGTGGATTGAACGGCTTGGGCAATGGATTGTCAAAAAGGCTCACTACGCTCGATCTGCCCGACAGTCGCAAGGTAAGGAGAACGCGATCGAGTATCCACCCGACATGGCACTTGTTTTGGTATTTTTCTCATTTTCATTTCTGTAGTAGTACTACTTTTCTTTCTGAACAACAACGACAAGAGAAGAAGAAAAGAAAAAAAAAAAGAAAAACATGCCTTCGACGGGAAGAAGTTCCCGCGCAGCTTGCAGCGCCACCCTCGCAATTTCAGAAACATCCCCAGGCGCCCTTTTAAATTTTCCTCCTGTGTGGTACCTTTTCGTGTCCTGAAAGGCGCCTCCTTGAGAAAGAGCGCAAACGTTACTAACGACAACTCGGCAGAAGAAGAGGAGGGCGAGATGAAATACACTGCCGTTGGTGGATGAATTCTCGCTGGGCGCAGGCAGAAGGAAAGAGGCAAAAATCTGGAAAGCACGCTGCCGCGCTAGTGAAGTCGCAATGCTCCACGATGTTCATATGTCACACGTTCGTTCGTTCAAATCAAGCGTCCCAGTTGGAAGGGTCATCAACGTCCAGAGCAGCGAAGCCAGTAGGCTTGCTCACGTTGGCGAACGTAGAGGGCTTTGGCGGCAACGGAGCAGCGGCCTTTGCCTTGGCCTTCGGCTGAGGCTGCTCAATAGGGGTAGCATCACCACTGGACTCGGCGCGAGCCTTGGGCTGCTTCTTGCCGACACTGACGGTGGTCCAGCCGGACTCGTCCTCGCTCTCGCGCACAGCCTTAGCCATCTGTGCGTCGTCATACGAAGAGGGGCTGGCCTCGGTGGTGCTGGTGGCAGCAGTGCTATTCTCGAGACCTCCAGTAGAGCTGCTAGTAGACTCGGCATCGAAGGTGTCGAGGAGGGGACCGGCGGAGGCGCCGTTGATGTTAGCGCCAGTCTGCACAGTAGAAGCGGCGGCTGCGTTCTTCTCCTCCCAAGGGTTGTTGACAGGAGCGCGGGCGACTGGGATGCCGTTCTTGGCAGGCTCGCCACGAGCCTCTCTGGCACTACGGCGCTGCTTCTCCTCAAGAGCCTTGCGCTCCTTCTCCTCGGCTTCACGCTGGATGCGGCGCTCCTCCACCTTCTTACGGTTCTGACGAGCCTTCTTGGATTCTACGATCTCCTCCTTTGCCTGCTTAGGAGCACGCTGCTTCTGCGGGTTGGTGGGAGCGGTCAGGCGAATGGAGGTCGGCCCAGAGGGGGTGGGTTCCAGCATATCAGAGACGTCCCCAGAGTTGAGGGCAGGAGAAGCAGCGGGAGAGAAGTCGTCGTCGGCCTCAGCGCCGGTTTCGCCACCAGCCTGAGAGGATTCAGACGAGAACATGGGAGTGTCACGAGCTTTGCCTTGCTTCACAGTCTTCACGCGGCTGTCCTTGCTCTTCGGGGCAGTGAGTTTGGCGCCCTGGCGAGCCTGGGTCATTTGCTGCGCAAATTGCGCGACACTGATGTCCGACTCCCTCTCAGGCTTCTCATCGTGTACGACGACCTCCGGCGTAGGTTCGGCCTTAGGCTTTTGCTGCTGCGGCTGTTGCTGCTTCTTGGAAGCCTTCTTCTTTTTTGAGCTTGCAGAGTCGCTTTGTTTCTCTTGCTTCTCGCTCGCGGCTACGGGCTGTGCTCCGTCGCGTTGCTGAACGCTTGGTCGGCGGTCGGACTTCGTCTTGAAGTCATTGGTAGAGCGTCGCCGGCTGGCCGCAGTAGCAGGCTGGCTGCGCTTTGTTGTGTAGTAGTAGTAACCTCCAAGGCCTCCTGCGATGACGGCAAAGCCGAGGTAGTTCTGTGCAACCTGCCACCCATCCATGGCTGCGGTGTTGTGGTGTTGCTGTGCAAGTCTGCGCTCAATGTCAGTAAAGCAGCGAGTGGTGACCGGGTAGCGGCACGGACACTGACGTGTTCTTATAGCGGAGCGCTCAGATGGGGCTCAGCTGCCGGGACGGGCTAAGTGTGTGGACGAGCTTCGGAGAGCTGGTGGTGCAGCGGTCGACTGCAGGAGAGAGGTGGAAGTGTGGGAGCTGGGGTGTGGTGGTGTGGTGTGCCCAGGTGCGCCAACGCTTGGGTGGAGGAAGGGAGTGCGGAGATGGAGACGGCGAGGAGGCTCCTTGCAGCACAGGGCGGAGAGCAGCAGCGGAGGTGTCCGTGTCTGGCGCGGTATGGCGGGCGGAGACGAGGCGCGCGCGGGTGCGACCAGCTGGCGATTTGCGTTGGGATGCGAGTGTGAAGTGAGTGGCGCTCGTCACGGCTCCTCGTGAAGCTCGCCAAGTTAACGGTCTGGTCGCGCTCGTCGGAGGGCAAGATGGCAGTTAAGAGTTAAGACAGGGGCGGAGGCTGTGCACGCCTGGCTCGCTACGGATTGATTGGCAACGTATTGCTCCGGGATTGCAGTGCCGTCTCGGACACCCATCCTTTCTTCGAGCTTTTATTCGAGTCTGCTCATTGACAAAGGCAAATGCATCTGATGTCGACGAATACTGCTCGCGCTAATCACCCATATAATCATCCGCTATGGAACATGCTCTTCACAACAGCCAATGCCGAGACGGATATAGGTATCGAACTTCGTATTGGTACCGTAATTGTACTACTACATCCGGGAGATACACAAGTAGGTACCCGTTCCGATGCGTGTCGAAAATCTATCGAAAGTACACACGTGCTACTCTGAAGCTTTAGGTCAGATCTGCCCGGTGCTGACCATGTCTTACACCACCAGCATTCTTCTATCCAATGATCACACTGTCATGCTACCTATGTTTTTGCGGAAAATGAGCCACATGGTTTTGTATTTGAGTGTTGTTCCAGCAAGCGATACTACGAGACTACGCCTTTGGCTCTCATGCCAATGACACCGGACGTAATCATCTAATATCCCTGGGATGAAATTAGTAAGAGAGTGATCGACATGCTATAACCTTTCTGAGCTTTCCCCACAAACTCCATGTTTGACACGGCATCGATTATCCGTGTGTTTACGTGGTCTTCCACGAACGGAACCATGCATCATGGCTGGCCATGTCTGAAAGACTAAGACTAAGTGCATCATAAATTCACTGCCAATATTGGTATGTCAGTAATCATCAAGCATCGTTGTTATACACAATCACTGCAATGCTTCTCCACGAATACAATAATTTATGGCTATTGCAAACTGGCTTGTATCAGCAATGGCTTCTAGGTATGCAAGCTGTGAGCGTGCGGTCTGGACCATATGCCACTCATCTAAACTACCTTGATGCGCCATAGCCCCATTATTTCACCTTCGCTCTCGCTCTCTCCTTTGCCGCAGCGGAGCACCCGGATCCATCTATCTTATCGTCTTCCCCAGCCGCGCCACCGTCGACTATGCTCGTCACTGCGTCATCAATGCTACCAGACCTTCAGCTGCCCCCACTTGCGGCGGGCGAATGTCTTCCATCGGACAGGAACAACACCGGTCCGCGGTGATGGGACATTTGCATCTTGGATTCTCTCCTTTGTGCTATTAGCATTTCCATCTAGACTGTCTTTATCTGTTTGTCCATCTAGCACCTGTGGTCCAGCATCATGAAGCGCATGGGAGGCTGGCTCAGCGCCAAAACACCGCTTCCGAGTAGTTCCTCAACCAGATCTTTGACGGCTTTAGACGAGCCACACGCATGTGAGAGTTACTGTCAGATACCAGCACATGTACTAGCTGCTGACATCCGGCAGTGCGAGAAGCCTTTGCTGCAGCAGCGCATATACTCAATGACGGTGGGCATACATTTCACGCCTCTCTCAGAATTGTGCCGCTGACGTTCTACCAGACGTAGATCTCGCGGAAGCGGAGTTAGCCAAAGGCACTTCGCCTTTTCACAAGGTACGAGATTTGCATGTAGTCCGTTATTCGTCCACTCGACTGATCGCGATACAAAGTAGTTGGGCCGCGCTACCACCACGTTCCTGCGAGCGACACTAGGTTTCGAGAAAGAGGTGATCGAGCAAGCAAATATACGGCTGAGCGAAGCTGAGGAAAGCGCATTGGACCACCAGAAACGAGCAATACGCGACCCGTCGACGGCCCACCAGAGTGCGATATACCCTGTTGGATCAGAGTATGCGCTATGTCATGCTGAGACGCAACTCATGAGCGCCGTGGTTGCGGTGCTCAATGAGAGCTTGACAGAGAGTCTTCGAGGCTTCTACAAGCTACGCAAGGCGTTTCAGACTCTGTATGAGATCAGTGAAGCGGAGAGGAGATACATCGAAGCAAAGGGCATATCAGGGAAAGCGGGCAGATCGAAGACTTCAGTGGCTACTTTCGACACGGGAACTACTTTAGCCGCTTCTGAGAGCTCAGGTACCCGAACACCGAAAGACGCAAGGCAAGAGGGCGATGATGATAGCGATCTCGAGTTTGAGGATGCTAGGGAAGACCATTTGGACCAGCCGACGCCTATGGAATATCAAGGACATCTCGAAATGCCGGCTGTATCGAAGCTCGACATGAAGGAGAAGGACTCTGTACCGCACAATGGTAGCATGACGGGTACAAAGCAGGCTGTTGGCGTCAATGCTGCATCTGCAGGTGCAGCAGCACAAGCAGATAAAGATGTGGACTTCCGTGATGTCTCGACCGACGAGATAGACCTGTTCATTCACTCGGGCACAGCTCTGTGCTACGGCCTGCTCCAACTTATGCTTAGCATGATACCGCCTACATTCGCTAAACTATTGTCCTTATTCTCCTTCAAGGGAGATCGCACAAATGGCCTTCGCCTTCTCTGGTCTGCAACACGATTCAAGACCAATATCAATGGAGGCATGGCTTCTCTAATCACTCTTGGTTTCCACAACGGCGCCATCGCTTTCTGCGACATCCTGTCCGCCGATGCCCTTCCAAGAGAGCGTCTCAGTGGCCTTCTCAGGGAAATGCGCCAGCTTTACCCGAAATCTAAGCTTTGGCTTCTTGAGGAAGCTCGCGAGCTGAGTGCAGCCCACCAGCTGCAAAAAGCAGTCGACATTACTGCTCCTTCTGATTCTCCATCTCCTCTCAAGCAAGTCGAAGCACTTCGCACTTTCGAGCGCAGTCTAAATCTCATGTACCTGCACCGCTACGAAGACTGCGCAGCCAGCTTCCTGAAATGCATCGAGTTGAACAATTGGTCTCACGCCCTATACTACTACATCGCCGGCGCGTGCCACCTCGAACTCTACCGTCAGCACAACAGAACTGGCTCGTCTCCCAAGGAGGCTACCAAACATGCCTCTCGCGCAGAAGAGCTCTTCAAGATCGTCCCTAGTCACACTGGCAAGAAGAAATTCATGGCCCGCCAACTGCCGTTCGATGTCTTTACTTCGCGTAAATTGGCGAAATGGACTGCTCGCTCTGAACAACGCGGCTGCGCTTTTGTAGATGCTATTGGTGTCAGTCCACTAGAGGAAATGATCTACTTCTGGTCTGGATACCGCCGCATGGCTGCGCCGCAGTTGCAAGACTCGCTGGCCGCGCTTGCTCTGTCGCCCACAGCATCTGAGCATGGAGACACTACCGTTTCAGAGCCACAGGACGAGCAAGCAGTTGCTTCACTTCTGACAGCCACAGTTCATCGCTTTCTAGGCGATCTTTCTACTGCGAAGACACATCTCAACAAGGTCACACCGCTCAACCAGGCTGCTCTACGTTCGGCGGGCGGCACGCATGCTGACTCCTGGCCGGCACCTGTCTCGCATTATGAGATGGCTGTGGTCTACTGGGAAGAGGCTGGACGCGAGACAGGCGACCGCGTGATTCTGGAGAAGTGCAGCGATGAGCTTAGGTTGGTGGAGAATTCGGAAGCGTTCGACTTGGATGCAAGAGTTGGATTGAAGGTTACTACGGGACGGGAGACATTGAGACGGATCAAGATAGGGCCTTGATCTGAGTGTTGTATGGTGAAAATATACAGGCAAGCATATAGCTTGTCTTGTTGGCTGCATATACTGCAAACGTGGTCCTTGCTCTCAGATTAAAGCTCTGCACGACAGAAGACCCGTACATTACTCGTTCCAGGAGCACAGGCGGGCCCCTTAACCTCAAAGACGAGGATTGAGAAAAACTCATTGCCATCGGTCCAGGATCGATCAAACACAACGCTTTGCGTTTTCGAGTGATCCTCACATGGCCTAAAGCAACAGACGTATCAAACGTGTCATGGAGCTGTGGAATGTGTACAGCAGCGACGACTTACCAGGTCATATACTCCCAGTGATATCCCTAAACCTCCTCCGCTGGATTGCCCCCATGAGAAGTGATTTACGCTTTAGTCAGCTTTTACATCTCGATCAACATTTTTCAACTGATCGTCAGGCCTGGATAGCTTGTCGTTAGGTCAAAAAGTACTAAAACATACAACAGGCGGGATTCCCAGATGGTCACCCACTCTAGTACTAGTCGCCCGGTTCAGTGCTTATGTATGGCAGAGCGGACGGGATGCCCAGTTTTCACTGACCTATGGTCGTATGTACTAATAGTCTGTCAAGATTCATTTCATCCTCTACAACAATGTGCCTACGCTGCGACATCAGGGTTAAATGCTTGATTGGTGACCTCGAACTCACTGTCTAACACGCCACAGGCTTGTCAACACCAATGACGATTTGCGCAGTACAGTTCTAGCTCATAAGTCTATAGACACCTCAATATGGTTATTATGCTACAACTAGTATCAATAGATATAGGTTCGAAACCTCAAGTTACATTTGTAGTGTTTATAAGAGACACTTCCAGTTTAATTAAGTAATAGTATAGTGCTACCTTCAAGGCTTTAGCTTTCGTCTACTTAGAAGTCTGCGCATAGCATCTTAGTAGTAAATATCCTTTTGAGTATTGGCTGTACGTGCGCGTTTCTCCGGTCGTGAACCGATCTTTGAAGCTATTTCGTTCCGGATATATACGCGTATCATGGTGAACCAATAATCAGGCAAGAAAATCCGGGGCGACGAACGTGAGATGATGGGCACAGCTAATCCCTATGCAATGTACATGGGTACGTCAAGTCAGGCGCCTAGCTCTTTGCATAACAAGGCAAACTCGTCGCAGCAGCAGCAGCGCCTTGTCAGAGGCCGCCCCTCATGCGTTGGGAGAGTGCACGTATTTAAGTCACGCAACATGCTGCGCCTCGCAAAGATGTGATCATCAAACGCCGCAACAGCCTTAGAAGTGAAGCGTCGACAAGAAAAACTACTGAGCGCTCTATTTGAAACCCTTTGCTGTTGACTTGGAGCTGTTTCGAAGATGCCGTCCACCATGACGAGAGTTGAGATCGATCGGTACCGTCTCAATGTCGGTATTGTGAGGAAGTATCTCAACGAACGCTTTCCGAGATATGTCGTGGCGGGCCAAGACAACTTCGATGTCAAGGTGAGATCCTGACACCTCTACGACGAGCTGCGCCATAGACTCACCGGATTTCAGGTCAGTGACACCGGCTTCATCTCTTTCAGAGTGCCTGGGGATCAGCTGCTACAGGTGAGCTTGGACGCTTAAGCCGCTGTTATAATTATCTGACCATGATTATACAGAAGGATAGAGACGCGCTTATCGCGCGTAGAGTCCAAGATGATGGGGACCTGTGAAATGGACTTCGAAGCGCCTCATGGAAGCGAAGCGAAGCGGGGTGCTTGTGTTTGTGTAATGTTACGAAACATGATTTGCTGTCATCTCTCTTTTCTCTCTGCGTTCGTAAGGATTGCAACACTGCCTTGTACTTTCCATTAAACGCACTAGTAGCCTCAGCAACGCCAATTAAGAACTGCTTGTCCCTCAGTAAGGGCAGATTTCGACGCGGACGGAGGACTCCGCCTCGTGGCTGTGCATTATCGTGTATTTAGCCTTACTTCCCCCTTGCGAGAGATCAAAATAATACACACACTGCACTGCAAGCTATCTTTTGATCTATTCCACCGCTAGTGCAGAATGGAACAGTTTGAGAGATCGAATGAAGATGCATCATCATATCCAGTGAATTTGATGCAATCGGATGTGCCAGCACTCTACCGGAAGAGCATACTCAACGAATTGCGTTCGCAAGCGGCAAGGCTGTTTTGTGCAGATGAAGGTACTGCAGATGTAAAGCTCCTTTGTCGATTCGTCAAAGACAGAGGTCAGTATAAGCGAGATCAGCATAGTGTATCGGAGCTGACAACTCTCTCAGATCTCGAGTTGAAGCGAATTCGCAACATAGATGCCTTGCACAAAGCACTATGGTCTCCGATAGACAGACCAGAATTTAAAGCTTCTTTGACAATGGCGTAAGCTCAAGTTGCGCTAGAGTAGTATTGCTTGACCTAACTGTTGCGAAAAGGTTCATCACCGCCCCAAGCTCACGAGACAAGCTCAACATTACACTGCATATGGCGCAAAAGTTATTCACGTTCTTTCAGGTCATGCCCCAGTTCATGACCTGTATCATACCCTTTGGGCAGCGCGAACACAGTCACGATGGAACCACGACCTCGTTTCAGAGCTGGAACCGGTTGCAGAAGACATCATGTGGCGTTCAAGTCTCCGGTGTTGGACGCTCCGGCCAGAGACTTGAGCATTGTTATGGGCTTCGGTCGGTCGAACGAGCCAATTCTCAGCCAGAGTGGCCTTGGTCAACTCGGCTCTGTTCAGTACACCACTCCATGGATCTCGAATTCGGTACTTCGAACTTTGTTGTGGTCAAAGCCAACAAACTGATACAAAGACTCATCGAAGATACCGCCGCGGCTGAACCCACCGACCACAAGTCGTCCAGCTCCATGCCAGTCCTGTCTCTTGTGTATGCGTTGCAAGTGCATAGTTTGATCGTCACATGGTGCGGAAACAACTGGCCACAGTATGTCGAATTCCTAGCAGGCACACTCCAGGACATGACACGATCCACACTCGCGGCGACCCTGGAGAAAGAGCAAGTCCAATTAGTATCCCAAGACAATGACATGGAATTGCCAACACATATGTCCACGCATCACTCCTACGATCTAGAGCTCGACGAGAAGCCGGCACGCCTCAGAAGAATTGCCTCGTCTTTCCGATCGCACGTGGATCGCATTCCAACGTTCAAGTCTGAGCGTAGTACAAAACAGGCGATGCCTTCCATTGAGCGTGTGCCTGTAGCCCATCATACATTCTCATTCAAAGATCTGCCTCGAATTCATTTCATCGAAGAGAAAGTAAACGAAGCCCTCGACATCCTCGAGAACAATGAAGAAGTGCTGGATGATCTCAAATGCGATTACGAATTGGTCTTCTCAGCAAGACCGGAATTACAAAACTCGAGCGAATGTGAAACCGCGCTTGCACAGTTTGTTAAGACTGTTGCAGCTGTGCAGAAAGGCATGCGTCGTCAACGCACAAGACTGGAACGAATACTCAAATTGCTTGCGAGCCGCAAAGCTCTGGTCAGTAGAGGAATCATGTGACCGGTTCGTGGCTGACAGCATCTAGCTGGAAGGTATCCTGGACTATGAATCCACCCAGAGCAATCGCGCGCTCGCAGAGAAGTCCAACGCTCTCACAGAGAGCATGGAGGTCATCGCCCAGGACACAAAGTTAGAGACGGTGTCGATGAGGGTCATTACAGTCGTGACACTGTTTTTCCTCCCTGGGACTTTTATTTCGGTCAGTAAGACAGCAGATGCTGACAAACTTCGCTAACCATCCGTGAAGACCTTAATGAGCACGCCGATAATATCGTTCGAGTCTGGCAGCTCGGATCTGTCTCAAGGCTCGGTTTCCACTGGAGCGTTGGGTTTCTTCGCAGCCGTGAGTATTCCTCTCATGCTCGTCACACTTTCGGCATGGTGGGTCTTCTACTGGTGGGAGAATCGGAAAGAAAAGAAGCGACGCCAACGTAACTTGATGGATGTGAATGTATAAAGATCCACGTGGCACAGAGTCTAGTATCTAAGTTGTAGCTCCTAGTGCGAACCGCTAGCAATAGAGTTTCCTAGCACCCGAATGCTTGTTCTCCAGCTGTCTTCAGCCTTGCCAGACTCGAGAACTCTACCTCGTGCCGACGATATACTATATTATTACGCTCCGCTTTCACATGATACATAAATCCAACAAGTAGCACAAATGTGGTAACGTCCGCTGGCTGAGCTCGGTCGCCCTTAAAATAAGTTCGTGGCCTCTGAACCGAAGAGTCCACGGGAACCGGCCGGCTGCTCAACCATCACGCCCTCGGATAATCATGTTTCAGCCTTGCGCAGTCATCACGCGGCGGTGTGGGCGAGAACCGTTCCAGCGGCAATCAAAGAACGATGATTCGTCGTAACATCCGCTACTGACGCCTGCTTTGATCGACACGATCGGTAGCCAGGTTCGGATACCCCCAACCAGTCGTCCATATCCCGCAACGAAGTTGCCTTACCTGCACAGCTCTCCGGCGTAAAGAACGAATACCCCGAGGTACCTACGTAAGCGGCGCGTCTATTGATACTCCAAGCTCGGCGCTCTGGTGGGGTGCGGGAGGTTGTGTTGAGTGGTGCGCAAACTCGATGCCCTCGTGACTTGCCAGTCTCTGTCGTGATTCAAAACTCGTCCCGGTGCGCACACACTCTTCATCGTCGCACTTGAGCTAGCCACGCCAATCGTCTTTGTTGCCTGTTCTAACATGAAACATGGCCGAGAGCACCTTCGAGATTTCCAAGGTCCAGGAAGTTCTACGCGACCTGGACAGTTGCCGCATACCGTCACTCGCATCTCCTGGCAGCTCCAGCGCAACATTCTTTCCGCCCTCTATTTCTCGTCGCTTTGACAGATCGAGGCTCTACGATGTCCTCAGATCGATACCGAGTACTGAGGGGAGGGCGGCACAACTGGCTAGGGACATCGTCAAGAGAGACTGCGTCAAGGTCTTCTTGATCTTGCTGCGCATGGATCATCCTGCGATGATTCTTCATTTCTTGCGGAATGACACCCTCAGCGACAGGTACCTTCCGCTCGGACGGTCTGAGAACTTTCCAGTTGGTATTCAGTTCGATGAATTCAACGACCATCAGCAACCCTATTGCGCGCCAACGATCAGAGAAGGCCATGTGGACTTCCCGAATCATCGTGTCCTACCGCTCATAGGTAGGGAAGAGCTAGCACAAGGCGGAAGCGCCAAGGTCTACAAGATCACTATTCATCCCGACTTCGATGGCTTGGATGTGGATGACGAGGCCCGCATAGTCGTATGTGATACTCGCACATCGCCGTTAGCAATCACAGTTGTTAGTCGCTTACAGATGGCTAGGACCCCAACATTTACGTCGCAAAAGTTTTCCTGGCCGACCAAACAGATGCTTTCGAACGCGAACAGGAAGCGTATGCAAAGATTGACAACACGGGTCGACGGGATGACAGCTTGCTTCGTCATCATGGCAGCTTCACATATCGTGGTGAGCATACTGTGATACTAGAGTATGCGAATGGAAGAACATGGGAGGCTTTCATGCAGCAACAACCACCAGAGCGCATGGAGGACAAGATCCGGGTCTGGAAAGGCCTCCTAGGTCTGACCAAAGCTGTTCACAAAATCCACCTCGCCTCTGGGTAGGTCTCATTTATCGTCAAACTATATGGTGGAAAAAGCACTAACTTTACTGTCTCAGGTGGCACCAAGATGTCAATCCCAACAACATCATACTCCACATGCCAGAAGGAAAGGTACGGTGGCCACGTCTTGCTAAGCTTGTGGATCTCGGACACAGCTTTTTCGCCAAGGGCGAAGAAAGCTCGCTAGGAAGAGAGCGGTTTGGTACCAAAGACTATGGTGCGTGATACTGCTTAAAACTATTCTGTCCATCGTTGACAACGTCTAGGGGCCCCCGAATGTTATCGTTCACCAGAAGATGCCTTCGAGCTGGGCACACGGCGCTTTGTTCCAAACACTATCGACGTATTTTCCTTGGGTTGCGTCTTCCTCGAAGCTGCTGTCTGGTTCACTGATGGTCCAGCGGGCGTCCGACAATTTCGGGACGACCGTCGGGCTGAGGCACGGCGATCTGACATGGAAGAAGGCATAATGTGCTTCCATGATGACTCCGAGCTACTGGTTTGCGTCCAAGACAGATTGAAGAGCCTGGGACAAGGTGACAGTCCGCATGATATTCTGACCACCAAGATCTGCCGCTATCTGATTCCTGGTATGATTCGCGCAGACTACAAGTCTCGATCAGAAGCAGAAGGCTTGTGGAAAAAAGCCGCGAACATCCTGAAGCCCACTCGGAGTGAGCTTGATGCACCAGGCAATGATATGACAATACCGCACTTGCCCGATTACGATCCGAACAGCGCTGATCGTCTCTTGACACACCCAAGTTGTCCTGAGAACCATGTGAACGCGTACAAAGTTGATGCTCGATCCGAAAGCGCCTCTTACGTTCACAATGATTTGACGCAATCGCCTCCAATGTTATCTGAGCCTGACTCCTTCGAGCCTGCTGATTCATTAGAGGAGAAGCCAGAGCTGCGCAAGGCTTTCACTTTACCGACTGACGAATCGGCCGCTGCATTTCTGAATGGTAGATCAGGCTCCACAGAGGATGCCGTTATTGAATCAAGCGGTCGCCAACTTCAGTCGCGGGCAAACACTATTCCTGCCAACACCTCCAAGCAGCCTGACACTATGTCATCGAACCGTCACCATAGCTTTCAGTCACGCGAAATCGCCACGAGGACCACGGCTCATCCAGGTCCTTCAACGCAGCGGCCCAGGATGTCAATGCTACAGGCGAAAAGGTTTGTCGAGGGTAAACGTGATCTTTCCAGACATGAGCTTGAGCTCAAGAAGCGGCTCAAAGATCGCGACCACGTGAGTAACAATGTAGACATTCACATTGGAGTAAGCTAACGTTCATGTAGTCCTTCATTCTCGATAATTCACACTCGGCGTCCTCGCATTGGAATGACATCTGTGAGGATTTCCGCATTCTCGCTTCCATGGTGCAGAGCGATGACCCCGACGGCATCGAGCTTCGTTTCACGACATCCGAGGAATGCCATCAAAGTAGAGACGTCAGCGAGTTGACTAGATCTGCTTCACGGGCGTCCCCTGGCCGCGGCTCTGACGTGGAAGCCGCTCTCCAAAAAGCGGTGGATCAGCACGTTTCGCGGCTAAAGAAAAGAAGAACGCGCCTTCTGAGTATCTACATAATGACAGACGGGAACTGGGAGCAGGGCGAGCCTGAGGCTGTCCTACTGACTCTTGGAGCAATGCTAGAGGAGCTGGGCTTGAATCGATCGTCGCTGGGCGTCCAATTCATCAGCTACGGCAGTAATGAGGTTGGACTCAAGAGGCTTCAACAACTTGACGACATGCACAACAAAGAGTCCTTTGACCTTAAACTGTAAGATGCACCCCCAGATTGACGTGAGCAGCGCATATACTAACGTGTGCAGCGATATTGTCGACACTGTAAAGTCCGACGGCAACGTCTGGAAGATGTTGCTGGGTTCAATCGATAGAGACTTCGACGAAGACTAGGCGCACGGATATGCATCCGAGGATTGTACCTTCAGGCATTCGAGCTGGTTTGAAATTTCCATCTATCGAGATATGTAGATTTTGTAATTTAGAGCGAAGAGAACCTTCCGGGCAACCAAATAAGCAATCGCTGAACACAGACACACCCTAAATTTACAGTTGAATCACTTCTGACAGAAACCTCCTCGACTTCAGCATCAGATAAATTAGCTGAAGTGGTCTCATAGGCTGAGCGTTACCGGTCGCCGTATGTTTACAGTTCTAGCTCATAAGTCTGCGAACGATCTTGAGGGTCTTAGCAATCATACCAGCGGCGATAACTCGAGAATCCAATTTTTTGCGTCATTGAGATGACATTCAAGATGCAGACGCTTGTCCATGGATGATTCGCATCTACCGTCAGGCATATTCTTGTAATTAATATGATGCCTACGGAGACGCTGTGCGCAGACTTATGAGTTGGAACTGTACCTTCTTGCTCGCCCTCCGCAGTGTGCGAATAAGAACTGTGACTTCTGATTCTCCATATGAAGATCCATTTCAATATACTCTAATCAATCGAAAGGCGCAGTGATGTTGGTCATTTTGGCCTGCTGCTGCGAAGCTGTCTCCCAAAGCAGCCGGCACGTCCAAGTCTCCGCATGGTCAGGATCACCTTGCCCGTTATATTTCGCGTGCTGAGGGAACGGACAAAGCGGTCGTTGTCTCAACACCTTGTCCACAAGCGTATCGTTCTGCCACTTTGTGGCAATGATTTGATCCGGCGCTGTGTCATGCTCAACCCAAGCCATCAATGCCAAAAGTGCGTCGTGTTTAGCATCTTTGAAGCCAGGCACCGAGTGAACACTCCCGGGTCTGGTGCCGATTCTGCTGGCCTGGTTTGCGCCGGCAAAGTACCATGGCGCGTTGACGTTGTCGTCTGTGCCTGAGCAATGTTGCATGCCAGGGACTTCAAAATAGCGGAACCAGGTGTCCAGTGCAATTCCTTTGGCCTGCATGGTTTTGTAGACTTCCTTGTAGAAGTACTCGCTGCTGCCCGTTGAGATACTCGCATCCGCGAGACCATGATACTGAAGCAGCTTGCCACCACGGCTGTGGAAAGGCGACAGATCGTATACGTCGGCTGTGGCGTTGCCTGGATCAATGCGATCGGCTAGTTGCACGATCGTGTAGTTGAAGTCCCAGAAGCTCCAAGTAGGATTATTCAGCAGCATGTCTTGCACGTATTGGACACCGTAACTGCTCGGAGCGCTATCACCCATAAGGGTCGACCATCCAGCTTCGGTGCCTAATTTCAAATGCGGGAAAACCAGCGTTCTGCACTCGTATCAGCCAAGATTAGCCATGGTTATGGATACTGTATCTCACTGGTTCCATTCGACGTAGTCGTTGTAAATTTTGTACAGAGTGCCAATCTGCGCGACGTTCAGGCATGCCGCCGTTGTCTGATTTGTAACATCAGGTGCACATAACAATGCTTCTGGATAGAAGTTGCATCCGTCAGGATCACTGATTATTGAATCAGTCAGGCCGTCCTGCGGATCACATTGTTTAAGGACCTCGGCAGCAATCACTGAGAAAAGTGTGCCTGGAATGTGATGCGGCGCGTCCACTGGCAGATTGTATAGTCCAACTTTCAAGGTCCAGGTTTGCAGATGAGTCGTCCACCACGCTGGTGCTCCGGCAAGAACGCCGTCAAAGTCCTCAGGGTAGAGCTGAATGTCTCGTATGCCTTGCCGGCCCCCGGTTGAACAGCCAGAGTAATAATTATACTTCGACTTAGAGCCATAGTATTCTTCGACTATGTGCTTCGCCAGCACGACCGAGCCATGCATGGCGCGGTAGCCCCAGTCTGCGACGCGTTCTGGTTGATCAAGAGCCCAGGTTATATCTCCGGCACTAGAAAACCATGTCAAAACAAGGCCGTCTGTCTCACTGTGCTTCAAACTCAATGTATTACTTACGTACTGTTGTGGCCGGTGTCTGTAGACATGGTCGGGAAGCCGTAGTGTGCACCCGCCGCCATGTCTAGCGAACGGACACCGCCAGCAAAGCCGCCATTGCCAATTGCAAGGAAACGCTCATTCCAGTCTTCTGGCAAGAATAGGCCGAAGCCGAAGCGTGATGATGGACTTGACTGGACTTGCACCTGCACAGCGCAGAGAGCTGGTAGACCAGTAGGCGAGGTCGGATCTGGCAACAATAATCAGGACGACCCTGGTGGCAAAGGCGGCTGAGCTCGACAAGATCATACTTACAAGCTACGTCTCCAGAAGGCACCTTGAATGTCCCATTCGTAGCCACTCGATATGCGAAGTCGACGGAGGCATTTGCAGGGAGTACGTGCTCGAAAGCAGTGGGCGAGCATTCGAAGGCAGCAGCTGCAGTAGCGCCAAGAAACACAAATGGCGTTGTTGATCCAGGACGCATATTATATGGTACTGGTTAGTCGGTAATGATTTTTTGAGTAAGCTGCGGGAGGAACTGGTCCTCTTATGCAGGTTGACATTGTCACCAATGGCGTCCCATGAGACATCACAGCCTGTTTTCCACGCGGCACTTCGAGTATTACCTCGGACGTGGGTTCATGAATTCTTCTGCTTTGCCAACCTGAAGATGCGGGGGCAATTGCGGACACGGTAGTTGGTATGCGATGATAGACACATGGGAAGCGGTAGGCGGAGGCGTGTGCGGAAATGCTTGCGGCTCTAGACATTGAGAATCCGCATATCCGTTACGCTGTAATCAATGTGCTGCTGCTTCAATTACCACCCACAGTGTGCAAATCTGAAGCGCGGTGCATGCTGCTGCCTACGCCATCGAAAGACGTTAATCTCGATTGTTGAGTTCCATTTAGGATGCACCTGAACCTGTTGTGTAATAAGCAGCGAAGTTGAACCCATCTTGCCACCCTAGACGCCAGCCATCGGGCAAAAACAACGACCACCGGAAGAAAAGTCCAGTGTCCACAATGCCCACAAAGCTATGAAACACGTTATTTGGCTGCTAGTAGTGGCCATATGAAATGTATGCATTCATGGTCCACAACACTGAGCATTCATGTCCTTGATTTCAATGTTCTCGACACGAAGATCAACGACACTAACCCTGGTAACAATTACATACTAACATTTACCCTGATGTTCTTCTTCGGTCCAAGTCCCAGGGATTGCCACGGCCCTCCTTAGCACAGAGTTGTCGTGATTCATCGAGGAGATGACGATCTAAGGCAGAGATCAGACCTCGCTCTCACGAGATCAAATGCCGACCATGACTTTGATGAAAAGTAAGACGCTGCCAAACGACTTCCGCGTATCGCCCGCGAAAGAACCTTGGGGGCACCCGAGAGAAACCCTAAATCGACTTGTACCTGATTGACGTGCATCACGTCATTCGTCGCAAAGTGAGCGCGAGATTTCCAATCAGCCTTACAGATGACATGCCCTTTCATCAGAGTATCAAAAGGTATACAATGATAATACTAATATTGATTAATGATGCTTGGACTTTCGGCCCACGACTTACTGCAGTGCGACGTGCATGCCGCTCTCAGCAGATCTACTCACCAATAGACAGACGACACGGTTTATTATCGGCTGGCAGATCGGACCAACTGGAAAGCGCAGCTTTTACTTTTATTAACATTAAGGTTCTTGCTCGTCTTCCATTGGAAGTTTCGCTGGGACGACCGTGCACTCAACGCGGATCTGTTTTTCGTGGCTCATGTCATCGCTCGCCTCTGCATCACCTCGTCAGACCGCCGGTCGGATCGGCTTAGAGATACGGGAGCCCATGGCACCTTGATGTGATGACGGGGTCTGGGGAGGTTAGGGGTCTCAATTTTCTGTCCTTGCGCAAGATGCTGGGGGTCTAAGTATTGGTGGTTTGCCTGCACGTTTCAGATGTAGATTTCTTGTTACCCTCCTTACTCCTTCTTACCAAAGCTTTAATCATTTTGTGTGTACTTCTGGTACACTTTACGATCTTTCGCCATGGAGTTGCACCGCGTACACTCGGTCCACCAGACCGCAATGGCTGCAACCAGCCTACCACTTGAACTTCAGCAGCAGATCTTCACCTTCCTCGATCCCAAGTCTTTCAACGCCGCCCGTAGTGTCTGCCGCTATTGGCACTTTGCTTCACACGATTCGGTAGTCCTGGAGAGACAACTACGAAAGCTACCCATTCTCCCACAGCCCAATGCTCGCAAGTCGAACGCAGGCGAGCTGCTGAAGCTGTTCGACGATGCTGCACACACACTCATGTTGGGCATGCAAGTCAAGAGTGAGAAAGCCCCATCAGGAGGCCTGGACGTCACTTCCAGGCAGTGGTACCACTCTGGCCCTCATGTTTGCGCTACAACAAATGGCTCCCGAACTGTCACCATCAACGACCGCCAAATCGCGCTGTACGACACAACAGCCACACCCTTCAAGCTCATCTCGAAGCGACCCATCAACGACCTGAAAGAGACAGTTGGAAGTGGGCCATGGCTCAAGATCTCGCCTCTTGCGAACTCAGATCTTGCTTTATCGTCTGATGGAACCATGCTCGCCATTGCACAAGAGCGGACAATCCAGATCTACGATTTGCTCGCAGAGTCTGACAGCTTTACCGTAAACCAGTACATCAGCTCTGCTTCCGGCCACTACATCTGCGGATTGAACTTCGAGGAGAACGACCATGTTTTGCGAGTACAACTGAGCGGAAGGGGTGCGGTATTATACTGCGGAGCACCACCAGCAGATCTTAAGAGCAAGGCGAAAGCGAATATCGAGCACTGGAAGAGCAAGAGCGGATTGAGACACATGTTGCTGGACTCGCACGTCCTTTCAGTCCCGAACGATGATGCTGCCACCACAACTTCCACCGATCAATCAGCTCGTCTTTCTGGCCTGCAGATCCTGAAGCCTTTCCAGTCCGGCTACCTCTTCGCTGCGCAGCGTCATGGCGGTGGACAGAGCAGTCATTACGTCCTGGGACATGTTCGCGCATCGACGCCTGATGGCATGAGCGCGCCAATCGCAGAGCCGTCGTCCGTCACCATTCTTGCCAAGCTCGAATCTTTCCTCTCTGGCTGGGATTTCACATTACACTGCTTGCAGAACGCGGAAACTGGATTCGGGCTTTGGGAGACAACACCCTCTGCTCACGAGCACCACCCATCCTTCGCTCTGTCACCGCAAGCGAATCTGCTCATCCTCGCCGAGCGTGACAAGAAGCGCGTGCGTCCTTCACCTCTTTCTCAGCTGTACGCGTACCGCCTGCCTTCAGAATCTAAGATGCGTGAAACGATTGTGTCGCAGTCACAACAGCGCGACGGCAAGTGGTCTAGCCTGGCCACTTTCCTGGACAAGCTCGAGGCATCTCAAGGTGACAGGAGGCGACGCATCTCCATGAAGCATGATGATTTCGAGGCCAGGACTATCAAGACTGAGTACAAGATCGGACGCGTGCCAATCTGCCTTGGCACCATTGAAGGGGAGTTGACGGAGATGAAGTTCGACGCAGATGCTCTCGTCTCTGAAGGTGGAAGCAGGAAGCAGGTTCTCAGCGTCACTTCGGCTGACGCGAGTAAGAACTGGGAATTGCTGGACATTTAAGTTGGTCCACGGACCCAAAATTTTGATACAGGATGGACCTTTGCAAGGATCCAGATAGACTTATAGACTAAACGATGATACCCCTATATTATACAAATATACTTTTGCTACATTACTCAGCGCAACTACACCCTGACCGAAGTGATCACCATGGACTACAGTGACGCGTAAGATTCTGAGCGATTTGAAATGTACGTAAAAAATGTCTGGTGCTGAATATCTATCTATATCATCGAATGTGAAAATTGGTATCTCTCCTCCGTACAACGACGCAAGACGCGATTCTAAGCTGACCGATCACAAGCCTGTAGGGCGCCATTTGTACCCACGTTTGTCGTCTGTAGTTCCTTGTGACTTCGAGATAGTAACCACGTTGCCGTCTGCAACCTTCGTCTGATCGATGCCCTGCCTTTTTACTAGGCCAGAGGTAGATCCGATAGCATGCCAGCGGTATCCTTTCTTGTCGTCGGTTGTTCCGAGCGATTTTGATGTAGTGACAACGTTCTTGCCGTCTGTAGTTTGGGTGGTATCTTTCTCGTCGGTTTGTCTGGTCGCGAGAGATGCAAGGTCGCGAACACTGTTCCCTTGTGCGTCGTCGCTAGAGAGGGCGATGTCGCTCTACAGTACTTGTGAGTTGCTTGATGCATGTAATTGAGCGCGCAGAAGTGTCATCTCACGTTTGGTCCCCTGACAGGAAGCGCCTGCACGGAACTGCCAAGAAGGGCAACGGCAAAAGTAGATGTGAAACGCATGTCGGGGACGGTTGGTAATGAGCGTGGGGAAGCGAAAATATAGTGGTTGTATAAAATTGGTAATATAAGATACGAAATAGGTTATAACGAAAGAATGTTGTGTAATGAAACGGAAAGCAGACGTTCTGTGACCACGCCCAAACGCGTCTTTGCCCGCATATTGCGACCGCGCGGCAAAGGAGAACGACTTTTGTTCTACGTTTGCTGATTCTTTCCCTAGACGGGTAGAGATCGACGTTGTAATGATCGACGCCAGGGAGCCTGTCGTGGTCGGCTTCGGCTGAACGTCGTCTTTGGAGGATGTGATCTCTTGGATCCTTCTGTCGAAGAGAATCCCTCCTCGCGATAAACAATTGTTCCTCCTTATGATATTATTTCTCATAAATGTCTTAGTCATGATCGAAAAGGTTGTCGGTATCTGTAGGATTTGTGGCTGTTGATGGTTTCACGCAGCATTTAGGCTCTGCCGACCCAGTGCGTCTTTGATGATCACACATCGTATTTCCTATACAAGTGGTTGCCAGCGGAAGCCGACTCTGTCGTTTGTTGTGCCGGCATCGTGGACTGTGGTGACTAGGTCATTGTCGTGAGTTGTCACACCAGCGGGAGCCTTGAACTTGGGCTTGACACTGCTTTTTGGTTTTGCTGCTGCGGATGAAGTAGAGGTCGCCGAAGATGTTGTTGAAGAGGAGCTGGCGGCAGTGGAAGTGGAGCTCGTCATTGAAGAGGCCTCAGCGGAACTAGACGAGGTTGGGCTGGACGAGGTGGGAGTGGCCGAGCTGCTCTTCGAGCCGCGGAGACCCTTGAGGTCGTCGACGAGGCCTCGTGCTCTGACGATATTGTCACTTTGAGCGCCAGTCTGAGAGTCTCGTCAGTTAATCTGTTCATACAAATGGTCGTCGCTACCGGAACATACACTGGCCAGGCCTCTCGACACTGGGCTAGGGCGAGCTTGAACAGCTGCGCCAGCAACGATCGAAACAAGGGCGAGTGAGAAACGCATGGTAGGATGTGAATGACAGTGTGCGTAAGGAACGACAGGAGTGAAAGCTGACTTGAGAGACTCAAGATTGTGTCGAGACGAAGCAGACATCTTGGAGTCGTGGGATCGACAAGCATCAGCCAAATGCTGAATCCTATCAAAGCTAATGCATCCTACGGTAGGGCTAGAGCAACTAGACGTACGATCAGGTGTGTGCATATTACTTTGTTGCGATAGTCGGGCTTCTAATTTGCGGATCTGTGTGAAGAGCAGTCGGGGATCCGTTAGACCGTTGGTATAGACGGCGGATTGTGGACCCTAAACGTCGAACGAAATTACCTTTTTGTACCCAACGAATCGGAACTTCGGAGTTCAAAGAATACGAGACTGATATTGGGCAACTATGACGCCGTTTGCTTTGCTGGAAGACGTTTAGTCTCGTGCGAATGGTAGTTTTTTATTAAACATACCAGAAAGAGAGAAAGGTTGTTATGCATGCTTGTCGTGATACGTAGAGCAAAGTGCAAATTACACTCGTACTTTGTGAATGTATGCAGCGTCACGACATGCGAAGCAAAGAGTAAGATTCAAGTTGCTAACAAGACCGTTGAAGGCTGAGATTGTCGGTATCATACAGGTGTACAAACTCATGAGTGATTGCCAGAGCCCAATCGATCACAAACATGTTTCGCTATACTTTCTACACAGATTTTAAAGAACTCATGAACACAGCAAGATGAAGTCGCCCTTCGAGCTTCCACAGCATACACGATCGCTTTGTGGCAAATATAATGGCAACACTCGCATGTATTGATACATACGGCCAACAACGATTGTCTTATATAATCTATACATCGCTCTCAAAGTCCGGTACTCTGAACCGATGAATCTAGGCTCACTTCGACATTCTGACCGCTGTTCTTCGTTAATATTACTACAACTTACGTTAGGAGTCCTATAACACTCGTGCGTCGATTCTGCCGGCCAGGCACATTTGCCAGGCCAAAAAGCAAAAGAGAACTCATCATCAGATGAGTAGATGTATGGAGAAACCCGGAGTCGAACCGGGAACCTTCTCCACTCAACATGAGCTGTAAAGCTCGATGCTAAGAAGATGTCATACCGCTAGACCATATCCCCTGTGATCAATTATTGCTAATTGATGAACTTGGTGTCAATGCATTGCAATATGAACATCAATTGTTTCAATCAATGAGGGAACAAGGACGACCTGATCAATTCGTGCCTTGGTTGTTTCATGTTCATTCGCCTTCAAAAGACGGATGAGGGTAACTTACAATTCAAGACGCAATTTCGAGTCCAAGATACAAATCACAACAACCATCCCTCCCAACTCTCAACCATGACTATCTGACCTCTTTTTGTGAAAACAGTGCACATGCCATTGCTCAAATAATTCCATGCCGCACCCTGATAACGCCCCAGCCACGACCGATACCATCAAGATCTCACTGTTTCAGTATCCACGTAAGCGACGGCGACGGCGGCCGTGTCTGTTTGGGGTAGGGCGGCGCCACGACTGAGTTACTTCCTGAGACGACAGAGAGCATTTCAGAAGAGTCCGGCGAAGTGGCTTCGCAGACCTGCGTTTGCTGAGGCGGACTAGTGTTCACCTCGAATCTGCGCGATGGCGGTATCCATTCTTGCTGTGCAGGTAGCCCTGCCTTGGGTGATGTGCGCAAAGCCTCGACTAGAGCCTGCAATTGCAGGTCTTCTGTATTGGTTTTTGCAACGAGCGAATTGTGAGCGACGCTCTGTTGCATGTTCTGAACGGATGACTGACCGGAGGAGTGAGCGTCTGAGTGATCTGGCTGAGGCGTTTCGGACTTGACTTTGACGACTCTTCGGCCCTTGTTGACTAAAAGCTCCTGTGCTTCAGCACTTCTGAGCGCTCGACAGTCCGGACAAGGGAAGATTTCTGTGTGCTGCCAGATCGGGAAGTGCTGCATGTTACACATAATGGCATTGTTGTGCTTGGCCGTGAAGCATTGTGCGAATCGTTGGTGTAGGTGACCGCAGTTGTGACGGGAAGCCATGATGTAGCACATGATGGGCCGATTGTATGGAGCGGTTCAGTGAGTGAATGTGGAAGATGGTGGCTCTGGCCTCGTGGCAAATTGGGAAAGCGTAGCGATGATTGGCGTTCTCTTCGAGCGAGCTCCCTCGTGAGTGGTTGCGAAGGGTTTGATAAGTGTATTGTGTCGCGGGAGGTACCTTTAAGCAGGAGCGGGAGCGGCTACCTGAGGCCGTCGTCCAGTAGTTACTGAACGAATGAGGTCGCTTTCAATAGGAATATCTTATTCACTGTTCGTACTGCGATTCGCGAGTGAAGTGTCAGCTGAGCATCTTATGCATATAATCAAGCTTAAGTCGAAACATTTTTCGCCACCAGTACACTTCACTTCATAGACGAGGTACGTCCATCCAAGTCAGTAAGCATGCCTACTGCACAGCCCGGTGAGAGAGAAGAAACCGAAGCACTTGTTCAACAAAATGGTCATTGTAAGCCAGAAACGCCACGCGCGAGGCCGGCCGCGTCTATCACTGTCATATGTGGGAAATGTACAATGCAGCCAATAGTCGGTGTGACAGCCTTCTCAAGCCTGTTTATCTCCTCGCAAAGAAATCATCCTCCCCACTGCCCTGTATTTTCCCATCTATTGCTTCTTCTCGGGGTCCTCGAGAATGCCCTCGGCTTCCAGGCGTCTCCGTGCCTCCTCAAGAGCCCAAGTCTGAATGCTGCGCGGTGTCAGCATATTTGTTCGCGAAGCGCATACTTGCAGCAGGGCCATGGCGCTTCTCAACCTACCTGGTGTCCGGCTTGAACCAGTAGCCAACAATGCCGAAAGCGATGGAGCCGAAGAAGCCGTAGTAGAAGACGTTCTCCCAGCCCTCCTTCTCGGGCTTCTCACCAGGCTTCACGCCGAAGAGCCATCCGGTAGGCGGGTCGTAGGGGTCACCGTGTGCGTCGCCGCCTTTGCGCGCGGGCGAGAGGGAGAACTGTCTCTGCTGTAATGAGGGCGCGGCGAGGCGGGGGACGATTTGGAGCTGTCCGCGGGCGGAGCTGAGGATTCGAGATGTGCGGAGGAGAGACATGGTGTTTTGTGTTCTCCTTGTGTGTGTGAGTGGAGAGTTAGGCGAGGTGTTTGGGCGTATGCGACTGTCGTCACGTTGGCTAGCTGCTGTATGAGCGACGAGCGGAGGTTGCTTGCATTGAGCCTTGGCGCCTTTCTCGGAAGCTGCATCCGAGCACCAGCTTCACCAAGGCACGCTTCTGTGCCAGCCATGAACTTCCATTCTACGACACGAGTACTCAAACAAAGCGAAAATGGCGTATAGCTCAGCTGCCACTGAGTGTATTGCATAATGATCCAAGATTGACGATTCAATAGATGACTTGATAACATTGAATTTATGAGAAAGTTACTGATTGAAAAGACATTTCCCAAAACACCACAAATCAGGGTATAACTTTAGTATATCAGTCTAGAAACTGGTGATCGTACAATTTTGCTGCCGGTGAGCAATTCTGTGCTCAATATATTCCACCAATGGCGGACCGAAACGACAGAGTCGCGAATTAACAAAGCCTTGAATCACCGAAGCAGTGAACAAATCGTCGAACGAGCACACTTATGGGATATCATTTGGAGCAGAATGAAGAAACAAACGAACAAGCCAAGGAAATGCACAAGAAAAAGATAGCACACACCTCAGAAGCCGCGATCATGGTGGCACAGACCTAGCGTCCAGCACCTCGAGGTGCCAACACCAAGCTCCGTTCACCCCGACGACCACGCCAGACATTTGTCGCCGCGAGGAAATCCTCGCAGCCATCGAGTAGAAAGCCCCAAATCATGACAAAAGCCTCACTAAGCTCCCAGCTTGCGAGTTGCTCAGGGAAGTTCCAGACGATTAAACCACTGCGGCGCGCTTCACCTTGCACATTGACTACAGCACCAGATCTGCGCAGACATGCAGAAAAGCGCGCTGCATCCACGTTGCCCGTGGCAATCGCGCGGAGGATGTTGAAGCGTAGGCGAGCGTGTGGGATCGTGTCGATGAGAGGATCGTGGGGGAGTTGGTGCTGGACTTCGACTGGTTTGAGGGTTGCTGGCAGATTGGTCGTACTTCGAAGGCGAGGAGTTTTCGTCGCAGAGCCTGCACGAAGCGCCGCGAGGTCGAGGCCTAGGCGCTGTGCGTTGGTGGTCACCGCTTGCATGAAGTTGCGGTTGATGAGGAGCGCGAGCTCATCCCAGGGTTTGTCTGTTGAGGGGATTGAAGTTGATGGCGTGTATGCGGCTCTCGAGACTTGGCTATTGAAGTGAGGACGACTTGAAGCTGGCGACGGTGAGCCAGGATTACTTTGCTCTGCAGTGTCTTCGTCGTCGTCGTCGTCTTCGTCGCCAGAGGATGAGGATGAAGACTCTGCTTCCTCGTCGTTGTCGTTGTCGTTGTCATCATCGTCATCATCATCATCATCATCATCGTCGTCGTCGTCACTGTCACTTTTCTGGTCATCAACGTCCTTGCTTGGACTGTTGCCGCCCTTATCGTGCTCAGTCAGTGTCCGCGAGGAAGACGCAGCCGGTTCTCCTGATCGCTGCCGCTGACGAAAGGCCCGCTGGTTGAGACGGTTCTGTATACGCCGGCGCTCCGCAGGATCATTTTTACCGCGCCAATTCTCGTTGGTTGTTGTGATTCGAACACCGGGATCGGCCATCACGGGCGACCTTGCAGTTGGTCTTGACTGCGATGATTGTTGTGGCATCTCTGCGACGGGATCGAGTTGTATCTTCGATATAGTGTGGCGAAGGTGGGTGATTAGTGAGCCTGTATGATGTAGGGCAAGATGTGCAGTGGCAAAGGTCAAAATATGAAAAGCTTACTCTCACTTCGTATGAATAATATATGACCTGGACCTTTCGACATCGAGAACACGGCGCAGAGCAGCCGACCGACGGCGCCTGATGCCCGTGAGAGCCAGTGCAGTGTGCATACACTCCCATGATTACAACAGGTTGTAACATGAATATGTCATCGAAGATGGAAAGAACTGGTATGTCCTAGCGGAACCGATCTGAGTCATCAGCAACACACCTCGCTCTGCGACTAGATCCGGAGTTCCAAGTACGAGATAACTGCATATTAGCAACCTCTTTCCCGACGACGTATTGCTGGGCGTGTCTTCTGTGCGGATGAAGTAGGAAGAAGGTGGTGTATTATGGTCACCGCATGCAAATACGTCAGGTTGCAGACTAAGCAAGCATGCACCTTGTGAGGCGCTAGCTGAATGCGTTCCAATGGTAGCAAAATGACATCGTGCCGACAAGCGCGATGGTACGAGTCTAGCTGCTTCGAGACGCGTCTTGCAGGGCTGCTGACTTACCAACAGCATGGTGTGCATAAGCTAGCGAAACTGGCTATCAGATTTGATCAGGCTGTACTCCTTCGCCCGTAGCGCCAACGAATGTGATCTTGCGGTGTATCTGTCCAACGCCGGACCATCACCCATAGTCCACCAGGCCAGGAGACGAGTGCCACTTGCGGCAGGTCCAGGAGAGACCTGATGTTCGAAGACACATAGCACCACGCCGAGTTGCTTCGTACGGTGCTCGCTCTCATGATGGAGCCGGAGGCTGAATCGACCTCCCCTGGCTTGCACGGTAAGTGGCTTCACTGGTTGCTTCGAGATCAACGTTGGCGAGGTGTGGTATGTTTTGTGGCAGCGGTGGTATGATGCCAAGTGACACCGAGTTGTTCACACCTTGGGTGCACCGACTTTCCAAGCGTGCCAAATGCAAGGTTGCTGGCGCGATGCATAGGCGAAGCGTCGAAAACAGTCATTCATCGACGCGATGCTGACTTACAAGGCCATTGTTCTGCCTCCGGAAGGAACGCTTCGGTCGGCATCATAAGCAGGCAGGGGCGCTAGGCTGCTTTGAGCTTGGTGTGGCACTCTCTCGTCAGTGGTTCGTCAACATCACCTGAGCGCCAGCGCCCTTCCTCTTGCTCACATAACGCGCCGGGTTAGTAATCCCACAGTAAGATACTGGATCAATCTTTTGATTTGCCTTTTGCGACACCGAAAGTACATCACCCGATCGAATCGCAGAAACGCGATCGCGCCGCTCTAACCGAGCTGAAACGTTGTGAAGGTAAGGTAGTATCCGCTGACCAGCGACAGCCTGGTGCGCTCAGGTGCGGTGACATGGCGGCAATGGTATCCGCCTGGCAGCAGGCATTGCGCGATAAGGCACTCTGGAGCTATGGGTACTTCCAAGGCAGAAGCGGCGCGTTCCCAAGCAGCATATCGGAACTATATGGGATTGCGGTGTCGAAAGCCACCAGCTTCGTCGCGCTGCCATTGCCTCTGCTGTCATTTCTAGCTCTGCCTGTATTCGGAGGGACGTCGACGAGCTTCAGCCTGCTCTTTGTCTACCTCACCTGGAGCTCCTTGGTCTTTGCGCATGATCCTTTGAGCCTGGAGATCTATGGCACGCTGGCCGTACGCGTGCTCTTCTTTCTGCTGCCATCGATCGCCTTCCTGGCATTTGATTGTGCGACACCGAGCCTCAGCAAGAACGTCAAGGCGTATGGAGAGAAAATTCTTCCTTCCAAGGCGAGCAACGAACGGCTGCCACAGATTGCTTCGGTCGCAATCTTCAACGTGCTCCTGTCTGTGGCAACGCAAGCAGCCTTGGAGTTGTCATTCACCGAAGTGTTCCACCTCCGGAGCATCCTGAAAGTGACGAGCTTTGTTCCTTTACCATGGACCATCTTCAAAGACGTTCTCAAAGGTCTAGCTCTTCGCGGCATCCTGCACTATTATATCCACCGATACCTCCTTCACACATACGACTCGCCTTTACAATCCTGGCACCTCGGGTGGCAGCATAGCGTCAAGCTGCCATTCAGTCTTGCGGCCGCTTACGACCACCCAGTGTGCCATCTTCTTGTGATCTGGCTTCCGGATTTTCTACCAGCATATCTTTTCCGCTTCCATGTGCTCACCTGGCACATTTTCGTGGCCATCACAAGTCTGGAGACGCTGTTCATATTCTCCGGGTACGCAGTGCTGCCATCAAGCATCGTTCTCGCGGGTATGGCTCGTCGTACCGATGCTCATTTCTTGACGGCAGCGTCCGGCAGAGAGTCATGCAACTTCGGCCACTGGGGCATCCTGGACTTCATTCTTGGTACCAGCTGCAAAGGCACAGCATCCATCTTCGAAGATATGCAGGATGAAGCTCAAAAGCACCACCTCGAAGAACGTGCACAGAAAGCAGCACGCGGTGCCCTCGATGGTCTGAGAGAAGAACGCGAACAGTCTGATTCTGAGTTCGAGCCGGAACAAGACGGTGAGACTAAGGACGACGAGGATGCTACGGAGGGCGCAGGAGACGAGACCAAGGCACCTTCAAAGACTCGCTCACGTGGTGCCGCTGATGAGGGCGCCGAGTCTGCTGAGCAAGCGCCGGTCAAGCGGAGGAGTGCGCGACGGAAGGCGTGAATTGTAAGCATACGTGTATGCACACTCACGCTTGGAAATAATCAGTTCTGGACACCCAGATTGACGACGACGACGATGACGACTTTTTGTAGCTGCTATTTTGAATTTTGTTCCGTTTTGGCGGCGTTTTTGGTTATGGTCGAGATACCCAGGGAGTTCGGAGACCTATGCGGCTGAACCATTTCTACTTCATTGTTTCCTTTATGTAGCTATTTATCGATGCGCGATTGCTTGACTTGCAATTAGATTGAGTTCTCGAATCTATTGACATTCAACGATTATGATATGGCGTATATCTCGTCATCAGAAGTCTGCGCATGGATGAAAGTAGCGATGGCCTTCGATCTACAGACCCAAACACGAAGACACATACGCGTACTGGCCAATGCACTGCACAGATGGACCACAGCCACCACCAGTCGAAGACACTATACATGTATCACACGCGCATATATCACAGTGACGGTGGCGTTCGCGCTGAAAGATGTAACGTGCGAGCATTTGCCTCTTCTCAGCTAAGATAATTACAGGCCTTCGATAGCGATGTCACCTTGCCTACTTGAAGGAAAAGTACCGGTGCCTGTATAGCCTGTATAGCGCAAATATGTCTCATACCCAAAAGCTTAAATACAGTAATGCAAGACGGTGTGCTTTAATGCGCTGGTGATAGTGGAGCCGGCCGAGGCTAGCAAAGACGGGGATCCTTGCAGGCGATCTGTAGCAGGCCGTCGTCAGAACAACGCAGGCACCCGCGTCGAGTAAACAGGCGGAAGTAGGACGACCGCCAGCTCACTCTCAGATACTCGTCATTCTCGGTGAAAGCCAATTGCAAGACATTCAAACGTTTTTCCAGCATTTACAATACCGCTCACTCGTCGGCATGTCTCGGTGACGACTGCTCAAGCTCCCAGCCCCGCCGATTTCAAGACGCCCGCCCAACCAACCTCTCCCAGCCACTGGCTTACAAGCAGCTCCACTGCAGCATCTAGCTCTTGCGCGCTCCATCCTGTCTTCCCGTACATGCTACTGAATATTTGCTAACCATCGTTGCTACACTTTTTGCGCCTCTGCAGTTTGTGCGACGCGAGCCTTCCTGTCGTTAATCCGCCCATATCGACCTCGACACTTCCCCAGCATCCTCAGCTCCACCGAACTTCAGAAGCGGGGTTACACTTCGCGATTAGATACCATTGCGATAACGCCGACCAACATTCCACCCAACACTCCCGCGAGCATTCCACGCCCACGAGGCGCCACGAGGCCGACATGCCGCGCTCACATCTGATGTCTGCGCCTCTGCCGCAACTCATAGCAACACTCCTGCTCGCTCCCACACTCACACTCGCTTTCCCGCCGCTCGAAGCCGGCGTGCCATACAGTCAGCTTTTCGAGCGAGGCGAATGCGCTGGTCAAGCCTGTGGATGGAACGGCCAGCTCTGTTGTCAAGCCGGATATGCCTGCTACACCGACAGCTCCAACCAAGCCCAATGTAGCAGCTCCGCGGGTGCAGCAGCGGGTGCAACTGGCGGATCGTGGAACTACTACACCACAACTATCGTTCAGACCGACCTTCAGACAATCACCAGCACCGGCAGTTCATACGTAGGTGGTGGTTGGGCTCAGCCTACCAACGGCGCCTGCGACTATGCCAGCAACGAAACACCCTGCGGCGACACATGTTGCAAGAGTAGCGAGTACTGCTATACGCAAGGTCACTGCAAGCCAGCAGCGAACGGCGACAGCTCCGCCTACTACAGCAGCTACTACAGCACCATGTACGAAACCACAAACGCCGCTGGTGTGCCTTTACGGCCAACATCCAGCACACTGATCATCGTCACCGAAACCGGCACTCCGACAACCACTTTGCCTTTCCAGACGCCAGTGGCAACCGGAGCAGAGGTGGGAGTCACTGAAAGCGAAGGTGGCAGTGGCGGTCTCTCAGGCGGTGCCATTGCCGGAATCGTCATCGGTACTCTGGCTGGTCTCGCTCTCCTCGGCTTCCTCTGCTTCTACTGCTGCGTCCGCGGCCTCTTCAACGGTTTCATCGCAATCTTCGGTGGCGGCAAGAAGAAGCGTCGCACCGAAATCGACGAGTACGAGCGTTACAGCCACCACGGTTCTAGCAGATACGGTGCTGGTGGTGCCGGTGGACGCACATGGTACGGCGCGGCAGCACGACCTTCTCGCCCGGAACGCCGCGACGATCATGAAGGCAGAAACAAAATGCTGGGCCTAGGTGCTGGCCTTGCCGGTCTTTGGGCAATCTTGGGTTTGAAGAGACGCCACAACGATCGCCGCCGCGACGATGAGAAGTACAGCGAGTACTCATACTCAAGCGACTACTACACCAACACCAGTGCAAGTAAGTTTTGAGCGCCCTGCAAAGTCCAAGTCCGCAACATATGCTAACCACCGTTTTCCAACAGGCAGTGCAAGCTCCGACGACAGGCGAACGAGAGACACCAGGCGCTCGCGACGATGATTGATCAACCATTTTCGCATTTCGCACGTCATGTCTTCTTGAGCGTTCTGATTTCCCAGTCGCTTACTCCCTCCTAACGCATCTCACGCCTCTTTAATGTCCTTAACCATCCGCTACAGCATAGCGCCGGCGAACAAAACATCTTGGGAAAAGACCGCACCCATCACCCTGGGGCGGCAATGGTGGCGTTTTTCGTGGTCTTCTGCTTTTCGTTCCTGCATTTGCTGTTCTTGTACTTTCATTCCTTGCTGCTGATTGATCTCCCTTGTCAATGGGCTCTCAGCTCAACACAGCAAGGACTTTTGGCGTCTTCGTTCTTTCCTGTTGAAAGTTTGCCACACTTTTGGCGTGTCGTTCGGCCACTTGCTGGCAGAGCAGAAAAAGAAGAGACTGCAAGACCTTATTCCCCAATGCGACAACTCTGCATCTCGCGTGGAGATCTCGTTGCATCTGCATTTTTGGCTTTCGATCATCATCTATCTTCTCTCTCTTTCTTACCAAACGCTGTAAATATGCGTGTCTTACTTTACTCAAAAGCTTTCGTCGAGAACGCAAGAAAGGACATATTTTACCGCTGACTCAAGAAGTCTTTCGTTTCTTCTCTTGGTTTGCGACTCCCAGTCGTCTCGTACAATCGATCAGTTGCGCTTACGCATTCGCTCGCTGCGCTTGCTGACTTTCCGACTGCCCTGTCAATTTCTGACGCGCACGCGTGATGATGTTTTCTGTTTCTTCTTCTGGTGCTGTGCGAGGAGTCAGGTAGAGGGCTAGACTGGGCAGGGCGATTTCGAGGGCGAGGCGGGAGTAGCAGGCGGGGAACATTCTTTTGCTGTTGGCTGATGAATTCTTGGTGTTTGGTGAAAAGTGATTGTCTATCCGGATTTAATAAGTTGGTTCGGGTGGCAGCGGATGATAAGGTCTTTGGTTTCAATCTTGTTGGCTGAGTTTTTGGAGTGTTCGATTCTTGAGGCGTTTACAGACCACCGTTCGGCGGTGTCAAGGGATGGGTTTCTCAAATGCACGGTTGATTGTGTTGGATCGGTGGAAACGGTTTCTTCGTTTATGTGTGTGCACAGGACGTTGCGTCCCTTGGTCGTGGGTTTGCGCGCAGTGGCGTTACCGGGAGGGGGACGTCATGGGACGGGTCTCTTGGCAGGAACATTGAATACATGTACATTTCCAAACCAAACATTGTTTTAATGCTCCTTGACATTGGTGCGAGACCCACGTATCTATCCTTCAATCCATATCCGTCTTCGGCGGTCGCGCAGCAAGTCTGCGCATGCGTCTCAGCGGGGAGTGATTTTGAAGAGCCACGAACGCCGAAGGTAGGACTTTCCCGGATCTGAGAATCTTCTGAGTGCCCTCTATGATCTCCACGAGAAGTAACGGTAAACCTATACCTAAGCTGAACGATACTTGCACATAGCGACGTCGAGACATGCGCAGACTTATGAGCGAGACTGCCAGTACTGTACGTCGTACTATCGCATTGCTTCAATATTACTCGGCGCCTCCTACTGAGCTGTACTCCACACGGCTCTTATTTGGATGCCGACATTCTATCGCGCATGAGTCGCATACCTTCCATAAATCGCTGGTGCGCCGATGCTAACTTGCAAATCATGGCAGGGCTAAAGAAAGGAGACGCGAGATCCGCGTTGCAACGGCGCGCTCGCGTGGACGTTGGCAAATTACCGGCGGACTCGTATCCTTCGTCCGAGTCGCAAGATGGGCGACATGTGCTATTGCATGGAGTATTGCATGCATGTATGCACACATGGCGAGATACCATTGTTACCTGCTGTTTGGGACGATAGACAAGGTTCAGGGTTCAGAGGAACGAGTCTGGAGTTTGTGGCGGGCGAGACCGTTGTGCATTCGCTTGGTTGCCGATTCCAGGCCCGTGTGTGGCCCTACATGTATGATCTGATGAATGAGCGGAGTAGGGTTGCCGACTTGATCGAGCCACGTGCATGCGCAGGGATTGACGGCCCTGCCGGACCGCATGGTTGTATTGCAAGGGAGGAATAAGAGAGAAAAGGCGGACATGAGGTATAAATGTTTGTAAGATTCTCAATGGCAAGGACATATGACGATATAGGTACGCGAATGCAATCTTACAATCTACTTGAGCACTTTGATCGATTGGCCAGCAGAGTTTCTTCAGGCGGATTAAGGTGTGTGGAGCGTTGGGTCTTTGCTGGTGCGCTAAACTGGCTGCGGGCAGTCCAGCTGGGTGAAACGTGAGCACAGGGGCAGAAGGCCGGTGGCAGGGCGGACGGCGATTCTCAGGTAGCACCACGCTCTGGCACGAGCCCGGTCGCTCCTCTGCCCGCCGCTATCTGCGATTGTGCATCTTCGCGGGCGAAAGCGTTGCTGGAACATACTCATCTTTCACCACGACGACGCTCGCCTCGTCTGCTTCACGCGCCGTGAAGCTTCCGCCACCTTTGGCCCACAAGCCGCGGTCACCAAAGCAAGCAATCGCCGCTAGTATCGCATCCAGGCAGGGGATCTTAGGGCGAGCACCAATAGTCGCCCATACCAGCTTCATACGCCTGCAATCCTGGGAAATGCTCTCCGCGACGAGCAGCGCATAAGGACGAGGTTTGCGACTGGACTGGCTGCTGCGTCCCGGCGGTGACCCGGTACCGACGCATACTCGGCCAACCACGACAGCTCATCGCGAAGGACATATCGGCATAGTGGCCAAGAGAAGAAGTACCGGAGCATAGGATCATGCAGGCGCATAGTACCATGCCTGCGACCTCACTACACCACCAAGCCGATCTCGAGCTGCAATTGCGACGCAGTAGGACGCGTGACACTTCCTCTTCGGGCAGGAAGGTTTCGCCAAACCGCGTAAAGAGCAAGCCCGCGAACCAGGCCGTCATCGCTGGCATTATCTCCTCCCTCGACTCTTTCGACCCTTCTGCCAACATTACATCCAGCAGCTATTATTCTCGCAGCAGTAGGAGAGGCAGTCTGACCCCGCGCTCTGCCAGCGCCGCCAGTTCGCCCAGCATAATACGCTCTTCATTCATGCCAGCATCGGAGACCTCTGGATATGGTACTGTAGCCAACGATGGCGCCCAATGGGACATATCTGAAGAGGAGGATGGGGCAGCTCCACCGCCTGTGATCGCTGCGTCGTCGCCAATCTCCAGTCTATCGCATCAGTCAACGCGCACCTCCCGGCGCTCAATGCGCAGCGAATCCCGCTACACTCCATCCTTGCATTCTTTGCAACGGTCCCCGGTCGCAGCGAAAAGGGAACCGCTCTACCCAGCAAACAGGAACCTGAGCGCCGAAAGCTGGATAAAGCAAAACATACAACAATCCCTGGAATCGGCGCAAGCGCGAAAGAACCCATCGCAAGCTGAGGGCGCAAGCTCAAGTCGCTCTCAAGATGCTGAGCGATTACATCTTGCTGCATGTGCTGTGAAGCTCGCACCACGTGCAAGGCAAAGTTCGGGCGAGGTACGAAGAAAGGCCTCGCCACCAGGATACTCATCAAGAAGGCGCGTGTATCTCGATTCGGACAGCACGGATGAGAAGGTTTCTGGTCCACCAACGCCGAAATCTTTATCGATTAGAACAAAGAGTAGCGAGAGTTACAAGGATAGCCTCAGGCAGGCGTCCGCCAGTCTTACCATGTCCCCTCGCGAGTCCGCAAGGGCAAGCCCGATGGCAGATTCCATCCCTTTACGTACCTCTTCTTTACGCCAGTCTTCAAGCAGCCCTGCGCCGATGAGGAAGAAAAAGACCAAAAGCTCTAAGAAGCAATCTACTAGCAATCCATTCGTATCGAAGCGGACTGAAGCAATCTCTGACAACAGTTTCCTGGATCTCGGCGAGGATGACGAGACCGTGAAGCGCATCATGGAATTACGGAAAAGAAGACAAAGTCGGCTCCTGGAATCCGGATCTGCGTCGGCCACAGTGGAGTCCGATGTACCTACCATTGACACCAGTATTGCCAATGGCAGCAACACTACCGCAGGATCGTCCGCTAGACCGACCGCTAACAGATCCTTCACCGATCCAGTACGGGTCGTGGACAAGGCTGACATGAACGTAGAGGTACCGAGGCTTCCAGATCTAGACGAATCACCAGCCCTGAGGGCGACGTACTACCCGGAACCCAGTCAGTACTCTGAGCCACTTTCACCACTCAGCATGCCTGATAGCGCCGCCACTTCGCCTAAGGCTTCTTTCGATCTGCCATATGCCCACGTCGTGAACGCGCTTCACGCCGTGAGGAGCGCAGGTCCTTCTCTTGAAAGTACCAGACCCAGTATCGAGGCTGCTATGCCGAGTGTACCTTTCCGACGAGGATCGAGCACAACAGGCATGAGTGTGGGGAAGACGTCCAGTCTGAGAGTGCCTTCTCTGAGCCAAAGTAAACGAAGTTCGGACGGTCGCTTTGCGCATCCCGACCTTCCGGATGAGTTCCAGAGAAAAACGTCTCGGCGTAGATCTATCGGCGATTCACGCAGCGCAAAGGCAGCGGAGGAACGGCTGCAGATGGAGCGCAGGGATAGCGTTGAAGATGCGGTCCTCGGTTTCTTACGTGCACAACGTCTCAATCAGAAGATTCGCCACATCGTGAGCGGCCGAACCATCAGCTTCTCGGAAGTCGGAGACCCAAAAGGCTCAGCGGTGATAGTCTGTGTGGGTATGGGTTTGACGAGGTTTGTCACTGCATTTTACGATGAACTGGCAACTACGCTTCGACTGCGGCTTGTCACGATTGAACGACCAGGCGTCGGTGAGAGTGAAAGCTATCCGCCTAACGATCGAAGCGGTCCTCTCAACTGGCCTAACGATGTCTTGACTGTATGCGACCATCTCGGCATTGAGTCTTTCAGCTTACTCGCACACTCCGCTGGCGCAGTGTATGCTCTTGCAACTGCATTGGTTTTGCCGCACATGGTCAAAGGCAAAGTACATCTCCTGGCGCCGTGGATCCCACCCAGCCAGATGGAAGCAGTATCTCATCCTAGTGCTTCAGGCTCCTCCTCTCCAGGAGCAGTCCTGCCACGCAGCCAACGTCTGCTGCGTGTTCTGCCAACACCTTTCCTTAGAGCCGCAAACTCTACATTCATGGCATCGGCCACAGCCTCTCTAGGAAAGTCAGCCAACAAGCGTAAGCCTTCCGGTACAGGAAGCTATCCTTCCAGTCCGGATACTGCAGAGTTTCCACAGCGTGGTCAAGGAGCTAAGCGCCCAACCACTTCTGGAGCCGAGCGACCAGACTTCCACCGCCGAGAATCACTCATGCTGATGGATCAGTACATGCCCAGCACAAATCCTATGGAAAATTTCATGATCCGTGGCAAGACCAGCAGATCAGGTTCTCCGCACAAACGCGACGAGTCCCTCTTCATGTCCGCGACTGCTACACCGACCGATCCAGCTTTCACCTACGCCTCCACTGCTCTCAACGCCGCCGAGCACGCCGAACGTGAGCGCCAAGTCATCTACACCAGTCGTCTCACCCAGCGCACGTGGGAATACGCCATCCGCGACTCCAACCCCGCGACCGATCTTCTCGTGTGCCTAGAGCGTCACCGCGAGGTCGGCTTCAGGTACACGGACATCAGTGCCGCTGTCGTCATCACGCACGGTATGGACGACAAACGTGTTCCGGTCAACAACGTACGCTGGCTCGGGGATCAAATGAACCGCATGGCTTCGTCTGCGACCCAAGGCGGTATGTCGGTGCAGTCGCGCGATATTTATGCAGCTGGCCACGAGATGGGAGGTGGCGGCTGCGAGGTTCGCATTCTGGAGAATGAAGGCCACGGGCTTATGGCTAGCCCGGTCATCATGGGCGACCTCCTTACGGAGATTTCGGGATACTGGAGGTAGGATGAGAAGACATCAGGCATCCTTGACTCGAACTCCAACACAGCGCTGAATCACGAGCGCGATATTTCTTTTTGTCATTTTGTTTTTGCTCAGAAGCACAAGGAAGATACCCATACCCATTGGCGCGCGTATATAGTAATAGTGAAAACAATCAATTATCCTTACACCCTATAACTTCCACATCTCGGTCCCACCAAATCAGCGGCCGCTCTTCGTGACCTGCCAGTGAGGTACCTTCAGTTCGGAGAACCTCGGTCCTGACCTTGCCACTTTGCCCATTGCAGGCATTAAAGAATCTCGTCACGCCCAGCTCTATGCAGATCACTGAAAAGGTTACATGGAAGGACCCGACACGAGGGAAGCACGCGAGGCACGTTGCATTCGCGTGGGGTTTTGCGGCACGGCACAATCGGGCGCCGGGTGTCGGATGCAGAGCCGGCGTGGTTTGGATGGGCGAGGATGGAAAGATGTGACGAGGGTACAATTATACAAATTCACCGGGCGGCTCACTGTCAACTGTAGATTTTCATAGGCCTTCGATCGGATCGGCACAAAGATGTGGGTGGATGCGGGACGGGCGAAATGACCGATGGGATTCGAGTGGCGTGACACAAATGAATTGCGTGAATCCTGAGGACTGATTTGGACGGCTTCCATGTTTTGGATCTGATCCTGCGGAGTTAGTGACGAGGTGAGTGGATCTGGATAGTGTGCCTTAGGGCTGACTTAGGCGCTCGTTGCATACTTGTGCTGCTATAGCTGACCTCGCTGCCGGAGTACCTGAAGCTCGCCTTTCGAGCGTTGTCCTTTGGACTCTCGCGGCATTGCGGTTTGTTCTGGATTGGAGCTTTGATATACGCACTCTCGATCCGCAATGTCACTGCCGCCCACGAGCTTCGAAGATGCTTCACGCATCCGGTTGCTTGCAACACACGAATACCGCATTGAGGTTCATCCAGACTTCGCTTGGGGTTCTGTGGCCCATGGCGGGTACCTGTTTTCACTGCTTTGGAAAGTCATAGCGGAGCACTATCGTACTACGCTGAAACAGTATGCTCAACCGGACACGGTTGCTATGCATGTGGAGTTACTGCGTCCGGTTCCATTAGGCGAAGCGAAGGTCAAGATCACAGATTCCCGATTGGGAAAAGGGAGCAGTACGGTGCACGTTGCTCTAGTTCAGGGCGGTAAAGAGAGAGTTGTGGGATATGCTACGTGAGTCTCTCTCCCGTTCTGTCTTGCAGCATCAAGTCCTCCACCATCAATACTACTACCGCTACCTACGAATGCTAACCGACCAACAGCAACACGAATCGATCCAAGACCAAAGGCCTCACACTGGACACCGGCTACACCCTTTCACCCGCTCCAGCTCCAATCGACTTCTCCAAACTGCTAACAAATGAAGACCAAAACTACGTCCGCTACCAAGTCCAATGGCGCTCCGGCATCAAGAATGCCGCGCTGACAAACGCCGTGTTCGCCCTCCCACGCATAGCACCCACAGACAAAGGCGTCCGAGAGCAATGGCTCTCGCCAGCCCTGCCATCCGAGAAATGGACAACATCAATGCTCGGCCTGGTCATCGACCACTGTGTGCCACCGCCCGAGAACTTCTTCCCAGACAGCCCGCTCTCCGCCCAAGCTACAGCAGATAGATCTGACCGGTGGGCGAAAGAGGGTCCGCCGAAGGTGCACCCGGAGTGGGCGGTGCCGCGCTTCTATCCGACGATCAATATGGGGATTGAGGTGAAGAAGAATTTGCCTGAGGAGGGTGTCAAGTGGCTGTTTACGAGGTTTAGGATGAAGGGTTTGAGGGATGGGAGGTTTGATTTGGGATGTGAGGTTTGGGACGAGGGAGGAGAGTTGGTCGCTGTTAGTTCGCAGGTTTGGATGGTTGTGGAATTGCAAGGAAAGGGGAAGGGGAAGACGGGTCCCTCTGGAAAGTTGTGATCGGGCGTGTTGGACATAATGAACCTCTCTCAATTTGGCGCCGGTGTGACTCGGCAAAAGTCGATGTGGAAAACTTGTGTGGCATTCATAGCATTATGCATGACGACCTTTCTTGGAACAAACAAATCTCCACCGGCCGTCGGAATCGTAACTGGTATGAGCGAGCACGCGCAGAGTAGCGGTTCGAAAAGTATCCCAGCCTCGAGGGCCATGCATTCGTGGGTATCAACATCATCGTGATGGTGGGTTTTGTCAGACTATATGCTTAACCTACACGCCGTGAATACAAACACGTCAGCCGAGCGCGCCCTTGTTGAAGCTGGGTCTGCTGGGATCCTTGACCTCGAAGAAGCGCTTGAGCCACCAAACCTGGAAGATGCCCTCGCCAACGACGACTCCCATCTGGAAGATGCTCCACCACTTGACGCGGGCGTTGGTGCTCTCGGCGGTATTGCGGTGCGTGCGCTCGCGGACGACGATGTAGCCTTGCTCGTCCTTGACCTGGGCGAGGAGTTCGGAGAGGAGCTTGACTGTGGGTATGAGTGTCAGTCTAGAGTAACTCGAGCGGATTGCTGGCTTGTGGCACTTACCCTCCTTCTCAAGCGGGTCTTGAGGTGCCTCGCTCTCAGGAACGTAGACGATTCCGTGCACATTGAAGCTGACCTCCTTCGAGTTTGCTGACCAGTGCTCGTTGCTGAAGCAGTACTCGTACTTGCCGTCGTGAGCTGCGACAAAAGAGTGGTCGCCAGAGCTGACGGAGCGCTCGTACACCTCGAATGCGTTGGAAGGGTTCTGGATCTGTAGATATCCCAAGTGAATTAGCGCATAATTCGATTAATATCCCACTGCTTTCACCGCATCTCTGTAGTCCATGTTGTTGATCCCTCGACCCAATGAAGCTGTGTTTATTCGGCCTCCTCTTGAATGCTCCCATCACCACACTTGATAGCCTTCGTCTTGCAGGTATAGCAAATCTTCACATACCCAGAAATCCAAGTCCAAGTTTCCGCTGCCTCCAAATTCTCTGTCGCCGACTTGGAAAGTGACGGTCATCCGGTCGTCGGCGTGCAGCATCTCGTGGAAGCACTCACGCGAGTGTGCCCTCAGCTGAATGTTGTGCGCGAGGCCGAGCACAACGCATGATAGCAACACCAGCAGGGAGTTGATAGTGAGCGCCATGTTTGCGGTGTGGCGGCTTAGCCGATGGTTGGTGGTGGTGTTGTTCGAGCCTGTTGCGATTGCTGGAAGCTTAGGAGTTGAAGGTGGCCTTTGGCTTACCGTTTCAGGAGGGGAGCGCGCACATGCGAGTTCGCAAGCTGTGGAGAAATTAATTGAGGATTATAAGTGTCAGATCCTGTCCCCACTCCATCAATCAGCAACGATTGATCAGGGGATATGGTCTAGCGGTATGACATCTTCTTAGCATCGAGCTTCACAGCTCATGTTGAGTGGAGAAGGTTCCCGGTTCGACTCCGGGTTTCTCCATATATCTACTCATCTGATGATGAGTTCTCTTTTGCCTTTTTGCCTTTAGGTGGTGCGGAATGCTTCTGTGTGGTCGAAGGAGGAAAGTGTAATTTTTGGTCGGCTGGGAGGCGCATAGCTGACTTAGGGACCGTCGCATAAATTCCAGGAAACTCAATACTTTATTGCTTAAAGAGTTCAGTCATTATTTGCAGCACAAGTTTGTTAACCTAGACTGGAGGTGTGCTGCATTCCGTTACGACCTGGCAATATGGATTCTTAAGTCTGGCTCTATTTGTGAGAAGCTATATGGGCAGATATGGTTGCGAGGACTCTCTGATACGATTTACAGCATAGTTCTTAATCGTATATCGAATCCATTATCTTATACAAGTAGAATTTATCCAGGTCTCATGCAGATATATAGCGAACAGAAGAATGAACGTCCGCTTACAGGTAAGTCACGCCAGTGAACGCCCTGTCCTCGTCTGTGAACAATGTCTTCTTCGACTTGCCATCGAGACTGCAAGAATAAATGCTGCCGCCCAGATCTGTCACGTAGATATGCTTCCTGGTTATGTCGAGACTCAGGCCGATCGCTTCATGGAAGTTCCTTGCCACTACCTCCTTCTCGCCTTGCGATATGTTCCCATCCGGGTCGAGTCGTGCCTTATTCAAAGTGTTACCGTGAGGCAGTTCTCCACGATCGGTCCAGTATAGTGTACGGGACTCTTCGTCGAATTCAAGATCGATGGGTTCAGGCAGATTCTCCAACAAGCATTGCACACCCGTGAGCTTAGCGCCATGGTTTTCAATCTTTGGCAGATTTGCCGAGAAAAGCCGACCTTTTCCACCTTTAGAGGGACCTTTTTGCGTCCAGAAAAGCTTTCCAAGAGACGGCGCTAGCGCAATGCCCACGCACCATCCGAGTACCTCATCTCCACCTCCATGCGCTTTGTTGTTCACGAGCTGCTGAAGATCGGATCCATCATATCTACAGCAATACACTGCAAGGCCTTCGCGATCGCAGAAGTAGATCTTCTTGTTGACTGGGTCCAAGGCCAGCTGCTTCGGAGTATGAACGAGACCCGGTGCAACGATCGTCTTGATGTTTGAGCCATCTGTATTCGCCGAGTACAATGCACCATCTGCCTTGCCAACAGTGCCCATACATGTCCAAAACATTTGATCCAAGCTAGAGTCGACGGCAAGTCCATCTGGCATGGCTTGACCCTGTACAAGTGACTTGGTCTGGCCTCCAGGCGAGAGCTCGAGGATCTCTCCAACTGCAGATGATGGTTTTGGGGACGACAGTCCGACGTCCAGAGCAAGAATTCGAGGTCTCGATGTACTGTTGGTGGGAGGAGCCGCCGTGTCGTTCGCTGGAGGGTATAGGCCACCGTTGACACTCTTATTGCCGAGCCTTTGGGAGTCCAGGTATTCGCGCTTGAGATAGTCAACAGTCATTTCGGGGGAGAGTCCTCGCTCAGCGATGTAATGGCCCTCAATGAATGCCACAGTATCGAGGCCGACAGCTAAATCGATGTCAGCAAATGATGGATGATTGCCACTAGGTTTGACTTACCGTCCATCGTCTTGCATGGAAGTGACCCAGCTTTGACAAACATCTCCGACCACATGGAGTCGATCTCCTCCGGCGTGGACACTCCTTCGGCCAGAATGGTCAATGTCTCACGCTTCACAGCAGCCCATAGTCGATTGAAGATGAAGCCTGTCGATTCCTTCCTTGCAACATACGGCAGAGTCCCAACCTCTTGAGACCGATGTACCAAGTACTCTATGATGGCTGGATCGGTGTAGCCATCAGTCATCAACTCCACAATCATAGTGGAGGGCGGCATGTAATAGTGCATGTTTAGAATACGCCTCTTGTCCTCATCTGGAACCTTGTCGAGCATCTCTGATGACTTGTAAGAGCTCGAGTTGGTCGCGAGAATTGTATCTTGAGATGTCATAGTGACAAGCTCTCCGAAGATGTTGATTTTCGCCACTAATTTCTCTGGCACGCATTCGATTACCAGCCAGGCGCTCTTCACAGCTTGAGCCAGACTGTCAACGGTATGGTATTTTCCAGGGCTCTTTTTCGTCTTCTGGGCGTAAAGGTCGATGTTATGCGCGATGTACTCCGTGGCTTGGGCGCATTGATCAACATTTGGGTCGTAGATCGATACATCGAATCCTCCGGATGCCCATATACAGCCTGATTCGCTCATCAGTATTAAGGTATACAGAACCATAATACACAAGCCGCACCTATTCTTCGACCAAGTACACCCGCTCCAATAACAGCGACATGTCTCCCCGAAAGTGTTGCCGGCGGCGACCAAGATTGTTTCATGATGTGATCCGGTGAGGTGTGACAGGTACGTGTTGGTTTATTCTCAAATGACGAACGATCACATTCGGTTTGGCAGTTTGCCATAGGTGCTCCCGCATTTATATCATGGTATACAGTAGACACGCACGCCAGGCGGCACCACTTCCGCCGTTACCGGCCATCGTCACCATCGTGATTTCAGACGTTGTCATGGTATTTCCTTCCAAGGATGGGCCCTTGATGTTCCAGAAATTCCGCAATAGACGCGTAAGGTCGCGGTATCGTTGTTTCCGTGGCGCGTGCATGTGTCGAGGATGTAGCCCTGTCGACTCCGAGGTCCTCTGAGCCAACACGAGTAGATACGATGATCGGCCGGCACTTCCGCGTCTGTGCTCACGGCTGTCAAATACAAGATCCTCGGAAACGGGTGTGGCGTTCCAAGCGAGACTTGAGGCTCGAGCTTGTTTACGCCCGTGAAGTTTTCTTGACTCGTCATGCCGGAGGGTGATCCTTCTTTTGATTGCCATGTGCGTCCGCGTGCGGGTCAAGATAATTGAAGAAGTCCTCGTTGGACTTCTCGGACCCCAACGGCTTTGCTTGGGGTCCAGGTCTCTGCCTATGGCGGCGCTATCTCGCCGTCGATTCGCACGTGTTTCACACGTTCTCATGCGCATGGCATCTGAAGGGGTTCACAGATATACGATCAGTAGTCACAAGTCTGCACCTGGTATCTCTATGGATGCTATGGCTGTTTTGAAGAACATGTTCGACAGCAAGCAGCAGCGGCCTGCTGAGAGATTTCAATGTTCTCAAACGTGTCTCAATGGCAAGCATCTCAGTTTCATATCAATAGCTGCTGGCAGTAGCGTTTTGGGCATAGCTATGTACACACTAATAGGTCTTTCACATTGTGTCTGCGCATAATTTTGATGCTTGTACTAGCTGCTATAGGTTGAAATTGAGTTCGATGCAACACTGCGATACCGACGAAAGCACATCGCTCTCTGATCGACTGTCATGCTCATGCTGACGCGCCCAGAAATGAAGAACACTCTGACGGCCGATGAGAGGTCATGCTGTGGGAACGATTGCGCGCATGATGGCTTAAAATAATTCATAAATGCACAGAAGAAAGTATGTATTACATATGAGCTCGCTCGTTGGCCATTAGAGAAAACAGAAGAAATGTTTAGAAGCAGAAGATCTGATCGGTGGGTTTCGAAACCGCGCCGGGCTCACGGAAGCCTGCAGCGATCAGACCCTTCTTAGACGCGGCCACCATACCAGGAGGTCCACACAGCATGATAGCAGTGTCGTCTGATGGTCCAGGTAGTTGCTCGGCCATGACAGCGGGTGTGACAAAGCCAGAGCCATATGCCCAGTCTGCAGGGGGAGTGTCGAGCATGTACCAAAGCTTGAAGTTCTTAGGATATCTGCGAGCGAATGCCTCCAGCTCGTCCCTCAAAAGGATATCTTCTTCAGTGCGGTTGGCGTAGATGAGGCTGATTTCTGTGGTATCGGTTTCGTGCTCGCAAATGGCGCGAATCAACTGGTACATGGGAGTGATACCAGTGCCGCCAGCAATCATGCCGATCTTTTTGCACATTCCAGGAGAGTACTTCATTGCACCTTTGGGTCCACGGAACAACACTTCTTCGCCTACTTCCAGGTTTGCCAGGTACTTGCCAGTAAGCTTTCCGTCTGGGTAGCACTTAATGAGGAGTTCCATGCGGCCGCGGTCCAGGTTGTTGGAGATTGGTGTGTAAGATCTTGAGATAGGCTGGCCATCAATGTTGGCTTTGATCGCTGCGTGCTGGCCGATAGGAATGCCGATGACATCTGTGGGTTCGGGAAGACCAAAGACGAAGCGGAAGACGTTGGGAGATACACGGTGCTTCTCAATCAGAGGCAGAGCCTTGTACTCTTTCGGATCAAGAACGCCTCTCTGAGAGTGGATATCGGCGGGTTTGACATTGCGAGATTTCATGTATGGCGGATAGCGGAGAAAGCCAGATTCGACGTCGAGCATCTTGTTGAGCTGTTTTGTAACGTATAATGCTGCTGAAGAGCAGACCAGGGTGGCAATGGCGCAGCCTTGGGCAAAACCACCCACCCAGGAACTCTGGCCGCCTGAGATCGAAGGAAACCTCACGCGGTTGAAAAGACGATGTGAGAAGAACATCGCGAGCTCGCGAGTTCTGGGGTTGATTGCGGCACAGCCGACGAAGGTTGCGCCCAGCACACTGCCGACTAAGGTGACTTTGTTGTATGAAGGCTGTTTAGGTGCCATGGGCGCGGGCTGTTGTGAGATAACGCGAACAGTTCTGGGTCGCGCAGCCTTGAAATCTTTGACAGTACCAATGCAGAAGGATTTGAGGATCTCGTCTGCATCCTCTGAGTGGCCGACATCAGTGTAATCCTCAGTCGCATCGCGTCCAGCAGAGTCGATCAGAAGATCGGCTCCTCCAGGGTGATCCCGCACGTAGCTGGTGACATCGTAGACTATATCGAATCAGTATACTGTGCGAGGAAGGATGTACTGGTGTCATATCCTACCCTTTCCTTGGACTACAATCCAGAGATCGTCCCGTGTCTTGTGGTTGGCGACATCCTTGAGTGTGTGCTCCTGGGTTGCCATGATGCTGAATATCAGGATGTGTTCAATTCTAACAGTTGCTAAAAACACAACGAATGGTGTGAGAAACGGCACCGGAAAGAACAAAGTAAATGATACCTATGCGCACCAGAGGAGCGGACACCGTCGTGGTCTCTACATCTTATGAAGGTGCACTAGGCTTACCTGATGGCTCGGAGCAGACACGATTTTCGAGACGCTGACCGGCGGCCGAGGCTCGTTTGCTACTATTGTGGCCTGTGTCCAGCAGTAGACAGGGTCTGCGATAACATTCTGCAACCAGGGCTGGTGTGAACGGAGCACAGAGGGACGCGGCGATGGAGAAAAGCGTGCACGCTAGATTGCGACGCGAATTTGGGCTCCGAGGTCCCTTCCCGAGCCAATCGGAAAACGCGTGGTCAACATCTCGAGTGTCAGTGCCCCGGAGAGTGTGCCACTCGGTCTTCGATGCTGGTGGTCGACTGATCTGGCAAGCATCCGGTTGAGAGTACTCTTAAGCGTCGTGACGCCGGTATGTCTGCCTCTCAGTACTTTGTCTAGCTTCAAGCCTCTAATACCAATCATGCAGTTCTATCTCGCCGGCGAATCGCCTTCAGCTTCCAGGGAGATTGATGTGGACGCAAATGGCAGTCTTTACGACCTGAAGGATCTCATCGCCGCACATTTCGCCATTGTCGAGCCGCAAGGTATGTTTGAGTGGTATCTCACTGAATCAGTGAGCATTAGCTGACTAGGAGGACAGGCGTCACCTTTGGAAACGACCAAGGTGCTTTGAGCACTCTCCAGGAAATTACCGCTTCTAATGGGCCAGTCTCAATCTCAATTGACGGCCGTACTGTGAGAGACGCACCAGGTCCCAAGGGTCTTCCCTTCATTGGAAACCACTTCGATGTTTTCCCTGACCACCTCGGCAACCACCAACGTCTCTTCGAGCACTACGGACCTGTCATCAAGACCGAAAGTCTCGGCCGCACAACATACTTGACAAATGACCCTGTGATTGCTGGTATCGCCTTTGCCGAGTCCGACTTCTTCACTAAGGCGATCAACAAGGCTCACCCTCTCTACCCTATCAAGAACAAGGCTGCTGGCGTTTTCCTTGGTGACACAGACACTGAAGAGTGGCGCGTTGCCCACAAATTTTTGCCTCCCGCTCTTGGCCCTAAAGCCGTCCGCCACTATGCCCCTACAATGCAAAAGACGGTCGAGGATGCCTTCTCCGTCTTCGATGAGCTGGACGGCAAGGGTCAAGCCTGGAACGTCTACCAGTATATGTTGAAGCTTGGATCTCAGGCAGTGGGCAAGCTGGTCCTCGGTATGGACTTCAACCACTTCACTTCACCGAACGCATATCCCGCAGAGATGGTCAGAGTCATCGCAGAGTCGCTTGAGCTGAACAAGAAAATTGCCAGCAAGGGCGATTGGTACTCGAAGCTTCCCTTCTGGGAGCCCAAGAGGCTGCAAGTCCTGACCGATCGCATGTACGAGATGGTTGGAGAGGTCATCGCAAAGGCTGAGAGCAGCGGTGTACATGATCTCCCTCTCCAAGACGCGGCACTCGAAGCCTCCAACATGATCGATTACGCCATCAGGGCAACAGACAGCAAGGGAGACAAGCTTCCTAAGACGAGTCTCGTGGAAGCTCTTGTCGTCGCAACCGGTGCTGGCTTCACTACTACTAGCTCTTTGCTCTCATGGCTGATTTACGGCCTCGTCACATACCCCGGAATGCAAGAACGCCTTCTCCAAGAACTCATCGATAACGGCATCGATGAGAACACACAATTCACTGCGGACGTGACCGACAAGCTGGACTTCCTCGACAAGTACATCAAGGAGACCCAGCGCCGCCACAACCCTTCATTCCAACCTGGCCGCACAGCCAAGACCGACCTCGTTCTACCCGGTGGCTACAAAATCCCCAAAGACGCAATTGTCATCCCTGCCATCCATCATATTCACAACAACCCCAACCTATGGGACAACCCCAACAGCTTCGACCCCGACAGGTGGGACTCAGAGCAAGTCAAGAACAGGCCTAAGAACTCATACATTCCCTTCGCCACTGGCCAAAGAATGTGCATTGGCTTCAACTTTGCTCTGCAGGAGGTCAAAATCTTCTTGCCCAAGCTGGTCTATAGGTACAAATTCATGCCTGAAGAGGTTGGCACGACAGAGTACGACCCTATGTTCCAGCTTATCCGTCCGGTCAACCTGTACGTGCGCGCTGAGAAGCGCGTGAAGTGGCCTCCGAGGTCGGATGCTTAGATGTTCTTTGCATATGATGGATAGAGATTTTTCCGATGTATCATTAGCGTGGGAGCTTATGGGAGGTTGACGGTTTTGTATTTTATTAGAACTATAGAGATAGACCATGGTAATCTCGTAACTTTCAGTTTGGTGCGATGAGTCTGCGTTCCGGCCTCTCAATGGGCACTTCAATTAGTATTACTTTGTGCCTGTCGCTCAGTGCACATGTATCACTAGAGATCTGGCATGCTTCTATGAGTATCTCAGTGATGAACAATGCCAGTAATAGATATGTACTGGATAGTACCAGCACAATTGCCAGCATGATGCTCCGAGTATCTCAGTGGTAAACGTAGCCAGTAACAAATTTACGCTAAATAGTACCAGCACAATAGCGAGCACGACGTTTTGGCTCTCTTGATGACAAGCATAGCTAGTAATAGATTTACGCCGGATGGTACTAGCACGGTACCCTGCGCGATACTTTGAGTATCTCCATATCAGACCCATTGAGTAATAGATCTATGCCGGATGGTACGAGCATGATGGCCAGCACCATGCTTTGAGTATCTCAGTGGAAACCCCAGCTATTGTCAGATCTGTGCTGGTTAGTGATAGCACAATAGCCAGTATAATGTTTTGAATCTCTCAATGGCAAACATAGCTAATAATAGATATGTTCTAGAAAGTACTAGCATCATAGCTGGTATGATACCTTGAGTATCTCGCTGGTAAACATATCTAGTAACAGATATATTCTTAATTGTACCAGCACAATAGCCAGAACGATGATTTGCATGTCTCAGTGGCGAGGAAAGTTCAATCATCTCTACACTCGATCGTAGTAGCACAATAGCGGGCGGAATGCTTTGCCCTTCTCGGTGGCATACACAGCTGATGCTATACACACAGTCGATAGTAACTGCATAAAAGCCAGCAGAATGCTTTACGCTTCTCCGTGGCTAGCACAGCTCAATTCTATCTACATTCGAAAGTATTAGCACAATAACCAGCACGATGATTATCGCTTCTCAATGGCATGTACAGTTCGATTGTATCTACACTCGAAAGTATCAGCACAATAGCAAGCGGAATGCTTTGCGCTTCTCAGTGATGAATACAGCTGGTCCAATGTCCACAGTCGATGCGATCTGCACAAAAGGTAGTGGAGTGCTTCATGCTTCTCAATGGTACACAAGACCAAGCTCCAAGCTCCAATTACAGGCTGTTGGTACAATCCTAAATAAGTCCTTCCTCCTAAGAGTGCGCAGATCTATTTGTCAGAACTGTTCCATACATCCATCGTTCTAAACACTGTATGTGGCCATGTGTGTCTATGATCATGGCATGCTCTCGGTGAACGTGAGGGTCGTATCTGAGCTATTACTTCCAGCGACACAGAATGACGCCGACAAGAGACCTCGAAGCACAAATGGAATTTCGATGGTATTGGAACATTGTCTTCCGCGCGACTGATGCAATGTCTCAGTATACAAAATCTGCTCCACCTTCTAATGCCTGTGCATGAACTTGTCGCGCAGCTTATAATACTTGTCCATGCTTCCAACACTGCCCTTGATAGACTGCACCGCAAATTCGAAGTCCTCCTTCTCCACCTTATACTTCTGCTGCTTAAGAGCGTGCTGGCCTGCTTTCCTGATCAAGCTCTCCAGATCTGCACCACTGTAGCCGTGGCATGCATCAAGAGCCGCGATTTCAGCCACTTCTGACGGAACCGGCTTGTTGCGGATCAATGCTCTCAAGATCTCGACTCTTTCTGATGGGCCGGGAAGGTCGACGAAGAGGCGAGTCTCGAGACGGCCCGGTCGCATCATGGCGTCATCGATCATGTCGGGTCTGTTGGTTGCGCCGATTACATAGATGCCTGCGCGTGTGCTTAGGCCGTCGAGCTCAGTGAGGAGCATGTTCACCACACGGCTAGAGGCCTCAGAGATGGAGTCGTCGCGGCGAGGGACAAGAGCATCAAGCTCATCGAAGAATATAACGCAAGGAACACTTGATCGTGCGCGCATGAAAACGCGACGAACAGCCGCCTCGGATTCACCAACATACTTGTTAAGCAGTTCTGGACCCTTGATGGAAATGAAGTTGGCTTTACTCTCCGCTGCGACGGCTTTGGCCAGTAGGGTTTTACCACAGCCAGGTGGACCCCAGAGAAGGACTCCGGTAGGGGCACTGATGCCGACAGCTGCGTAGCGTTCTGGATTCTGAATGGGGTCGACGATGGCGGTTTGGAGCTCTTCGCGCACTGAGGCGAGTGCTCCGATATCCTCCCATGAGACGTCAGGAATCGTTGCAAAGCCTTCGCGCTTACTTGAGGGTACGATGCTTGGTAGAACAGCGTCGAAAGCCGCCATGGTAATTGCCGTCTCTTCGAATCCAGGAGGTTCTGGGATATCGTTTCTCCGAGCGGTGCTGATGAGTCTCATAATTGATTGTGCGGTGGGTGAGACGTCTCTGTTGTCGTCGAGATCCATGGATTGTTCCAGGTCCAAAGCCTGTCGCTCTAATGCCTCTCGGTATTGCGCCATCTGCCATGAACCTGCTTTGCCAGCAAGATCCTTTAAATCAGCGCCAACGAAACCTGCTGTCCGCTTGGCAAGAGAGGCGAAATCTACGTCTGATGCCAGCGAAAGGCCTCTTGTTTGTGCTCTCATGATTGCAGCTCGTACTTTTTCATTTGGCACACCGATGTTGATTTCGGTGTCGAAACGGCCACCGCGTCTCAAAGCAGGGTCCAGAGAGTCTGGTCGATTCGTCGCAGCCAAAACAATTACAGGCTTCTCCTTGTCTCTCTCCAGCTCGTCTATTGAGACTAGAAGTTGGGCGACGATTCTCTTCTCCATCTGGCTGGCACTTGACTCGCGCTTGGGCGCGATGGCATCGATCTCGTCGATGAACAGGAGACAAGGTGCATGCTTCTTAGCTTCGTCAAAGCGTTCTCTCACACCCTTCTCTGATTCGCCACTCATACCAGACACGATTGAGGGTCCCAAAATTTCAATAAATGGCACGCCAATTGCTGCTGCGAAAGCTCGAGAAATCATAGTCTTGCCACATCCTGGTGGACCGTGTAAAAGAATACCTCGAGGCAGGCTAACGTTCGTCTCGATATATTTGCGCGGCCGAAGAAGAGGCAGAATCAGCAATTCTTTGAGCTGGCTGAGCACGTCCTCAATACCGCCAATGTCATACAGGCTGACATCTCCTGGAGGCGTCACCGAAACCTTCTCAGTCTTCTGTCGTTTGGGGAGAGCCTCGCCGTTTGCTGCTCGTCGCTTTTTGGTAGACTCGTCTGCAGGAGGCGGGCTAGGTGCTCTCGAGGGCCCTGAAGACAGGTTTGCTCGTAAGCTGCGGTTCATCAGATCTGCGTTTGGTGTTTGCGCGGCAGTCTCTTTCTCGAGATCGGCCTCGGAATCGTCCTCGGAATTTTCGGCGACACCACGAAAGTCGAGACACCGCTCAAGCGACTGTTGCAGGACTTTTTTAGGCTTGCGTTTTATGCTTGAATTGGATCGCAGAATGGCAGTATATAGACTGTCGACGTCTGCAGGTACACCGGAATCCAAGAATTTTCCAACAGCGACGTTGACGTCGTTATCCAGCGCACCGAGTAATCTCGATGGTCTAGACATAGCAGAGTCCTGCGGATGTTTTGTGACTGGCAGCACACTGGCCCACGAGAGCGTACTCTGGTGGTGGGCAGCATGTCGCTGCCATAAAAATCGACGGATCAAAAAGCGGCTGCTTCCATATTGAGACTAGCGCAAAAGCTTAAATTTGATGCTCTGTTCGCTGTTCGCTTCAATGAAGCAGAACGACTGTTGATATACTTACAAGCATAACGCCCATGGAAATTAGAGCAGCTAATCACGCTTGATTGATGCGCCGTGCGCTCCATTGCCTCCTGAAGCCTGATGGACGGTGACCATCTTACTGATGCGCTCGGTCAGCAGTGAGAGATATAACGGTCCTGAGGCATGTACATTTTTCAAGTGCAGCAGCCGCCTGTGTAACATATTTGAGTACTAGCGGTGTTTATGGCAACATTTATTTCCGCCGGTACGTGTATTTTTGCCAAACAAAACGCGAGTGTGCACCAGAAGCAATTGCAATTTTTACCCCAACCCGAACCCTCACTGCTCGATCGCACGCCCAAAAATAATGTGTTGGGGGCCGCCAGAGGCTTAGTTCTGATCAGGCGGTGAATACATGGAGCTCTGTTGTTCCATGGTAGCCTGTGATAGACTCTTCCGATGTTTTGCAGTGGGTTCGGCGTTCTTTTCGATTGATGTCAATTCAGATAGAGAGAGTGAACACAAACATACAGACCAGGGCAGCTGGAAGTACCTTTTCTTCAATGACACGACCTCGACAACAACGATAATGCTACTACAACCCCCGACAGTGACATATACCTCGCATAGCTGACTCAGACAGTAAGGTACACATTCACCGAGGTCTAGCATGTGTTGCTGTTTGTCGTGATTGCCTGCAGGACTGTAGATCTAATCGCGTGGCAGCGGGCCGTGCTAGCTTAGGTATCTGATGCCGAGCGCCTGGGCCGAGTGACATCAGAGGGAGGTGCAGCATATCGCTCAACCAGTCACCTCGCTACTTGCTGCTGCTACAGACCTGCTCACACGACACACATCTTCCAATTAGGCTACTAGCTATACTCGGACCATTGCGTTCGAGAACCACGCGCCATTATGGGAAATAGTAACAGCTCAAATAAGATCTCAGCTCAGGACAAGTAGGTTCGACATGCGCTCTCCAGACATGGCTTTCGCTGAGCATGTCGCAGAGCAATCCTCGAGATGAAAGTCCAGCGCGATAAGCTGCAACAATACCAAAAGCGTATTAAGGTTGTGACGGACCGCGAAACCGAAGTAGCGCGCGAGTGCCTGCGACAAGGACACAAAGATAAGGCGCTACTTGCGCTGCGGCGGAAAAAATACCAGGAGTCGCTGCTCTCGAAGACGGACCAGCAATTAGCGCAGCTGCAGGCTTTGACTTCCGACGTGGAGTTTGCTTTGGTCCAGAAGGATGTGGTATACGGTCTACAGCAAGGCACTGCAGTGTTGAAGGAGATCCATAAGGAGATGGGAGGCCTAGAAAAGGTGGAGTTGATAATGAGCGAGACAGAGGAGGCGCAGGCATACCAGAATGTGAGCTCGACGGCCGAAGACTACAGTATGCTGCCTGCGATACTGACTCGTACAACTAGGAAATCAACGATATGCTCGGCGGTAAGATGTCGAATGAGGACGAGGATGAGGTGGAAGACGAGCTCCTGGCAATGGAGAGGGAAGCGAACGGTGTACCTGCGATGCCCGACGCGCCCACAAAGGTTCAAGAACCCATGCCAGATGTCCCTGCAGGCGATTTGCAGCGAGCAAGAGAGAAGGAGAGGGCACAACAACGGCGACAGAAAGAAGCGATGGCAGCTTAGGCATACAATATGCTGGGTCTGGGAGGCTATATGCGAACAAAGTTTTACTGATACCCAAAATACAACACGAAGGCATATTACTCGAATCATGCTGTGCGAGGATCAGATTGGACCAGAGTCGGCGGACATGCACTCTTCAGGATCCATGCCTAGGAAATTTGGGCCTCATGTGAAATTGAGACCTCTGGATGATCTGCTTTGAGTCCACAGAGAATTGATTCCGAGCCCGATGCTCTGTTTTGTAATGTTCACTCTTCACGGGCTCAGGCTTTGTAACAGCAATGTATTGCTCCAAAATACCTCAGTGTTTCTCAATGCGTGTACTAATAGCAGCCAATCCAAACTTAGTCTCTAAGCCAGTGAGAAATAGATGATAGCACATAAGTCTTCTTGGAACTGGTCTGCTAGTATCTATAGGCACGAGACTGAGAATGACTGATTCGGCCCTTGAGAGTCGCTACGCATGACGACCAACTGTGTATTTATCTGGCTGGATCTGTCTTTGACAGCTGATCTTCTCCACACGACGTTGCCGGCGAGACTCTCGGCCGCGTGACAGTGGAGATCCCCGCCTCTCCAAAGTGCTCTGACTCGCCATTGATGCACACACGGATGGTATGATCCCGAGTTGCTCTTGGCCATCTTAGACAATGGAGTGTTTCTCAACAGTGTTATGTGTTCGAGAACACTTTTATCTGCAGAGCGACAAGCTGTTTCAGGTGCTGCTGCCGGATGAAGCCATCGCTTTCCACCCTCGGCACATGCTTTTGAGCGGGCGAAATTCCAACCTCACGAAACCCAATTGAATCATCGTGCATGTAACGCCAGCACAAACACAATGTTTATTACTTTAGATGCCGCTGCAGGTGTCCCAGCCGGGCGACAGAAGTCCGCTGCTGATCGTGCTTGCGATCAATGCAAGTATGTGGAAGTACTGCCATGACTGCGACATTCTGCTGATACTTGTCTTACCAAACAGACTGCGTAAAGTCCGATGTGATATGGCTAATCCTTGTAAGACATGCACTGGTCGAAACTTGAGGTGCACTTTCAACGAAGCTAGGAAAAAGCGTGGTCCCGTGCCCGGACGTCTCGCCAGGTTACAGAAGCATCCATTACCGACAAGCCCCAGAGAGAGTGTTTTGGATTTCAATGACTCTGCACCAACACCACTATCCAATGTGACGGCCGTAATTAGCCCATCTAGTACACATGAAGGCGCAGCACTACACCGTGTCAGCACCATCTCTTCGGATGGGCATACTATAACTGATGCGAACAACTCGCACACTTCGCCCCTCACGTTCTGGACGCAGAACCAGGACACATCACAACATCCAAACGGCGAACTTGTTGCTCGACATGACCTACAATCTGTTGCGGGCGTCAATTCCCATACCACAGCCCAAGAAGATCTGTCTGCAATGAGCCAACACTTGGATATGCCTGACTTCCTGCTGCCGAGTCTGCCAATCGACTCTCCTCCGGACGACTCGTACAACCTATTCGCCACGATTCCCGAACAAGATCTTCCACCGATCGTGGAATCAGTAGAATTCTGGCCGAGAAGCATCAGTCAAGAAGCTTTGTTACCATGGATCGACGTGTACTTTAAGCGTCTGCATCCCACTGTGCCTGTTCTCAACAAGACCATGGTATATCAGGAAATGCTCTTGCGCAAACATCACCGCGATCCACAATTTGGCGCCATGCTTCTGGCTCTGTGCGCTTTCGCTATGACACAGCCTGTACAAATTCACGAAGTCGCATCGACGCCATCACGCTCCGTTCAGGCTAGGATGCTCCTCGAAGAGTCTATCAAGATGAGAATGACTGTCGATTTTGGCGAAGATCCATCGGTACACATGATTCTGGCAAGCTTCTTCATCTTTGCCTGTCTCTTTGGTTATGGTCTGCATAAAGCGGCACATCATCGTCTGCGAGAAGCAGTGGATCTAGCCAATTCTTTGTCGATGCATTTACCGCAAGCATATGACAACCTCAGCACAGAAAAAAGGGAGCAATGGCTACGGACTTACCTGGTTCTATCTGTCACTGAAAGGTAAGCTACAGCAAACTTGCGGTATTGTGTCTTAGCTAACCAAATACAGAGCGTACGCGCTGCAAAAGAGCCACTCAATCGGGTTCCGAGGTAGCCCAGCTGTCAATGCTTGCTTCATGAGAGCATTTGGATCGTCAAGCGCACCGGGCATGGGCAATGACCAATCCGACATCATAGGTATGACTGGACTTTTATACCTTATGGAAACATTTGACGCCATCGATGAGAGCGTTGTCGAATGCTGGATTGGATTCTGCAAGTACAGCGACGGATGCTGCGAGACTTTTGACCGAAGACGAGCACTTCAAATGTTCCGTGCGCAGCACAGAGCTCGCGAGGGTTGTCTCGTTGGTAGCATTTCGTTCGAACCTTCGACTTCGCTTATGCCACTGGAACAGCTTCTGGAGAGCCAGCAAGCAGATATTTCAGTCACGCAATTTTGGCTTCTCAACCGCCTTTGGAACCTCTGCATGTCGCACGGCTTACTTCGGGACTCTTCCGATCACGCGGAGCTACGCTACGACTTCGCATATCATGTTGCTAATGCTCTCTTGAGAAATTGCGAGAAGCTGAGTTTACCTGCGATGGAAGTCCACGGCGTCGGCTTGATCGAAAAAGTTTACGACATCGCGTTCGGTCTTGTAATGGCGATGAATTCTTCTGCCCAATTGGCGCTGGATGTCAGTCTAGCTGACACGGAAATGTTATCGGACAAGTCTTCGGAGAGTGCTCGCACTGTGCGTGAGCTTCTAAGACGCCTTGACGAGCTGATCCGGAACTTCCGTGGTGGCGACCACGAATATGTGGCGAAATTCACAATGGCCTTGGGAGCGATACCTGATTACTATACGCTGTCAGGATGAGGAATCACAGTTGATTGCCATGAATCCGCGATTGCATCTCAATGGTGGCTCCACTTGTTTTTACTTCTTTGCCTGCTGGTACACGCATACAAGTCATTCTGAGCTTGACGAAATCCATCAGGGTCTCAACGGCGCAGCTTTCAAAGCTGCCACTAGAAATCTCGGAAGACGTTCGATGGGCAGAATTATGCGTAAGGAGTGTACATCCCTTCAATATGATGTGGTGATTGGCGTCGTGGTTTGAGGACAGCACCCCAACAGCACCTCGGCTCAGCTCGATTGCTTGGCGCTAGCGCATTCATCTCCGAGGTGTTACGGAGCAGCTGCTCGAGCATCGTCGGCAGCACCACACATCGCCACATAAGACCGCGGAAGCATCACGATGTCTACGCGCCGATCTCGTGCCTCCGTTGCCTGCGAGAAATGTAGACAACGGAAGGTGCGTTGCAGTATCACCCTCACTGGTGTGCCTTGCATTTCTTGCACTCAAGATGGATCGACCTGTTCCGTCCGGCATACGAAGGGTACTACGTACGTTTAACAAGTTTCGAACACCGGAAACCTGTTGACTGAGGTCTACTATAAGCATCCCGAACCGTCGAGATCTGACTCCCCGATCTCCAATTATCGGGCGAACGTCTGGCGAACTACCGCCGCCTTCCCAGCCATTCGACATCAACACCCCATTGAGATCGTCTTACACTTCACCAACCGGAAATGATCATAGTCAGGGTTCCATAAACAGAACTTCTCACCCGAGCAGTCTGAACGAGCTACCAGAGGAGCATACCGGTGCCCAAATCGTCTCCGCAGCTATTGAACGAAGCGATGATCCCAACAGCCTTCCCTTCTACATGGGTATTTTATGTTCCCCAATCGATAGCCAGTCATATCTGATGAACTATTATAGGAGAGTCTTCTGGCTTCAGCGCTGTACTTGAGCTGTGCGCAGATGGACAGCAGCCTGTTCGCCGCCACGTACTTTTGCCCTCACATCCGTCCTCATTGCCCGAGGAAGATGTAGAATATCTCAGACGTAAAGGAGCCTTCTCCGTTCCACAGAGCGAGACTTGCAAGTCTCTTCTTCGCGCCTACTTCCATCACATACACCCTATAATGCCAGTCGTTGATGCAGCGTCGATCATGCCACTTCTTGCTGACGGCCAGGCGACTCGATTCAACTTGTTACTTCTTTGGAGTGTATTTTTTTCTGCTGTTACTGTGAGTCCAGACTAAGTTGTGACAGTGGAATATGATGAACTGATGGCGGTGTCTTCTCAGTTCGTGCCAGCATCGACATGGGAGAACGAGCAGTATTCCTCGAGGAAGCAGATGCGAGATGCAATGTACTTGCGCGCAAAGGTATGTAAATTCGCCAGGAGTTTCGAAGGTCTACCACACTAAGATGTCCTGCGTATCCTCATACATGACCTGATGCTCATGTCATCACCTGTGGCTCTCAAGCGTGGTGGTTTCACCATTGAGATGCTATCAAGCTTATGTCGATCTCTCTGTGGATGATATGCCCCTACTGTCGGGCATAGAATCAAGAATGACATAGCAGCTCACGGAGAGCTTGTGCACAGACTGATGAGGATCGCCTGTACATTTAATTATTTCCACTACAGTGCTAATTGCCGCTTGTTCAAATTATAGTGCATGTACGAAACTAGTGGCGAGACGGACCGTACGGTGCTACTACAATCCGCTCTCCTTTTAGCCTTTTACCACTCCGAAAGGGACCTCCACACCCAGCCTTGGTACTGGTCCGGTATTGCGATCAGCCATTGCCAGATCATGGGCCTGCATCGACCTCCCACAACGAACGATGATCGATCGACTACCGACAGCCGACGAAAGAGTCTCTGGCGGCGCTTATGGTGGTGTTGCTTCTTCCGAGACCGCTGGCTGAGTCTCACGCTGGGTCGACCTCTTCGTATCAACCTAGACGACTGTACCGTAGCGATGCCCGGAGCCGCAGACCTTCTGTCAGACATCTCAGACATGCCCGGTGTCCTTGCTGCAACATACATTCCTGAAGACTATTCGCAGCTTGCGCAAGACTGGGTCTTGCTGATGCAGGTCAGTAAACTACTAGGTGAGGTGCTCGCTCTGACTTTCCGTCCCAACGCACGGAGACCTTTGCTTGGCGAGGTGAAGGCTTTGGAAGCCGCGATCCTGGATTGTCCTGTCGATCGAGGCGGTGAGTTTCGTCAAAGCAGCAGCACTATCTTCTCATGGTGTCACATTCAATTGCATTACCAGTGAGAGACACTCAAAGCTTCTCTACCACTGGGAATTGATTTACTGACCTGGGTTTCGCACGACAGAGCATTGTGCATCACGTTCTACCGGCCATTCCTGAAAGACGTTCCCCAGGATGTTCCTCTTGACGCTCGTGGGGACTGGATCTCACAAATGCAAACCAAGTCGGAGGCCGCAGCTTTTCAAACCAACGTTCTGCTCGAGAAAATCGCAAGAGAGAAGCTTCTCTCGTCCGCGGGACCTATGACGTGAGTACAACAAATCTGCCCAAGCCCCGACAAAAGAATTCCCGACCATCTCAATCCGCTCTTTGCTACAGTCGATATCCATAAGTCTGTGCATAGCCTCCCAGCATCATCATCGATAGATATAGCAGCTGGGATAAGCACTGAAGCGTATGCCATCATGGGCAGAGTGATGGGCCTAGGATTGTATTATTGCTAACAAAACCCCACAGTCCGCCCCTCCTCGTCCCAGCAATGCACGTCCACCTCCTCAACTCCAAATCCACCGACCCCCTCTCCCGGCAAATCAGCCTGAACAAGCTCGAATTCTGCATGCTCCTGCTCGGCGAACTGCAAAGCGCTTACGACTCCGCCGGCATCTTTCGCGGAGTCTTTCACGAAGCTATCCGCCGCGTTGCGCCGGAGTTTGCAAACAGATCAACCGGATTGTTGGACGGCGCGTCGACGGCATCCGCGGCTGCTGTGGCTGACGCGAATGCTGGGTTTCCACCGACGGCGACGGGCGACCTTGTGGCGCCTTCGGGACTTACGTTTGACGAGGGCTTTTTCGACGAGTTGATGGGGCAGGGTTCGATTTCGAGTTTTTGGGATTGGGTTGGGTCGACGGAGTGGAATTGAGGTGCTTTGATCGCTTTGATCCACATTCTTGTGGAATGGAATTAATTACAATTCAGAAGATAGTATCTCAGTGGTAATTGTAAGTATCGGATAGGCGACGCTAAACGATAGGACTTCATCAGTCTCTAAAGGGTTTCTGAAAGTCCTTTGCCATTTCAACGATATGTTATCGTGAGGTGTATTGCAGTTCTAGCTCATAAGTCTGCGGACATCTCAATGTTGTATTATGCCAATACCAGCAGATATAGGTTCAATTGTTGACAACTGTGTCTCGCGGAGATGATAAAAGACACTCTGATTATCTGTACCTGTTAGTACAGCCCTACCTGTGACTCTCGTCTACTTTAGAGGATAGTTGCCGCTGAGACGCTGTGTGCAGACTTTTGAGTAACAACTGTAGGTACCTTCATACGCGGATACGCACATAATGATATTGAGACAGGCACAGACACAGGCTTATGAGCTAGTGCCGTGGACATGTGAGTCTTCGTTTCATGCTGATCTTCGTAATACACCGCAAGATGAGCTGGAACAGCAAGTCAAAAACGGCATACATGCGACATGTTCGCAAAACAAATCATCAAAATCTCAAATTGTCCCAGCGGTTACCACTGTCCTGTCATAACTTTTCTCTCTTCTTTCACTTTACCAATCTCATATCACATCAAATCATCCTGCACCTAAACCATCATGCCCATGCCCTCCATCGACACTGTCCCATCACCTGCTCCACCCAATCCATCCGCACCCTGCATCCAATCCATATCGATCGCAAAACCTCCGCTCTCGCCTTGCAAATACCCTTCGCCATCGAACCCACTGCCGAGAGCGTCGAGATCGATCATGCTCTCGAAATCGGGTTCGAAGTCGCCTCCGCCGATCATTATGGCGCCATCGGAGAACATGTTTGCGTCGCCGCCGGTGTGTTCGTCGGCATTATTGTGCTGGTGGCCCCAGAGAGAGTCGGCTTCGCTGTACTCTGCTTTTAGGTCGGGGTCTGTGGCGGTGCTGCCGTGGTGGTCTGAGTCAGGTGGCGTGGAGGCTAGGAAGGTGCTGAGGCGGCGCGCGATGTCGTCGTCTGTCAGGGGAAGGCCGTTGGGAGCAATGGTACCGTCGGTGGCATTGTGCATGGTGAGGCCGGTGGGGATAGAGATGTGTTGTTGTGTTGGTTGGTGTTGGTGCTGTTGCTCGGGTGGTGGCGTCAGGTGGCCACGAGCGGTGCTGGGAGGGGGCGGGTTGGTGAGTTTCATTCTGCGTCCAGCGTCCATGAGACCTTGAGTGCTGGTGATGACGTTCCGGGGTTCCTTGACCTCGTTTGATTTTTGAGGCAGTGTGATTTCGGCTTTGCGAATGGCGGCTTCGAGGAAGGCGGTGCTGTAGTCTGCCGCTGCGTAGATGTCGCGCAGGCGCGCCATGGTCTGCATGCACTGGCAGAAGCCTTGCAAGCTTGCACGGCGAGTGTTCTCGTCGGGTGCTTTAATGTCGAGAAGGTGGATAATGACCGCTGGGAGCAGGACTGTGATGCCTGTTGTGGGTAGAAGGCGGACGAGGTCCAAGTTGTACAGCGTGCTGGCGATGGAGGTGATCTCGCTCGCAGCGAGGCGGACGGCTTTACGAGAGACGTCGAGCACCTCTGCTTTGGTGTCTCGTGGCGGCATGCCGCTCGATGGGAGCACCTGAGGTCTATGTAAGGCGGAGAGCGTGGAGTAGTAGATCATGTGCAGGAGAGAGCGGTTGAGCACCATATACCCGTCTCCAGACTCGACGTCGTTCCACATCGGTACAACATAGTGGGCTTCTTGAGGGAGATTGTCTTTCCACTCTTGCAACGCTTCGTCGCATGCTTGCACTTCAGACGTGCCGGTCGCATTCTTCTTGGCTCTCAGAGAGTGTGTCGACCTGGTGCTGTTGCCTTCGGCATCTTCCGTGCTCTGGTTGTTGTGAAGCACCGAGTACTGCACAGTCAGCACATTGCTGATGCAAGTGCATAACTTCGCCTTCTCGATGCACAGCACGGCTAGTACGCGCTGCTTTTCCACATCACGCAAATAGTTGCACTCAAGCGGAACACAAGACGAGTTTGGATCAGGCAAAGCTTGAATGTCGAAGTCGTCTACAGTCAGCATTGGCACGTCGAAATCGCCTGCCTTTATACGAGTCGGCCGACGCATGCCCAGTGCAATCAAACGGTCGCGCATGTAAGTAGACCACCATATGCGCTTCCACAGCTTCTGCTTGGCGGGATCGATGGAGGCGGTTTTCTCTGGATTGCGATGCAAGCCAATCGTCTGTGCCAACGATACGGCGATGCCCATCCAGTGGTGGCTATCCTTCTGATCGTCTGGCGTCTCATACCAATATGTCATAATGAGCAAAGATTGAATAAGCGCAATACGGTCGACTTCAAGATCGAAATCGTAAAGCAGACGAGTCTTGTTGAAGAAGTCGCGCCTTGCGGCTCTTCGACTAGTGAAGCCTGCATTTTCGAGGTGTCGCATGCCGACAGACGCAATTCCAGCGAACATGACGGATTGGAAGAGTAGAAGACCGACCTGCTTCGAGCCATCGTTGCAATCGATTGTCGCGATGAAGTCGTGCAGATCAAGCAGAGGCATGAAAGGATGAATGACTTCGGCATAAGAGCGTATAAGCTCATTTCGAAGCTCGACATCAGGAATCGTCAGGGCGCCCTTGTTCTGTAGATATAATACATCGTCGCTTCCAAAGCGATCGGGTAGAGGCTTAATATATGCTGGAAGCATTGGCGGTGGTGTTGCTGTGGGTGTTACTATGGTATTAAGCATGGGCATGGACTCTTGTACTGGCCCATTGCGTTGCTGGCCAAGGCGTTGTAAATTGTATAGTATGGTAGGTGTGCTGATTGAATGTCTAGGAGTGCTGTTCGCGAGAGCGTCTTTCTTCAGATCTTGGTCTACAATTTGTGAGCTTATGCTAATCCAGGATTTTGATTTCATCGACTTACACAATGAATGAGGTACATGCTCACTTGACCGTCTGAGAGGCTCGTAAGGCGGATGTGCAGACATGGGCACATTGGCTGCCGGTTTGAGGGTGTTGCTTTTAGCAGTGGGCGAGGTCTCATTTGTCGTCCATTTCCTGTTAATGATTAGTATTGGCAACGGAACAGGGTCAGTTTACAAGGTGACTGACTTCTTGCGCTTGCTCTCCGAGACTATGCATTCTACCTCATCTAGGCGGCAATTTGTGCAAGGCGCTCCATGTTCAACGACATTGCAACGCACTTTTCGTGAGCGACAGCACTGGCAAGCCTTGGAAGCTCTTCTCTTCACACTTTTGGGTGGTCGGTTGCCTTTGAGGCCGGCATCGGAAGCTGTGCGTTTCACAGTCGACGAGTGGACGTGGATTGTCTCTGCGGGGGGCGACGACGACGAGTCTGATAGGTTGCAGTCCATTGGATCCATGTTTGCTATGCTATGAGACCAGTCTGATCGATTCCAGTCCAATGCAGTGTATTCCAAACGGTCCTGCTCCAGTATGGGCATTCCAGAAAGCAGAAGAAAGAGAAGAGGGAATAAGAAAGTGGAAGCAGGGCCCAAAGGGTAATATGGGATGGCGCCGCAAGATCAATAGGCCGTATTCGTGGAGTGCACTCCACTGGGGTCCCCACAGGCAGGTTAGACTATTCCCCCCAAGCATCAGCGTTGTGGCTCGAGCACGAGTTATCTCCGCTTTTTGAGGGCGTTACATGCACCAAGGGTTTGGGGATTAGAAAGGAATGGCGCCCGCGTTCGACAAGGCGCCTGGCCACACGACTGACTCCACTACCGTCAGATCGTCAGTGTGCGTGGGTGGTGCTTGGGAGGATGTCGAGTGTGCGGGTCATAACTGCGAGATCCAAGCTCGCGTGCCGCATGCGCCCACGGCAGGCCAGTACACGGCAGCATGACTGAGATGTCAGGTTCCAGCTGCCGTCTTCGTGTGTTGTGTGGCGTTTGGTAACTTGATCGCGCACGTACGCAAGTCTTCAGAGAATGCGGTCAACCTCCGGCGCCGGCGAGACACGCGAGCCAGCCTTCTTCCTCGCAGCGACGCAGCTGACCAACTGAAACGGCCTACTACCACCTGGCTCCGCGCACACCCGCCAAGAGGTCGACGAGAAGCGAGGCGACGCGTGCTAACCGCCTGTCCCTGCGCATGCGAGTGTGGAGGCTGTGGGCTCTTCCCCCACAGCAGCAACAGCAAAGAACAGCAGGTGAGGAGCAAAACAACGCCCCGGCATGTGCCCACGGATCTCTCCCTGCACGAGGCCAATGAAGAGAGTTGGCGCCTTGCCGTTCTCAGTAGCCCGCCGCCGGACGCGTGAGAGTAATTCGGCCTGCACCGGCTGGGCGCGGTACGTGCTCCGAGTTCACTTCGTCACACTCCGTACCCTCATCGGCGTAGTCGGCGTAGTGGTGCCGCTGCATCCGATCAGTCGTGTATACAGTGCCATGTGAAGAAGAATCTCAGAAACTGTAAACGCATTGCGGCCGTACTGCGTTGGAATTGTGGGCAACTGTCGCAAGGAGAGATTATTATGACGCTGCAACACCTGCCTCCGCGATCTCGCCGTGGCGCGCACAGATGTAAGCGGCGCAAAGGAAGGTACGTGTACGTACCAAGTCAGAGACAGACAGCCCTGCGAAAGAAGTCCGACACGATCGGACATCGACGGATATCGCGAGTTGTACAGTCGGTCGTCATGATTCTGCGCGGAGCATCTCAGTGGTCGACAAAGTGATTCACGTTCTCGGGCTTGTCGGAATCGGCACACCAGCCAACAGAAGAACGGGCTACCTCTATCAGCATCTCACTGGTATGAGCATCAGGATATAGTCAGGCACGCGCAGACTTGTGTGTACGAGTTGTGATAGATCCGCGCATCTCTTCTCAGCCTCCGGAATACTGATGACAAAAGGACGAGGGTCTCGTGTCGAACTACTGGCGGGGTACCAAGCCACAAGTGCCATCAAGTGCGTGGAGAAGAATGGGGCTCAGAATCCCTCGCCGCGTGCGATGGCGAAGGTCGAAGGAAGTTCATTTCCCCGAACTCTACTTGAAATGATACCTCAGCTCTATCGAGTCATTTTTTCTCGTATGGCTGAGGTCTGGAACAATATTGAAGATTACTGCGCTTTTGATTCTTTGTGTCACTGACTTGGCTCTGCTCGTGCTTGTAAGGCCCTCGTAACGTGAGTTGATATCGCCACGAGATGAGGTAGATACGCCTGCATAAGCGCTTCTCATGCTTGCACCTGCACCTGTGCATGACATGCACGCCCGCTCGCCCAACCTCCGATATCGAAGGTCGAGCGAGATTAAGGACAAGCGGCATGGCTCCGCGGCTTTATGATGTTGATCGCGCACCTCTTTCCGCCTATTCTCTTTCTCCCATTCCGTAGGAGGTAGTAACTGTACTAGGAGGTACTACTGAACCTCCCAGCCTCGCCCGGCCAATACCTCCGTAGTACTGCCTCCATCACAGGTTGACAACACTCAGCACCCCACCAGCATGCACGCCCTGTAAGTCCAACCGTCGCCAAGCCGCGTGGTCTCGACAAGGATGCTGGCTTTGTACCACAGACCGTTCGCCCGGCAGGATGGATGCTCTTACCTTCTGGCGAAAGTCAGAGTCTGGAGGCTGGTCTGCTGCGGCTCCCATGCGCCATTCTTGTGTCCGGCTTATTTCCTGCCTACCGCTTTTAATCAGCATTGGTAGATCCCTCGAAGGATGTGCAGTGGCTTGTATATATCTTCTCGTCGCGCCTGTAGCGAACATTAAATCCATCTCGTGGAAGCTTGCTAGTAGGGATATGTGGTCACGTCACACCAAATTTAATTGCAAGGATCTCGATCTGCTACGGACGGACGCTAGGAAGAAGCTGTCACGAGTTCGATCGATTAGTATGCTGCAAGTCCGGATATTCTTACCCGGCGAGATTAATCATCTCTGCGTGATTCGCTCTCTTTCGCATCTGGTATCTAAAATGCTTTTCTGGCATTGAACTTGATGGATTGGCTGCGTTGTTAGAAGTCCACCTTACCTTACTTCGTCTCGCAATGCTGTCTATCAGGAGGGACTATTTTGCAAGACTACATAATCGATGACAGCGGTTCCTGTCTCATCCATTGGTGTACAATTCAGTACACCACATCCCCAATGGTCTAGTGGCTATGATTTCCGCTTGTCATTCATACCGACAAGCCGCGGGAGACCAGGGTTCGATTCCCTGTTGAGGAGCAACTCGTAACTGACAGTTCTTCAAATGTCAAGTCTTCCGGCGCTGGCTAACCAGCGTCGCATACCTTTTTCTTTTTTTGCCTTTTTCTTCCTTTAGCTTGATGACAGTCCTTGCGCATGGGTCTGCACATGTTGTATACTTGTGTCACCTTTGGTAGCAGGTACATGTATAGAAGTTAGGATCCCCACAGTGCCCATTGCAATGTTATTATGCGCAGACCAAAGAAGAACTACCTCCTACTACACAGTACTACATGTAGCTCTCAAGTCTGCACGTGTCTCGATATTGTTTTATGCTATTATCGGCAGATATAGGCGTAGACCTCAGATTCCATCCCCTGGAGAGGATTAGGGGTACTCGAACCCTACTTCCATATTACTGTAGTCCTACCTCAGCCTTCGGCGATACCAGGAATGATTGTTCCCGCTGAGATGTCGTGTGCAGACTTTTGAGTCACGACCATACACACGTCTCGTAATGTTCAAGCCGAGAAACCCCTCGTTCGTCGAGGCCTTGCATGGCAGTGGTATGTCTTTATACTATTCATTTGCATCTGGGGGAAAGGCCCGAGTGAGCCACCCGTAAGACTGAATTTCATTCCCATTCGATTTCTTTTGAACGTTTGCATTTCCATCCCGTGCTTCCTTTTCATCATCTATATACCATAGCGCAAATGCAGTCAACGCATCCAGAACAAAATCAAGCCAACTCCTCATAATCGTCATCATTCCAAGCGTCGTAAATCGATTTCCCACCAACGAGATCATGCCCGCTGCCATCAGCCATATCATCATCTCTGGTCCCGAAAATGCCATACGTAGATCTCTTTACTGGCGTCGCCTCAACCTGTAGTCCACCTCCCGAGGGAACAGCAGCCGCCCTCTCTTTACCACGCCCACCACTTCCTCCAACAGGAGGCGTCTCGCCCAGCTTGCCGAAGTCGACTCTCCGCCCAACCGCTTTCACCGGCGTGGCAGCCACGCCCTCTCCGAAACCAGGAGCAGCAATCGTTCGCCTCGTAGCAGAAGGCGACTCACACAATCCCACCATCGGTGCGGACCGCCTTGCCGACGGACTGGCCAACAGTTGTGCGAACTTGGAGCTGCTGTTGCGGGAAGGAGTTTCTTCGATCCCGCGCGAGGGACGGTGCGAAGTCTGGGAGACGGCGGGCGTGCTGTCGATGCGATAGCCGATGCTGGGTCGCACCGAAGAGGCTGGGATGACGGACGGGTTGGAGGAATGGGTACTAGTTGGGACGAAGGGAGCAGCGTAGGCGTTGGTGAGGGTAGAGCCTTGGCTTTTGGTCCGTTTGGGCGTTGCGGCAACGTGCAGAACAGTTTGCTGGGGTTGGCTTTGAGGGTGGGATTGTTGATTCGGACGAGATGAGCGAGAGGATTTGGCAAGAGTCTGAGCGAATCTCTCGTCTGCTCGGGCGGCGACTTCTTTGGTCGCCATGGGACGGTTAGGCTTCCTAGCATTATTGATGGCTTCGCGGACTTGTGCTTCGGTCTCTTTCTTCTTGCGGAGACGTTCTGCCGCCGCTGCGGATTTGGCGACCAGGTCTACCTGTCGATGACCGGAGAGGTATGAGCTGAGAGCACTCTCGCGAGGTGCGCGGCTTTGAGGTCGTGCGGCAGGAATAGATGAAAGAGCAGGCTGTGAGTCCTCACGTTTTATTAGCGCGGAATCTGTTGATGAACGATGGAGGCCTGGCATCTGCCTTGATGCCTGGTTGAGGGTCTCGGTGGCGACGCGCTTAAGTGGTTTTCTGGGCTGCTTCTCTGGTCGTGAGCGTGTCGCCGGTTCGCCTGGCCTGCTGCGTGACGAAGTCGGTTTCCGTTTCTCTGGTGACGGGGGACTGGGCCCTCCCAATTTCTTGTTCACAAGCGCTGCTTCTTTGGGCAAGCGTGACGTGAAGAAGGGAATGATGATCTCAATACAAAAGTCTCGTAGTTCGTTGCTTGGTTCGTTCTGTTTTGCGTCCTTGTCGCCGAGAAGACTTCTTGCGGGAGCGGGTGCGTCAAGATCTTGCCAGATGCATAATCGGTCCAGCAGTGTCTCTAGGAGAGACCGTAGGTCCAGAGCCTTCTTGCCTTTTCGCTTGGACGTTCCAGCAGCCGCTTGTGATTCAGCGTCTTGTGTTTCAGCGTCTTGGGAGTCCGTAGTCGGGCCCTCAACAGCAGGGTTTGTAGCCTTTGTTGTCGTCTCAAGATATATGGTTTCTAATATAATAATGACTTGCAGATAAGTCTCCCTAGTCCTCAGACCTGGTGTTCGGCGCCGTAGAGCGTTGTCTGTACTTTCGGGAGAAGTCATGCTTCCCGGCACTTCCTCTCCACGCCACCATTTCTCGAGATATTCTTGTTCATTCGTGAAGAGACCCGACTTGTCCCGTTTCGGCTTAAACCTTTTCTTCCTGCGAGACTTCGCTGGTTTCTCGTCTTGGCTAGGAGTGACAAGTGGAAGATCTTTGATCAGAGCTGGAAGGTAGTCCTTGAACTTCTTGTCCATCACGTTCACAGGTAGAACAGAGTTGCGCAGGAAGTCAACAAGATTTGAACTTGCTGTAGGAATTTCAGGACCACTGGCGATAGTCGATCTTGCACGAGAAAGAGGACCTTTCACGAAGTATGCCAGTGACGTCCTAGAAATGTACAGAGCATCAAGATAGAATCTGGCAAGCTCCTCGAGTGGGTCTTGGGGTGCGGCGTCGGCAGGGTTGATCTCTGATCTTGGATGTTCTGGCGCAAGCTCGGTAGAGATCTTACTCGTAGCCTGGAAGCTGGCGCCATCCACAGGTATTCCGGATACAGCTTTTGGAGGATGTGTTTGTTTCTGGAACTGCAACAGCCTAGGCGTTGGTCCGAGATCTTGCTGTCGCGCTGGCGGTAGGTCTACCGCCGCTTGGGACCACCATGGCGATGTACCAACAGGTGCGGTGATCCTTCGTTTCGCGACTCGAGGTGCCTCCTTGGTCTGTACCTGAGCCAGGCGACTCAATGATTCTTTGGTGATCCATCCTCCGAGGCGACATAGCGCATATATGCGCTTGGAGGCACGCTCGACAACATATAGCCGGCCCTGCTCCTTCTGCTCCGCCACTAGCATGTGCCCTTCTATTCCATTCTCATGCAATGCTTCGAGTGTGTGTACATGCGCGGCAAAGAATCGGCTACCGGAGCCTTGCAGGTCGAGGGCAGCTAGCGGTAAGTGTGCTCGCTGAAGCAAACATACGGGCGTGAAATGCGTGATCTTGCCGAAGACGTCATCTCCGGAAGGTTTTATGGCGAATGGTCTGGAGTCGATTTCCACAGGCGCATCGGAGGTTGTTGTCTCGTCTCTCTTCCGTTTCTTCACGCTCAGTGAGGCAGTGGGTTGAAGGGTGGGCGAGGCGCTAAGAAGTGACATGCTCGTGAGAAGAGGATTGCCGTGCAGCTATGGATGGCATGGCTAATTATACATCGGTAGCGGTATCGTATATTTGGAAGGATAAGTAGTCGTGTGTACAGAGTCTCCTTGAACGGGAGTACTGCAATAATCGAGCTGCTAAAGTGGCTGTTGGAGACGCGCTGCAAGCTCACGCGTGCTGTCCCCGCGTGCTTGCTCGATCCCGATCAACAGCACACCATGACCTCACCAACCTCAGTATACACACATGTACCCTATACCATTGAGACGAACGTTTCACCGAGACTCCAGCTCCAACTGCACTCTACCGCGTTACCGAATGCTGCTATAATTGATCATCCACAGGTAAATGTGATGCGATCCTGAAGTGTCCAACTTCTCTCTCTCAAGCTCTCTCACATTTCCGAACATGTCCCAAGAAACCACCTCCACTGCAGCACTCCTCCGCCTCCCAATCGAACTGCGTGAAATCATCTATGATCACCTCCTCGAGCTCAAGGACCCAAGCCAAGGAGGCCATCCACTCCCCGGCGTCGGCATAACCTCAATCTCTCGAGCTCCTCCCTCTTCGAGTCTTTTGCTTCTCCACCCAACCATCACCACAGAAATCCTCGACCGCTTCTACTCCCAGGCCACTTGCAAGACCGTCATCAGCCACGCCTTCAACTTCTTTCGCACCGACCCTGAGCTTCGCCACCTGGAATCCTCCCTCGCCCTCAAGCGCATGCAGCGAGTCGAGCTGGTCTTCTTCCAGGACATCCTACTGCTGAAAGACTACCCTAGCTTTGGACTGGAAGCCTTTTGCGCCGAGATTCGGAGGCGTACTGACAGGGCTTGTGATGTCCTTCTGCAAGCGCCACAGCTGAAGAGCCTCACTGTTTCGTGGATCGATACTACTCGCATCGATGGCTGGGCTGAGAAAGCTCATATACTCGAGCCTTTGCGCAAGTTGAAAGGAAGAGTGGCTGTCAGTATTGGCGAGGTGAGAATCAGTGGAGATCCAGATGCAGAGACGGATGACCTTCTCCGATTCAGAGATGCTTTAGAATGTGCAGTTGGGACCTCGATACCGATGCCGCATCATGTGAAAATGGTACAAGATGACCTGCGGCTTCTGGCCTTTGACGTACGCCAACTGCCCTTGAACTCCACAACGATCTCATGAATTCTTACCAAGCCATGCTACAATTGCCCAATCTCGTGACAAAGACAGCGCTTGCTCACAAAGTCTTCGCATATCTTGGTATATTCCGATGCTCATGCCATCAATCGCTGACCTGCAATGGAAAAGCAAGCGTCAGCGAGACGATCTTGAGGGTATGTCAACCTCATGGTGACTGGTATGCCACAATACCACCGGACGGGAGAATGGGAATCAATACGGCTGTCATTTAGAAATGCCGTTCGCACACAATCAATTGTCCAAAGTAACTTGCCACTATCCAACCGCCAACGAGCAGAGGTCCAAATCGACGTTGTTTCCGGACCTCGGACCAAGTTAGAACTCCTCGAATCCTCTTGACGGCCAGACTCGACACATCTCCTCTCTCCACGGACAATCAACTCCTTCTCGAATCTCTCCTCAAAGACTCAAATCCCTCCCCGTCCCTCAACGCCTGTTTCGCGCCTTCCATCCCTTTCGCATCAACGATTCTCAAGCACCATCCGCAAACAGGCTGGAACTTGTCCCACCCAACTTGCGCAACCGTAGTCCCGCAGCCTCTCCCTTGACATTCTTTGCTGTCGAAACCCTGTCCTAGGACCTCATTGCACTCGTCCTCGAAACAGCTAAGGCAGATCCAGTGTCCGCGATAACGCTTTGCGGTGTCGGAGCGCTCGCAGCGGCAGGGATTGAAGCGGCCGTCGAGTTGTTGAATAAGGGATGTTGAGACGCGCGGGAGGCAGGCGTGGCAGTAGCCGTGCCAGCGCTGTGGGTGATGGTGCGTTAGTGGAGATTGTGATCGTGAAGAATTGAATGGATCAGAGCAGAGTGGTTGGTTGATACGAGCGATTGTGGGAGAAAGATGAAGGTTGCAGGGATCAACATACCTGTGCATACAAGTGCAGCAACGCAAGAGCATATGGATGCTCGTGGTCCCTCAGACGGATCTGCAGCGTCTGCATGCGCTTGTCCGGCGCCAACATCGCATGGTCAGTGATTCCTGGCGGGAGGTGGTATTCGTCCGAAAAGATTAGAGGCGACGAACATATGATGCGGTAGCTCGCGTGGAATCTGCAGGCCTGTAGAAGAGCAGAAGGTGCGAACGTCAGCAAGCATGCAGAAAGGGCCCAAGGACCAGCAGCCCAACGCTTCAAACACAAATGAAAGGACCAGCCTCCCAAGGACAAACGCGATCCAAACCCAAGATGAAAAAGCAAGACTCACATTACAGCACCAATCCCCACACCTCTCACAATTGCTCAGCCTGCCCGTGGCACCGCCACACTTCGCTTCCCGCTTATACCTCCCGAACATCTCGTCCAAAACGCCAGCTTCTCTCCGCGTCTCCTCCAGCATCTGCCTCGGAACGAGGTGGTTCGGGAAGAAATCCAGAGGCCGCGCGGTGTACTTTGCGTCTGTGGCGGCGCGGCGAGAAGCGAGGAGGAGGCTGCCAGTGTTGTGACAGCGAGGAGGGGGTGGCGTGAAGAGGGAGGTGAGGAGGGAGAGCATTGTGGTTTTGGTGGTTTCTTCTGGATGTGTGGTGCGTGGCCGATAGGTGTGAGAGGGGCGGTGGTGGTTGCGGAAGCGTTACGATTGTTTAGGGGGTTTGGAGACGTGTGCTTGGGCGACGTGGTGGTCGGCGAATGTGACGAATGGGTGTGTTTCGTCGTTTGATGATTTCAAGGACGTAGTTGTGTGATGGCTATGGAAAGACTGGAGACGGGTCCTTTGCTGACAATCGCCGGGCTTTTAGACTATGTTATCCAGTGCGTTCGGAGTGAAGCTCTTCCTGACAGCGAGAGGGACGAGCAAGAGGAGCGTCTCGGCGTCTTGTTCAGAAAGCGTGTATGAAACGTGCGGATGCCAAAAGCGATAGCAATGCTGCTGTTTGTTCTGAACGATGTCAAATAAATGCTTGCAACTGGAGTGATGGATGTTTGTTCGACGACACTGGACGGCACTATGAGGCATGAAAGGCAAACAATCCAAGTCCATAGAATGAGAGGCAGCAACGACATGGAGCTGTGTGAAACAGACGGAGGCAGTGACAACTGCTGACGCACCGCAACCCGCATCGATGGCAAGAACAAACCACATGTGCAATCTGCTTGCTGAGGCGGTCAGATATCTCTCCCTCACAACGTTAGAAGGCCGCACATTTTTGCGAGCAAGTAATCATGGAAGCAACAGTAATTTAGCCTACCTCACCATCTTCAGATCGAGCCCGTCGAGCGCAACGAGAAATGTCACGAGGCCGGCCCAGCGTAGCGAGCCGAATAGGCACAAACACACTCCGAAGAATGCCGTGCCAGTCAACTACCTAATTGATGAGCAGCTACTGTTGCTCGTCAAAAGTCTACCAATAGCTCCACCGACCGATCCCTCGATGAGAGGCAACATGAAATTCTACTCCTGTGCTTGCCAACATTAGCATACAATAACGTCACTACAATGATGTCGATATAACTTCGTCGTCCGCCGTCATCTCACTGGTGTTGTATAAGCCCGAGTCTGGATTGACAGCGACCGGAAGGAGCGTTGAAGGATTCAGGGCATACCACAAACGTATGGGCAAGAACTGTAGGTATGTATGTACCGACTGGCTTCTTCGTATGTACGGACGGTCGGAACAGTCAGTCAGTAGCCAGTTGGGACTTCTCGTCAGCGCGCGAAGCAGAAGTCTTTAGGCGGCATGCGGATAGCAACTCCTGCTCACAGTGGACGTCGGAGAAGAGTCAAGTCACTTGGAACGCGGACACACAAGCAATACTTGCAGTAAATGCTTCGGACATGATTGAAGCAAGGGAAAGGAACGGTAGTAGTTCGTAAAGGTACAAGAGGATTTGTTTTCGGCTAGTTATCTCTTTAGATCTTTCTAAATGATCTTGGTCTAATCTAATCCTACACACAAAGACGAAAGGCAAGGAAATATATGGTAAATATTTGACAGGGCAAGGAAAATGCTAAGAAAGCTTCTACGAGATAAAGAAAGACCCAGTGTGTGGGGTGATTGTATGTCCTCTGACCAGCTGGGATAGCCGGAGAGAAAATCTGTACAAAGTTGTCTTTTTCTTTTTTCGTCGAGAGTTCTGTTGATGTTATAGCTCATTCACTCGTAGCGAGTTCGCGAAGATGCGAAAGCGCTTAGGCGGTGAAAGTGCCGTCAGCAGAGCAGAACTCATCGGCGCAGTCGCGCCAGTTCTCAATGAGCTGGCAGTCCCAGGAGCTGGGGAGGGTGGAGTCGAGGTCACCGCCCTTGAAGGTGGTGCGGTAGGGGAAGCGGCAGTGGGCACGCTCGAACATGATGCCGTAGGAGGGGGTGTCGTACCAGAACTTGGTACCGAGAAGGGTCTCGGGGGCCTTGCCGTTCTCGACCCAGTCAACAAGGTTGGAGACGATGTTGTTGGTGGCAGCGGCGGCGGCGCCGTTCTGGCCGAACTCCCAAGCACCGGCACCGGAGATACCGCCAACACCGCAGTGGGCCATACCGGAGATGCGGAAGAGACGGAAGAAGTCGTCGATCTCGGTGTGGTCGAGGCCAAGCTCAGAGGCCATCTTGAGGTAGTAGCGCTGGGCGTTGCCACCGGAAGTCATGGGGTCAGCCATGCCGTGGTACATCATGAACTTGCGGCCAGCATCGCGGAAGCCACCAAGCTGGGCGGAGAAGGCAGAGGGGTTGCCGTGGAGGTCATCCTGGCTCTGAGCAAGGGCAATGTCGGAGTCGGAGATGGTGAGGATGTCGTAGTTGGAGTTGTTGAAGACGGCACCGCGGAACCAGTCACGGGCAATACCCTGGACACCACCGTTCAGGAGGCCGAGCTTGAAGGCATCGACCTGGGCACCGGGGAAGAGGGCGGGGTAGATAAGGGCACCGTCAGCGCTGTAGAGGGGCTTGAAGACGTCCTTGACAGTCTCGATCTGCTGGCCAGTCAAGCAGCTGGTGGTGACAGAGTCAGAGCAGGTGGGGATCTTGTCGGCGTCGAACTTGCACTGGGTGGGGTCCTCGAGGATACCGTCGGCAACGCCGTCGATGGCCTTGTCGCACTGCTCAAGAATGTAGGTCTGGACGGTGACCCAGTCGGCCTGGGTGAGGAAAGTGTCGTTGCCAGAGGCACCAGTGAGCTGACGGAAGTGGGCAGACCAGCCCTGGAGGTGGTTGAAGTCGTTGGCGGCGGCACCAGCAATGATACCGTCGAAGTCCTCGGGGTACTTCTCAGCGGATTGGACACCCTGGGCACCACCAGCGGAGCAACCGACGTAGTAAGAGTAGTCAGCAGCCTTGTTGTAGAACTCGCTGATGGTCTTCTTGCCAATCTCGACGGCGGCGTGACGGGCGCGGTAAGACCAGTCAATGATGGCCTCGTTGTTGTTCATGGTCCAGGTGCCGTCGAAGGAGCTGCCGTTGTGGCCAGCGTTGTCACCAATGGCGGCGAAGCCAAGGCCAGTCACGTACTGCATGTCAACGTAGTGAATGCAGCCGTTAAGACCACCGTTGTCGGTGTTCATGGAGCGGCCGTTCCACTCAGTGGCGTTGCCGTTGGGGAGCCAGACCTCAGAGTAGACGTTACCAGTGCCAGAGGTCTTGATGTTGAGGGTGACCTGGCAAAGGTCGACCTCGGGGGTGAAGGAAGTAGCGCAGCTGACGCTGGACTGTCCGGTGGGGGTGTCGACCTGGACACCAGCCTTGCGCTGGGTGCAGGTCATGGGGGTGACCTCGTAGCCATTGAACTCAGTAAGAGTCTCGCAGAAGGTAGCGCAGTCAGACATCTCGACGGCAGCAGTGGAGGTGGGCTTGGCGGAAGAGGAGACGCCAGTGCCGGTGCCAATGATGCCAGTGCCAATGATACCAGTGCCAGTGGGGACAGAGGCAGAGGTGACGATGCCAGAGGAAGCACCACGGGTGGTGGTGAGGAGGCCAGAGGAAATGCCAGTAGCACCGGTGCCGAAAGCAGAGGTGGTGCCGTTGCCGAAGTAGCCGTGAGAGCTGCTGAGGCTGGCGTATCCGTTAGGAGCAGAGTAGCTGGAAGGCTTGCTGCCCTGGGAGATGACAGAAGAGAGAGCAGACGAAGCGTGGCCAGCAGCGTTGCCTTCAGTGCCAGTAGGCTTGCCAGGGGTAGGGACGGCGCCCTTGCCGCAGTATGTCTCAGTGGCAGTGACGATCTCAACGTCGCCGGTGGCCGAAGCTCCGGAGCCGGTGAGGGTCTGGGTCTGGGTCTGGTGAACAGTCTCGGTGCCAGCGGTCACGATGACGGTGACGGTGGAGGTAGACTTGCTGCCAGAGGGAGCGTTAGGAGCGTAGTAGGCACCATCCTGAACGTTCTGGGTGTTGTCTGAAGAGCCCTGGGAGCCCTGGGAAGAGCCGGTGGAACCCTGGGAAGAACCGGAGTAGCCAGCGGGCTTGTCAGAGCCCTGGGAGGAACCTTGAGAGGAGCCCTGGGAAGAACCCTGGGAAGAGCCAGAGTTGGTCTGGCCAGTGTAGCCAGCAGGCTTGCTAGAAGGCTTGCTGCTGTCGTCGCCGCCAGTGTACCAGGTGGGAGCGGCGGAGGTGGCAGCGGCGGGAGAGGCGGCAGCAGAGCCAGCGGGGGAGCCGGAGCCACCAGCAACGTTGCAAGTCTCCTGCTGGGCGTTCTGGAGCTGGTGCTTAAGAGCCTCGACCTCGGCCTCGAGGTCAGCGACGATCTTCTTGTTGTAGGAGTTGTCGATGGAGGTGGTGTTGGAATAGCCCGTCAGGTTCTGCTGGGCGGCGGCCGAAGCCGCCAGAAGGGAAGCAATGAGTGTGGTGTCGGCACGCATGATGGCGAAGCTACGACGAAAAAATTAAATGTAAATGCTGGAAGTATGCAACAAACACACCCTCAGCAATGGTAAGGAAGAATTAGCTGATAAGCGAAAGACGTGAAGAGAGAAAGACGAGAGGAAAGGCAGGTTTGGTGTAGTACTTAGCCATCGTCGAAGGTTAGATTAACTGGGCCCCGGGAAGCCGCCTCGTCCGGGGCATTGGGTAAGGCCAGAGTTGGCGTCTGATCAGGCTCGTATCACCGGCGCCCAGAGAGGAAAGCGGGAGATTAGTGAGGCCCTACGTGCGCCATCTGGCTATTTGCGGTGCCGCCAATGTCATCGACGCAGAACCGTTGCGAGTCTAAGCCAGGGACCCCTGCAGCTCTAGACGCCACCAGCGGGTTCCTGCAGCTCTGGTGCACTCGCGGAAAGCAAGAAAAGCCAGAAAGCATGCCAGCAATTCCTGGGGTTCGTGGCAAACGCAGCACGCGCGTACGTAAACAAGTGGCCGAGCGCAGTACGATGAATGTCTGCGCTCTGCTATAGACGAACCCTAGGGCGATCCTCAGTGCACGCGGGACCGCCGAGGTCGTAGTCTCTCAGGCATGCCCGGTAGTCAAGAGGAGCGTGCGAGGCAACGGGCGGGCGAGACTCGTGTTGTGATGAAGAGATCTGCCTTCAGAGCACCTCCGAGGCCAGACGAGCGCGCAACGGGGATCGCCGGGCACAAATCGACGGCGGCCGTTTTCCCGGCTGCAGTGGTGGAGATGTTGTGTCGTCGTGTGTGCTTGGGAGAAGGATCGAAGTCGTCCAGAGTTTCCCAGCGTATGCGCTATTGGCAGCCCCTCCACACGCCGCCCGCTCCGCTCAGCGAATTTATGTTGAGCGGCAGCCTGATTCGAAGGTTCGCTCTGAGTTTACGCCTCGCGCGAGCCGCCTGGCTCAGCCTCCTTCCGCCTGGCGACAAATCACACATGTCATGCCATGTCATGCCCGCGACCTGCACGCTCAGGGGGTGCTTGCTGTGGCTTGCCGTACCTGCATTGGTCGACGCTTGGTCATCTGTCTTGTCCTGACCTCCCACATACAAAGACCGCCCAGGGGGAGGCGCTTCCGTAGCACGCTCTCGTCCATCTTGGTAGGCCGTCTTGTCTTGCCATGGCCTCGCATGGAGCGCACGCGTCTTTGAGACACGCCCTGAAGAAGCGAGCGTTTGGCCGTTTGTGCGCACCAAATTCGCGCTTGTGAAACCCGATACGAGGCCACACCGCGGAGGCTCGCTTGACGAGCAAGCGGAGGTATTGGCAGTCCACTTGATCGTAGGGCGAAGGAACCGCGTACTTGGAAGGCTCCGTATTGTCTGGGACTATCGGTTATATGGTCATGGACGTGCCTGCTGCGTGTGTCATGTAGTCAATCTGATTCCGGAAGCAGATGTCAGATGTGGGCCACGTGGCGTGCATCGTGTATCTGTCTTAGCGCTGCAACGTCAAGACAGCCTTAAGACAGTAATATTAAAGGCCGTTTCTTTATACGATACGGTGGAGCTGTACCTTACAGTAGCGAGCGGATGCTGTCTACAAGAATAGCCTACATCGGTGATACGAGTAGATATAGAAAAGTGTTGAAGATAGGGCAACTTCTTCCCGCAATACGGATGTGCACTTTATCAACATTCGGCACACGCCGTCACAGTGGCTGGGCGTTACGTGAAGATATAGGGTTTACGAATCGTCGCTTGCAACGGTGAGAATAATGACGATTGTCTTGAGGGATAATAGTTGAGCATTCAAATCTACGTATACGACGAGTGAAAAGTTACAGGAAAGTAGAAACACCTAGCTGCACGCAAACTTCAAAACCAGCGTTGCACATAAAACTGCTTGCAATACTTATAGGCGAGCCATACACACCGCTGCTTCTGTCTTACAATACACGTCTGCTCGGTGACGAATCCTGAAACCTTCAATCAAACAAACACGAAGGGCACGTCGACAACCTTTGCCGTACATCCGCGTCGATGAAGCGCCTGTCTGTTGCCAGCGTATCTGTCCAGCACAATTTGCCCATCGCGCTGGCGAGATGCCTTTGGTCACCCAGATGCTGCAATGCCTACATGCACTACATCGCATGTAAAAAAGACGACATACCCAGTCATCTTCACAATCTGTATCGCCGTTGTAGAAAACCTGCTCAATCCCCCTCGCAAACATGCAGATCAGCACTCGCCAAGCCCAAAGTCTTGCTCAAACATGCTCATCGAAACCACATCGAAGTGTAGGAGTATATAAGCGATTTCCTCTCCAACAAAGAAAGTCCCATAGTGAAATACAGACGCTCCAAAAAAAATAAAACACATCTCTGATCGAACTCTCATCGGCGGCCGATACTGGTCAAAGGAACAAACTCCTGTGACAATGCCGACCATCGCCTACACACGCTTGTGACCGGCGCATACTGCGTCGTCGGCTCCGTCGAAGCGAATGAACGATCAAGCATGATGCCATCTATCTGCTACGACGTCCACGCGACATGCGAAACGTCTTGGGACGACCAAAAGAGAAAACGCTCCAGACTCCACTGTAATATATCTCATGGAACCCGACGGATTGATCGACTACTGGGATACCTGGAGCTTGAGGTCTTGGCTTGGACTTCACCTCACACGAACCGTCTTGAGAGCCAACGCAGCACGTTGATTCTACGCAATCAACAGCGAGGGTAAGTCGAATATGGAATTTAGGCTTGATTTTATGTTCAAATTGATTTTTTTGCATACGAGAAATGCTAGTCTGTTTTGTACAACTAGTCTTGGTTGTGTAAAGACGACTTTTTCCCCCTGTCTCCCTCTGGAACATTATATGCACAATCCAGATGAGAGAGGGCTAAAAAGGCCAACGAAAGGTAAGAGACAAGGAAACTGATGACAAGGAAACATGTTGTTCGACAAGAGAATAAGGAAACAAGAGACGTATGAAAAGTTCAAGCCATAAACCTCATTCCCAATCCTTCAAGAAGGTGCACACTGCAGCACCGCTTACTCGTAGCGGTAGCAGTAAGGGCCAGCAAGGGTGTCCATAAGGTCACCGAAGACAGGGCTGTCGCTGACGGCACCGAAGGGAAGGGAGTCGGAAAGAGTCATGTCGGCGGAGGCAGGGCTGTTGTTGAGGGTGGAGGTGCCGTAGATCTGGTTCTGGCGGGTCTCGCGGTCCATGTACTGCCAGACGGTCCAGAGGCGGTCAATCATGGCGTGGTGGATGTAGAAGACGGGGTCGTTGGGGGAGGAGTGGAAATCCTCGAGCTGGGAAGGTCCACCGCCGAGCCAGTGTCCACCACCGTGCACACCGAGCTTGTTGTCGCCGAGGTAGCCTTGCATGAGGGCCTGGAAGTACTGGACGCTGTCCTCGCCGATGACGACGTCGGCGACGTTGGTGTAGGTGTTGTAGCGCTGGGAGAACCAGGAGTTCAAGTCACGGACAAGGCAGCGGGGGTTGTAGTCCATCTGGTTCTGGACGTTGTTGTCGTAGGGAGAGTCGATAGGGCCGAGGTTGGTGATGTAGGTGGTGTTGCTGAAGGGACCGCTGTAGACGCAGCCACCACCAGTTCCGGGAGGGAAGGTCAAGTCCTGGAGACCGAGGTAGGTGTCGGCGCGACCGGCGATGTACTCACCGTTGCTGCCCATGGAGTACTCGTCACCGTTGAAGACCTCGGACTTGTCGAGAGCCTGGGCATCAGCGGCCCAGTCCCAGTAGGGAAGGGTGCCGGTGTAGCCGCAGTCGTTCTTCAGGTCCTGCTCGAACTCCCAGATGAAGTTCCTGTGCCAGGCCAAGAAGTCGGCGGTGGCGTGGATCTTGAAGGTGTTCTCGATGTGGGTGGCGACGAACTCGTCGTACCTGCTCTTGACACCGGGGTACTTGGAGGCATCGGTGTAGGTCTTGGCAGGCATGTTCTTGAGGCAAGTGACGGAGTCGGTGAACTGCTTGCGCATCTCCTTGGGCATGGAACGGAACTCAGTGCGGACCTCGGCAGTCTCGTAGGTGCAGCTGCCGTTGAGCTCGCGAGCCTTCATGCGCTCGTCGGCAATAGCAGCAACCTTCTTCCAGGCGGCACCAGAGGCGATCTCATCGGAAGTGAAATCGGACATCTTGGGGATGTAGGTGGGCGAGACACCAGTGCTGGAGCTGGAGGCGGAGCTGGAGACAGAGCTAAAGGCGGAGCTGCCGGTGCCAGTGGGGATGTTGGCGGAGCCAGTGGCGGACGAAGCACCAGTCGCGGCGTGGTTGACAGTGCCGTTGGAGTAGGTGGAGAAGGTAGGGAAAGGAGCCTCAGAAGAAGAGGCACCGTTGGCGTAGGAGGAGGGAGCCTCGCCGGAGCCAGAGCTGCCATTGTCCTTGCCAGAGCCGGAACCAGAGCTGGAGCCAGTCTGAGCAGCGCCAGCGTTGTTGGTGGTGGTGGGAACCAGGCGAGAGACGGGACCAGCCTGGGAGAAGAAAGACTGGTAGGCAGCGGGCATGGTGGCAGAAGCAGCACCGGTGCTCATGGCAGCGGTGAAAGCGCCAGTAGAGCCAGCAGGGAAAGAGCCATACTGGGTGCCGTAGTTGGAGCCCTGGCAAGCCTGGCTGGGCTGAGCGTAGAGGCTGGAGATCTGAGCACGGAGAGAAGAGGCCTGAGCCTTGAGCTCAGCGACGTGCTTGTCGGCAGAAGCAGTGTGCTTTGCCTTGCAGGCCTTGCCGGTGCCAGAGGGCGCGGCGGCGGCGGCGGTGGCCAGAAGGGAAACAGCGAGAGACTCTTGGACACGCATGTTGGCGAAGAAACTTGCTGCTGATTTATTAAGAAGAGAAAATTAAATAATAAATCGAACCACACAAGCAACGAATGTGATACAGTATAAAGAGTGACTGTGAATTGCGTGTATCCAAAAGAGAGGCAAACACTGGAGAGGCAAGTGGAAACAGGAAAACACTTATGGCGAGGGCAAACACGAGGTCGTAGGGCAGATCCCCCAGTCGGCCAGATTGGCTGTGTGTATTTCGAGCGGCGGAGCAGGCGGACGGGAGCCAGTGCCAGGCGTTACGACATTGGTCGCATTTGACTTCTTCAGACACGAGCGCGCCGGTGCCTCCTAGCAGTGAATAAGACTACAGGGTCGGTGCGAGTCGCACTATTGCTTCTGCTCGCTACGGCCAGGGCGAGTGCCGGCTGGGAAGGGAAGCGTGAAGTGAACCGGGCGACTCAGCGACTCGTATTCGCGCCCTAACGAGCTAGAAGGCGCTAGCCGCGATTGGGTGCAGCCGAGCGGAGCCTCACGCGCAGGCACCAAAGCCAAAATTTGACATGCGCCGCGCATCCGCTCTCCAGGCTTCGGGTGGCGCTGAGCTAGTCGACACACTGCCAGCCGTATAGCCGCTCGTCTCGCTGGCTCTACCCCTGGCCGCATCTGGCTGTGACAGCACGCAGCAGCGTGTCGCAGCCCATGCAACCTTGGATCGAAGCGACGCAGATCATCTTGTGCCGGGTCACGAGGCGCCAGCCAATGACTAGGCACGCGAAATTGTCCTGTAATCTAGCCTGTGTGGCTTGTTCGATAGCCGCGTATGCCTATGTGTATAGCGCGCAGTGTTGATGTGATTTCTCAGGCGATATGCGCCATGGCTCTCGTGATAATATTGGCAATGAATGAGAAACAATAATGTCTGTCCTGCAGACGTTTCGTGGATTTTCGTATTCGATGCAAATGTCGTTTCCGCGAGTCTGATGCTCAAACGGATTTCGACTTGTCCAAGCAAGCTTTTTCAACTCATCAAACAGAGTTGCTGTTGTCGGCGCAGCTCCACGCCGACGAGCCGCCCTCTTCGCTGTACGAGTCCATGATGCCAACTACGGAGCCGTAGGTGCCTCCGACCATCAGGAACGTGCCGATGATGATCACAAAAGTGGCCCAGAAAACACCGAATTTCCACCTCAGGGTACGCTCATCCTTCCAGTGATCGTAGAACCACTACTAGAGCGTTAGCTTTTGGAGTTCACTGGGGATTCAATCAAAGGATGCTTGCTTACCATGGCTCCCATTGGCTGGAACGTCATAAATGTGCCGAATAAGGCACCGACCAGTGACACTAAACTCTGGAACACTGGAATACCGCTGGCGATGCAGTATGCGATGATGGTGATTGCGCCTGTGCAGCACAACCAAGTCGTCCAGTGTTGCCAGGTGTTTGCGGCAAGGTGTTTGGAGCCACGCAGGACGCGGACCATGAAGTATTTGGCGGTCAACTGGGGTATGATTAGCATTGTTGGATCTCTCACGATTCTTTCGAACTCTCAATGGCTTCAGCTTACGTGAATGTACAGCAAAGTCGATACGATCAAACCCGGCAAGACCAAACCATAACAGATCTTCTTCATCAGCACACCGGCTGATCCCAACGCTGGCGATGCGACGTAAGAGCCGCAGTAGTAGTACACCACAATTCCGACAATCAAGTACGTGAGAGTAGCAACGCTCTGACAAGCCAGAACGGACCTTGTGTACAGCCTCTGGTCCGCCATTTCGGACGCGACTGCAAAGAACGCAGGCACACCAGCGTAAGAGAGGACCAGCGAAGACACAGCAGCCATGGCTTCTTCGAATGTAGGGGTGCCGACAATCTTAAAGTCGGAAGACCATGGTCCGGTCTGGGGTGCTTCGGCAGGGCGCTCTTGCACACCCGCTGCGACTGTGAGTACGAACACTGACACAAGTACGCAGGCTGTGCCAACCCAGGCGAGCCAGCTAAGGCGGCCGAGAGTTCGCACGCTCGCGAAGACGAATCCGATGATTGCTGCGATGGCGACGAAGATCGCTGTGCAAGCGCCGTGGGTCGATAGGGCGTTCAGGCCGATAGAGACACTGAGCATGCCGGAGCCTGAGAGGAAGATCCAGTCTTTACAACATTGTCAGCACTATTTCATCACTACAGCAGGATTACAGGTCGAGCCACTTACAAAGAGTGAATCCACCAGCCATGACTTCACGAGCGATAGGGCCCGCGATCATCATTCCAGCATCGTCCAGTCCATACACATGCGGATGGCGCAGCTTGAAAGGACCAACGATGAAACCCGACCACGTCGCGACGGATGCGATGAACAGTAGGCAAATGATACCAGGAATCATTCCCAAGACATCGAAAGCAGCCGGGATAGAAAGGACGCCAATACCGATCTGCGACTTCAACATGAGCACCGCTGCTGCGATCCAGCCAACCTGTTTCGCACATCGTCAGCCTTTGGTCAATATCAGAACTCGCTTAAGGAACACCAACATTCCGGTAATTCGGCCCATCCTCGCCGACTTCGCCGAAGACGTCGTCTGAAACCTGAACATCGCCAGTCTGCGAAGGAAGTCCGGTAAGAGTCTGCTCGAGGTCGCCGTTCTCGGCAGCGTTGTTGACTTTAGGGTTGATCTCCATGGTCGACATGGCGTACTGTCGAAGGGGAGCTGCAAGGCTGAACTGTAAGGACAGTGGGAAGGGTATCGGTTGCGTCTGGTGACGCGAAACCTTGGGAAAAGATGAGAAAAGACAACCAACACGCCCGCGGTCACACCGAACTAGTAAGCAGCGTCTCCAGGTCACGGATCACGCAGTAGTATGGGGTATTCTGAGCAGACTGGCAGCGTCTTCTGCGACCAGTGTAATAAACATATTACTGTACTTACACGTTAGGGAGCGCTGGCTCGGTTGAGGGCGGCTTTGGAGAGCATGACATGATGCGATCCACGCAATGCCTCTCTCGGGATCATCAGCGAGATTGATAGCGCACAGCGGTTGTGCGTGGTCAAACGTCGGGGTGTTGAAGAAGTTCGGACGCGAAGTACATCATGCCCACACTTTTTACATAACATCCTCTGGGCTGATAGGTCCTTCTCCGGACGGACCGGTTCTGCTGAGACGTGCAAGGTGCAGTGCCCACGGGGAGGTGCTTGGGCTAGTTGGGTGATGCTGTTACCTGAACCAACCAGGTTTTGATCGGGCACTTGGTGCCGCGTCAGAGGCAATCCTGTGCCTGAGAGGTTGTTGAGCATAAGGCTGACTTTAGCTGGTATGCCGTGCACGTTGATAATTTTTCTTAAAGGTGACGTCTTAACAGGCGCAAGCTTTGCAGAGGATCGACAGCGGCAGCCACTTCTAGCCGATGTTCTCCACTTGCCTTGCTGTCTTTGCCATCTTTCCGCGTTGGAGGACGGAAAGCTTGGCCTGCTGGTCGCAGAAAGACATCAGCCGGCGTTCGTGGACAACCGTCTTCCGAAGCATAATCCCTTAACAACAATAATCATTGAATCGAACCTGTAAACCTCAAATTAACGTGTCTTTATCGCTGCTATGCCTCCATCACGCAGCCAGTCTGCCTCAGCAGTCGTGCCAGCCTTATGGCGTTTCATGCTGCTCAATGTCGAGCCCGTCTGCGCGCTCGGCGGAGTCCTCATGCTCATCTTCGCGCCAACGGTATACACCAAAACCATGACAAGACATACCTTGACCTCCATCGAGCCCGCTTCTGAGTTCATCTACACCGAGCTGCTCGGCGGATGGCTGCACTTCGCGTTCATGGAGGGGGTCGTGCTGAGGCTGGTGGACGACTATCGCGTTTGGAGGCTTTTGTGCATGGGCATGCTGTTGTCGGATTTGCCGTATATGCATTCTTGCGCGCAGGCTATTGGAGGTTGGGGTGTTTGGTTCCAAGTGGGTGGGTGGACGAGTGACGAGTGGGCTGTCACGCTTTCGACTTGGCCGTTTGTGATTGCGAGGTTGGCTATTGTTGCTGGAGTGGGGATGAGGGAGAAGGTTGAGTGAGACTCGTGTTCATGGAGACTCTTGAGTCAGCTGTTGGAGACCAGCTTGACATGAATGCTTTGTTTGGTGTTGCACGAGCTGAGGGTGGTGACGAATGCGTGTTGGATTGAGAGGTTGGTTCTCTTGAGATTCTTTCCGGTGTTGCCGGTGCTCATATGCGTTACTAGCTATGCCCTTGGTGACGACGATGCTGGCTGCGCTGGGGCTCATCGTCGTAGGGCGTGCTATGGTGTCTGATGAGATAGTACTTGTTGGATGTCTATTCGTCGTGGTCCCGGGTTTCTGATGAGATGATGGGATACATGTGTAGATATGTACATGTAGCATTTGTTCCATGCTGGCTTCCCTGGCCTACAAGATGTTTTCACGTCAGACCGCACCACAGGTCGAAATCGAAACCACACGGCGCCGAAGTTGATACAGGACACATGCTAGACACATATAATTATATTGATATACCGCTTGATATTCGTTTGCCGAGCTCAAACCTCGAAAGATGCGACGATTGCACTTCCCAGCAACTATGGCTTACCCCAAAGGGTTGGGGCTGTGAAATACAGTCAATATCACATTCAGAAGTCTGCGTACAGCATCCCAGCGGAAACCGACATGAAATCACCCTATATAAGAATGCTGAAGGTAGAACCTTCTTTCTAGCTGACGGACACACATGTATGCATTCTCTACAATCTCAGTAATATGGGATTTGAGGATTGTGTCTAGATTTGCCGACACTGGCATCATACGATGCTAAGGCATTCGCAAACCTATGAGCTGGCACCGTAGAAGACGACATCGGCCAGGCGAGCAGTCACGCAGCAGTAGTCAGGCGTAGTATTACTGCGGCGACCATCAAGGTACCCCCATGACACATGATGCAGAGGTAAAGCTGAGGTGGACGGCTAAGAGAGACTTGTGCTGCACAACGCACAGCGAAAGGCACGCGTGCCTTTCTTGTAGGCTGTGATTGGCCTGTAGATGACTTCAGCGACAGCCTCATCCTTCGGAGCGCAAGAGACAAAGTCGCGTGCCCATGGCCTGTTCTTTGATGCCTGGTGGCGTGTTCAGCGTACGTGAGCTGTCATATTGCAACGCTTCATTCCCAAAACTCCAACACTCATCAGTCTTCTTGCGACAAATCCCAGCTACTCGGTCGAGTAGTCGAGTGTTCCTGCCCTGTGACGTAGCCATCCAGCCAGACCAGAAACAGAGGGAGATTTCGCGAACGCCAAAACGCCTACCACCGCCGATCAGACCCCGACCAGGAACCCGGCTACTCTTACACGACACCACCGCCATACACCATTTCTAGGCATTTGCATTCTTACTAGCGGATTGTCTTTCGGCTACAGCACTTTCACTCCTCATAAACCGGCATGCTCACTGCCTAAGTGATCGCAAAGCAAAAACACCCTGATGGTCATGAGCAAAATGGGTTTGCTACCGTACCTGCTTGGTGCCTCGCAGCTCGCCCAATGGTCACTGGCTCTGCCGACCGAGCAAGCGCCCTTACTGGCTAGCAGACTTACAGAATCGAAGCAACATGCGGTACAAAATGCAGGACAGCGTCCACTGCATGGCCGTTTCCTGCATATGACAGGCATGTACCTGCGGAGAAGAGGAGTAGCTAGTACCATGGAGACTGACTGACATGTGACAGACTTCCACCCCGATCGCTTCTACCAAGTATATTCTTCAACCTCAGAAGACGCCGCCTGCCATCGTGGCGAAGGTCCCGCTGGCATCTACGGCGCTGAAACGAGCGAATGCGACAGCCCAATCGCCTTGATAAACAAGACATTAGAATGGGTAGCGAGCGAGCTCAGAGACGAGGTCGACTTTGTGATCTGGACGGGAGACTCAGCGCGCCACGACAACGACGAAGAACACCCAAGAGACGCAGAGCAGGTGACGGAGCTCAACCAGTTCATGGTACACAAGATGGCAGAAGTCTTTGGCAAACACAACGGCGATGAGGAGGATCGCGATCCGAACAACGACTTCATTGTTCCGATCGTGCCAACCTTCGGCAACAATGATATTCTGCCTCACAACATTATGACGAAAGGCCCCAACAGATGGACGAGAACTTTCCTGGATGTATGGAGACAGTTCATCCCAGAAGTACAGAAACACTCCTTCGAGCAAGGTGGATGGTTCTCGGTTGAAGTCATCCCGAACAAGCTGGCTGTCTTCAGCCTGAACACCATGTACTTCTTCCAGTCCAACGCTGCGGTCGATGGATGTGCTGCGAAGTCAGAACCTGGCTACCGCCAAATGGAGTGGCTGCGTATCCAGTTGCAGTTCATCCGTGATCGAGGAATGAAAGCAATCATGATCGGTCATGTGCCACCTGCACGTACGGACGCAAAGACGCAATGGGACGAGACGTGCTGGCAAAAATACACCCTCTGGATGCAGCAATACCGCGATGTTGTCATTGCGGGCATGTGGGGTCACATGAATTACGATCATTTCATGCTACAAGACTTCCACGACATCAATGATGATACCAGTGGTGGCAAAATGAAGATCTCGCAATTGGATGCCAGCCAACGGGAGATCCCCGATGATGAAATGCACGCAGAGGTTTCGACGAACTACTTCCACGATCTACGTAAGCAGTGGTCGACCATCCCTAAGCCGCCTAAGTCGCTCCGAGCGGCGACCGTGGAGCAATTGATGGAGAGCAGTGACGACCAAAGGCCCATGTGGGAGATCGAGGCACTGCTCGATGAGTTCTCCAAGGGACATGGCAAGAAGAAAGGCGATGGCAAGAGCAAGAAGCAGAGACGCAAAGAGAAGGAGAAGCAGTACTTGAAGGACATTGGAGGAAAATTTGCAGAACGATACTCTGTCTCCTTCGCAAGCGCCAGTGTTGTCCCGAACCTGCTACCAGTCGTTCGAGTGTACGAATACAACACTTCCGGCTTGGATGCGCATGATCTGACCGTATCGCATGACTCGGCATCCATTGCAGACTTCGAAAGGGAGCTTGCCTCCGTCGACGACTCTACCGAGGATGAGGCATGGGACACATGGACCGACGAGGACGATGACGATGAAAACAGCTGGGTGCACATTCTCCGCAAGAAGCACAAGCAACAAAAATTCATCGTCCCTTCACCGCCATCGAAATCCTCCCCTCCAGGTCCAGCCTACTCACCACAAACCCTGACTCTGCTCGGCTACAAGCAATACCTTGCCAATCTGACAAATATCAACAACGATTTCACCAATCCCGCCCTCAGCGAGACAGCAGAAGTAGAAACAGATGAGGATAAGCTCAAGGACGAGAAATGGAGCGAAGGCAAACACAAGGGCAAAAAGCACGGCAAGGAGCACAAGCCTGACCCGAAGCCATTTGACTTCCAACTCCACTACGATACCCGGAACGACAGCGTGTACAACTTGCCCGACCTGACAATCCGAAGCATGCTCAGCCTCGCGCGAGATATCGGCCACTGCGAGCCGAAGCCTAAGAGTCTCGCAGCTGCGCTGTCTGAGGCCGATGAAGAATACGACGAGGACGAGGACGACGAAGAGGATGAGAACGAAGATTCTGCCGAAGCACAAACAGGTGGCAAGCACAAGAAAAAGAAGGGCAAAAAGGGTAAGAAGGGAAAGCATGGCAAGAAGCACAGGAAGTGCCAGAAGAATGAGGCATGGCATACTTTCATCCGCAGGGCGTTCGTCGAGACGCTCGATCCTGAGGAGATTGGGAGCGAGTTCGGGAATTGAGACATTGGGTTTCCTAGATTTCTATCTGGCATAGCTTTTATGGTTAGATGTACATTCGGGCCTTGATCCCGCTTTCTTATGATTGCCATGATTTCTCCTTCTTTTTAGTGCGGTTATGCTTCTCGCAACAGAACAAGGGATTAGGATTAATTTTTCAAGGCCGTAAGACGTCGTCCATTTCATCCCTCTCTATAATCTATATACTGCCCTTCCCTCGAAGAGAACACCCACAGCCGATCCCGCCAACGTCAATCATGCCCCAATCCCATCCCAGACCGTCGCCCAAAGCAGTTGCGACGAAGGCTCGGCCGCGTCGCTCGGAGCAGAACTATCATCGTCCGCGAAGAACCTGATCCCAACGTTCTCTTCGGCCGCGTACAGGCGGGTTGAGATTGCCGTGCGGCCGTTGACGAAGACTTCGAGCACGGAGTTGTCGCGCCAGGCGCGGATGTGGAGCGGTTCAGTTGATGGAGTGTCTGTTGTGGGATTGAGAGTGGTGAATAGGGTGTGAGGGGCGCGTTCGGGGAAGGTGGAAATTAGGCGTTGGCTGTTGGCCGAGGATTGCTGGTCTTGGAAGGACGGGCGGGTGATTGTGAAGGTTTCGGTGTTTGGGGTGAAGGTGAGGGTGGTTGTGCGGGAGAAGTCTGGGGGAGTGAGTGTTAGTTTGGGATTGATCGGTAAGGAGTGCAGCGGTGTCGTTATAGGACTTACCTCGTGAGTGGACGAGTTGAAGGCCGATTTTGGAGCAGCGTCTGGATACGCTGAAGGAGCAGTCTAGTTCCCAAGCAGTGGTTTGGACGTCGTCGGATGTGAAAGCGAGATCGTGTGAGTGTTGCTGCGGGAGTGGCTTGCTCAATCTGGCTCGCCGGATGCTGGCTCTATGGCGGAGTTGATCGACGACTGATGTAACAGGCTCGCTGGCTAAGGTTCTGACGGTATACGTGCCGTGCGAGTTCGCCTCGCTCTCGACGGATGTGATGTCTTTCAAATCGGACTTCCATGCACCAACGACGTTCTCAAGAGTCTGCAGGTGGATCTCTCGAGGCAGAGATAAGAGGCCACTCCAGCCCTGTTTGTGTCTCAGGTCGTCGCATAGGTCCTCTTCGGTGATCCATCCCCAGACGATGTGCTTCGAGGTCTTGGTGTCAAAAAATGAGTTTGCGGCATAGAGACATCCATGGTCTAGATGGCCGCCGAAGCCATACTGCATCTGTACAGGGCCTTTGGTAGATGATGTGGATGCGTCACTCGATTTGATGGAGCCTGACATCCACAATTGACCACGGATGGGCCGTGATGGGCCTTCAGAGGCCTCATCGACAGTCTGGCTGTGCTCTTCGCTTAGTGCACTGGGTAAGCAACCTTCTGTTCCCATGACAAGAAGATCTCGGGTGATCGAAGAGTTTGATTCATCCTTGAGAGTGACGAAGTTTGTCACCTCCCAGTTTCTGCCCATGTCGCCGGACCATCTTGATGGTCGCAGGTTGAGGCCGAAGTTGACCAATGGACCGATGTATTCCCATTTGGCGAGATCATTGGCATCGATTGCATAGAGGAAAGTCGTAGGGGTGATGTCTCGAATGCCGCCTGAGATTATGCCGAACAGTGTTTCCTCAGAGTTGCGACCAAGTGCTACGGCCATGGAAGGCCATGAGCTGACGAAAGGATCCCGCCAACCCGTCACTTCCAGGTTCGTCGGCTCGCTAGGCAGGATAGGGTTACCTGCAGACTTTTGCCAGGTCTTGCCGTTGTCGAAGGACTTTGCCATGCTCAGCGACTCGCTTCCAACGATGTGCGGCAAGGTGTGATGTATTGGGAGAGCACCGATTGAGGTGTAAACGTATGTCAGGGAGTCATCGCGGCTAGGCACCTTGCAGCCTGTGAATACACCCTTACCGTCGTATGCTGTGTCAGGCGTGAGTGCAGGCTCGTGTTGAAGGTCCCATGAAACGAGGTCTTTTGAGGTTGCTGAGCGCCACGCAATGTCACCCCAGTCTGCATTGGCAAGATCTAGACTTGATTGATATGAGACATGGTAGAGATCTGTCTTCGGGTCGTAGAATGGTGCGCATGGATCCTGCAAACAAGTCAACATGTCTCCCAATTCTCGTGGATTCATCTTTGTGACATACATTCATCCATCCTGAAGGTGCTTGGAGGTGGTATGAAGGTCGCCAGCGCTTGAAAGCTGACTCTGGCTTAGATGGCTTGATACGTATGTCATCAAATGATGAAGGTTGAGTGATGTCTGTGGATTGGGACGAGTTGCTGGGACTCCGGGACATATCTCTAGAGCTTGATTCGCTCATGGTGGTGGCGGATGGCTTTGCGGTGACAAGAATTTCTAGAATTTCGAGACCAAGAATACAGAGCGATGGATGATTCCTACAACAGAGAAGTAGAAACACATGACTTTCTTATCTTCCAAACGCCACGCAATGCCGCGATCTGACCGAATCTAGTCTCGCCGTAAATCATGAAGAGATCCACAATACCTCCGAGAGCTCTCGTTTCAAGTCTCCCCACGCATCCGGGGAAATCGAGGGTGCCCATGGGGTTTGACTTTCTACGGCATTATTCTTCATGGAGATACCTGCCTCTTTGGGTACGATACACCGAGAAAATCGTCCCGGCACGCGTACACGATGTCGACTACTCCGCAAAGACTATCTGGACTGGATCATTGACATGGACGGTGTATATCTTCAGCGATCCGCCGCCATGTGGTCAGATCTTCACAACAGCATCAACACAATCGACTCGTTCCCATAAGCATCCTCAATCACCATCACAGGCTCATCTTGCCTCTGAAGCTTCGTGCTCATTGCAATGGACTCCAACGCCACCAAGAAGTCTGTGGAAGTCGTCGAGATGACCGACAAGAACCCCATCGTTCATCTCGAGACCACCTCGATGAACTCTCAGCTCAAAGAAGAGGTTCGCCAGACCACCGACTTGACTGCAAAGGAACAGTACCGCAAGTTATGGGCTGCCATCAAGGCCGACAAGCGCTTTGTCTGGTGGACCTTGTACGTCATGCTTCTAGTCTTCTCTTGGGGCTACGATGCTGGACTTTCTGGTGTTGCGATCGCCTTCCCAGAATTCAGAGAATATTACGGCCACTACTTCGCTGAGGGCAAGCAATGGGTCATTCCTGCGCTCTGGCAATCTCTGTGGAATGCTGCTTCGACCATTGGTCAAGTGTTTGGCGGATACGCCGCTGGCCAGTTCGCCGATGTCGTTGGACGCAAATTCCTCCTCTACCTTGCCGTGGCACTGTCTCTGGCATCGTCCTTCGCTCTGGTGTTCGCACCCGACCTTCCAGTGCTTTTCGTCTCCAAGCTTCTACTCGGTCTCTCCGTTGGTCTCTCTACCGCGATTCCTCCTCTCTACGTCACCGAGAATGCTCCGGCCCACCTTCGCAGCACGGCATCCTCCCTGACCAACATTATCATCGTCTTCGGCTTCTTCGCCTCCTCCCTTACTGGCTTCGGCGCCTCTAAGATTCACGGTCAATGGTCATTCAGGCTTGCTTTCTGCATGACCTTTGCCATGCCTGCCTTGTTCCTCATCGGCATGCCTTTCTTCCCTGAGAGCCCTGTCTGGTACATGAAGAAGGGCCGCGAGGCTGATGCACGCAAGGCCATCGTCAAGCTCTTCGGCGCCGACGCTGATGTTGACGAGCGCATTGAGATTATCAAGACTGAGCTGAACCAAGCTGAAGCTGAGGATGGCGGCAAAAGTCAGACCAGCTGGCTGGCCATCTTCTCCAAGGACAACCGCACCAGGACCCTCGTCTCTGTCCTAGGTCTTCAGAGCCAAAACTTCAGCGGTGGTTACTTTGCTAATACTTATCAAACTTATTACTTTGAGCTCATTGGTCAAAAGGATCCATTTGGGTTGACCGCTATCTCCTCTACCCTCCAGCTCCTCGCCAACTTCGTCGCTGTGCTGCTATCAGACGTCGTCCCACGCCGCAAGGGACTGATTGGCGGCGGCACTATTCTTATGTTCTGGTCTGTCGTTATTGCTGGAACATCCATGGCAGGTACCTCCAACACTGCTGCCAACACCGCTCTTCTCGCCTTCATGATCACCTGGTCCATGCTTTACACTGGTACCGTCGGTTGCTACGGCTGGGCAGTTGCTCAAGAGACTGCCTCGCAAGCTACTCGCCCAAAGACAATTGCCTTCACCTTGATCTGCCAACAGCTCACGGCCCTGATGCTGTCTTCGGTCTTCCCCTACTTCATTAACCCGGACCAGCTGAACTGGGGTGGAAAAATCATGTTCCTTTTCGTTGGTGCTGAGCTCTTCATCATGACCGCTCTTTGGTTCTTCCAGCCCGAGACCAAAAACAGGAGCAATGCCGACATCGAGGTTCTCTATGCTGCCGGTGTTCCTCCTCGCCAATTCAAGAACTTTGCTGTCGTGGACGGTCAGGTCGTTGAGAAGGAGCACAAGGATGGCTTCCTCAGCCGTTTCTCCAGGAAGGCTTAGACCATGATCATGGTTGATGTGGGCTTCAGGTGTTATGAAAGGATAAGGAACATACATGTATTGGTCTTAGCATATTTGTATAGCGAATCACACTTCACTTCCGATTCAATTCTGGCTTCACTCCCATGGTCATCTAAGTTTTGGAACTTCAGACAACTTCACACATCTCTTTACCTTGTGCACCTACACGTAATTTATGAGTCCAGACATTCCGAGCATAGATGTTAACTGGACTGCATTGTCACCGACCCACCCATGTGCTTGTTGCATCGAGTTGTCTCTGCAACGGCACAAAAATGACGGTTTGTAGGATACATAGCGGGATGGATGGACATACACTCTTCTTCACATATGGATAATGGCCTGGTATTCAAATTTCAAAATCCGAATCTTTTGACTCGAAAAGACAGTCACATGACACCTACTTCATTGGAGAATATCTAGGCATTACAATCATCATACTGACATAGATAGAATCGCTTGCATGACCAAAGCCTAGTCACTCGGGATGTGCGAATCTAAGACTATCTGTGATCGAGCAGCAGCAAAGATGCGCTGCATCGTCTATGCCGTGTACGCAGAGGGATATAGACCTTGAATCATATCTCAATGTCACAGGCACAGTCCCTTCATGCTCATGACCAAAGACGTACACCCTCCGATGCACGTGGAGAACGGAAGGCGATAGCGGGACGTGCTCGCATGGTGCGCTCTCGCCAAAAAATCAGGACGGACGATCGGCCGTTTTGGTCATTAGAGAATTCGTTAGAGTTGTCAATGCTATTGGGGTCTCCAGAATCTCCAGATCCCAACTTGTCCCACGTGGGAACAGATGTTCGGACACACTGAGCTCTCGGCGAAACCCACCTGATCGAGTTCCTCCGAGCCGCCAACCACCTTCATCCTCCGCACCACTCCACGCCGAGAAGTCTAACCCACTGGGGGAACGATTGTGGGGAGATGTTGATGGTACCGACGAGAGCAGGACCGAGTAAATCACCGCAGGAACCAGCTTTGACCAGAACGTTATGTATATGATATCGGCGCAGGGAGCGCCACATCTCACATTCAACAGCTAGGAAGTACTCATTGCATTCATATCTTACCGCCTTTACCCTTCTCTACTACATTGATACCCAGAACAGAACAGCACAAGCTCACGACATATCACATCTATGTCTCCTCATGCAGTCATGACCAGCGCACCAGAGAAAGCGTGGTGGAAGGAGGCGGTGGTCTACCAAATCTACCCAGCCAGTTTCAAGGATAGCAACGGAGATGGTCTGGGAGACATTCCTGGCATTGTCAGCAAGATACCCTACATTAAGTCGCTGGGCGTCAACACAATATGGCTTTCTCCCATTTTTGCATCACCGCAACACGACATGGGCTACGACATTTCAGACTACCGCGCAATCCACGAACCATATGGCACTGTTGAGGACGTGCAAGCACTCATCGACCAGCTACACCACAACGATATGCGCCTTCTGATGGACTTGGTCGTCAACCACACTAGTGACGAGCATGCATGGTTCAAAGAGTCACGAAGCTCAAAAGACAGTGCAAAGCGAGACTGGTACTTCTGGAGAGATCCTAAGTACGATTCCAAAGGTAACAGAAAAGAGCCCAATAACTGGAAGTCCATCTTCGGCGGCAGCGCCTGGCACTTCGACGAACAGACTGGACAGTACTATCTTGCATTGTTCCTTCCCTCCCAGCCTGATTTGAACTGGGAATCCGAAGAAATGCGTCAAGCTTCATACGACGACATGCGCTTCTGGCTGGACCGAGGCGTTGATGGCTTCCGCATTGACAGCATGAACCTCATGTCGAAGCACCCCGACCTTCCCGACGGTAAGGTCGTTGATGACGAGCCATACCAGTCCGGAGCCGAGTTCTTCGCTTCCGGCCCAAGGATGCATGACTACATTCGCGAGATGCGTGCCATCTTCGACAAATACGACGCCATGACCGTGGGTGAACTTGGTTTCACTAAAGATGAGCAATCCGTCAGCGAGTACGTTGCGAATGATCGTCATGAGTTGAACATGGTCTTCACTGGCGACATCGTGGATATGGTAAGTGTGACGATGCCCTGTTGATGCTGTCTTCCCGACGTCTGACTAATCGTGAACAGGACTTTGGCCCTACCGGCAAGTACGATCGCGATGATTTCCACCCACGCAAGATCCGCCACATCACAAACATGTGGCAGAGGGTGATGCCTAAAGTCAACGGTTGGAACAGTGTATATCTCGACAACCACGATAGTGGCCGCTCACTCAGCCGCTATGCTTCTGATGCCCCCGAGCATCGCTCCACAGCAGCCAAAATGCTCGCCACATATCTGCTCACCCTTAGCGGCACGCCTTTCATGCTTGCTGGACAAGAGATTGGCACAGCCAACCTTGGAAAAGATTACGGCACAGAAGCATACATCGATGTTGAAGGAAGAAACCATTACGACGCCGTACTCAAAACCCGCGGTGGCGACCACTCCAAGATGGGAGACGTGATGCATGAGATCCAGCTCAAAGCAAGAGATCACGGCAGACTTCCTATGCAATGGGACGCTTCGGCAAATGCTGGCTTCTCTCCAGAAGGTACGAAGCCATGGATGACCATCAACGGCGACTATGTGGACTGGAACGTTGCAAGTCAAGTCGATGCGCCTGATAGTGTGCTCGCATACTGGCGTAAGATGTTGGCTTTGCGCAAGGAACACACAGACCTTCTCACATACGGCTCTTACAAGCCTCTGAGCGAGCTTGACACCGGTGAGATGGTTCTCGGATACGAGAGAGAAAGCTTTGAGACCGGCAAGAAGGCTGTCGTACTGCTCAACTTCTCGGATAAGGAGCAGAAGGTGCACGTCGAATCGCCTTCACGCGAGGAGTACGAGGTGTTGGTATCGAACCAAGAGGCAGGAATCAAAGCTGGGTACGTTGCATTGGTGCCTTATGGTGCTGTCGTGCTTGTGAGCAAATAGATGGGTAGTGACAATTCGCTCGCCTTTTTGAAATCGCCTTTTCAAGTCATCTTGAAACTTCAAATGCTTTCTCCACTGCCATGTTGTCTTCGAAACAGTATACACTGATACAGGAGCTTCATCTGAAGCGAGCCTAACCCTTTGCCATCGAAGTAAAAAGCCGGTCATAGTGGTGGTGATCCTCCAGAGCTTCCACACGTTTCATGACCGAAGAGTATCGGCTCCAGCAAACCGTCGGTCAAGCTCCGAGCGAGAAAGCCCGAAGATCTCAAGATGAGTGCGAAACTTTGTTCAGAAATGCATTCTAGCTTGGATGCCCTAACTACCAAAGCGGGGATCTGTACAATATTATCCGTGCAAGACTCCAAAAGGCAAGGAGCAGTCGGCGATTGACGATGACGTTTGTTCATATGCCGCAGCTGACTCGCATGTATAATCCAAGCGAAGGTCAAATGGGTCCGCATTGGCCGGTAAAACTCGTACCCCATTGGCTGATATGCCGCACATGGCTAACATGCACTCTCCGAGTCAGTGATCGGCCGGGTCTGGTGTGGACTGTTACCCACATCGAACCCGCTCAATGGCATCGTACTGTATGTACTTAAGGCAGTTTCGATAGGATGCGGGAGCACGTCTGTAACCCCCAGTTCATTGAGCGATCATGCGTGCACCCTCTCGAGCATCGATCGCCTTGTTGCAGGCAGCGATATGGGCGTCGACATCTGCTACTGCGGCACGCAACATTACACTCGAGCCTGATTCGAGCCGTTGGCCAAGTGGACTGCACCTAGCAGTCGACTACTATCCTTCCCAATGGCCTGAATGGATGTGGGAGTCCGACGTCGCTCGCATGAGCGAGAGCAACATCTCATATGTTCGCGTCAACGAATTCGATTGGTCAGTCCTGGAACCTTCAGAAGGTAAATACAACTTCACTCTCCTGGACCGGACACTTGAGCTGTTTGGAAAGTATGGCTTGAAGGCCATTATCGGCACCCCCACTGCTACACCTCCGAATTGGCTTACAGAGAAGTACTACATCGACTTTGTCGACCGTACCAACACCACTCTTCAATTTGGCTCGCGGAGACATTACAGCTTCTCTTCGTTCGATTACCGCGAGCAGAGCCAGAAGATCACCCGCAAGCTGGCAGAGCGCTATGGAAACTCGTCCCATGTTGTTGGCTGGCAGCTTGATAATGAATTTGGCTGCCATGACACCGTCCGCTCATACGACAATGATGCCATGACCAGATTCAGATCCTGGCTGCAAAAGAAGTATACCACTATCGAAAAAATGAACACCGACCAAGGCCGTGTCTTTTGGTCCTCGCAGTATGTATCATTCGACACTGTGCAGCCTCCCTTCCTCGAGGTCTACACCACCAACGAAGCACACACCCTTGATTGGGCACGATTCAGCAGCGACATGGTGATAGAGTTCGCCCAAGAACAGACTTCACTCCTGCGAGAGCTTGCACCTTCTCATGCCGTAATGCACAACTTCATGTTGTTCTTCACGGACTTTGACCACCACAAATTTACTCGTGAAGTCGGAATCGATGTCTCCACTTGGGATGCGTATCCTCTCGCGGGTGTAGAAGCTGTATCGCTGTCCGACGACGAGATGTCTGACTACTTGCGCACTGGTGTTCCTGACCTCCAAGCATTCCATCATGCACTTTATCGAGGTGTCTCTGGAGCGGGCTACAAGAAGAATCATGGCCCGTTCGGAGTCATGGAGATGGAACCTGGCGTTCTGAACTGGAACCAGTACCGCGTCTCACCTCTGGAGGGTATGGTACGCCTGTGGACACACGAGACGTTTGCAGCATCTGGAGATCTAGTCAACTACTTCCGCTGGCGCCAAGTGCCCTATGCGCAGGAGCAGACACTTTCCGCGTTGTTCACATCCGACAATGTTGAAGATCAAGGCTACGTCGAGTCTCAGGTGTTTGCAAATGAAGACTTGCCAGTGTTGCGAGCTGAGAACGCAACCAGTGAGCCTCAGGCCGATGTAGCTCTGGTCTTTGACTACACTTCCAACTGGGTATGGACCATCGAACCATACAGTGGCTCTTGGTCGCCCAAAGACGCGAGCTACGCCGACGTCGCTCTCAAGTACACCGACTTGGTGTACACTTTCTACTCGTCCCTTCGCCGTCTTGGCTTGTCCATCGATGTCATCTCACCAGAGCAAAGCCTCGATGGGTACAAGATGGTCGTAGTGCCCAGCCTGCCCATCATACCAGACGCCTTCAACGATGCACTCGCCGGTTTCTCCGGGCCCGTAGTGTTTGGTCCCCACACTGGCAGCAAGACACCTGACTTTGCTTACTCTCCAGGCCTGAACCCATCGGCGGGCACAGTGAGGGATCGCCTTCCAATGCGTGTAACTCGCGTTGAAACTCCTCCTGACTATGCCGGCAGTGGCATCAAGTACGGTGGAGCCAACTACAGCATCTCGGCCTGGGAGGAGTGGATCGAGTGCTCGCGACAGAACGCCACCTCCAACGCCACCGTGGAGTACACTTCACGCCACCGTCCAGGTAAACCCGCAGCATGCGCCGAGAACAACACCCATTATCTCGCCTTCAACCCTCCTGTAGAGTTCCTTGTGTCGTACCTCGGCGATGTGGCTGCCAAAGCCGGTGTTGAAGATCTTGTTGGTCGGGTTGCCAGCGCAGACCACGATCTTGGAGCTACGCTACGTCTGGCTAGGAGAGGTGACTTGCTTTGGGCTATCAACTATGGTTGGGAGGCACAGAGTGCGCCGGATGTTGAGGGTGATCTTATCATTGGTGATGAAGGCGATGTTCCCGCTGCCGGAGTGCTGGTCTGGAAGCTGAAGTAGGAGGTGGTGCTTTTGCTGCATTATGTGCGACCGGCTCGGACCACGATGGCACACAGAGACCTCGGCGAGAGTGGTGTGAAAAGCTCGGGAGAGCACAGGCTTTCGAAATATGGCGGTGGGCTGTTGCTAGCAAACATGATCAGCGTATGCAAACAAAGAACAATGCAAATTTCAACGACATTAATGTTTTGAACCCTCGAGATGCCAAGATCTATTCTGCCTCGATGAGGTAAATGCAAGAGCTATGCGTCAAAAGAGCTGCCAGCCGCTCGTGTGATCTGTACACTCTTGCCATATCAGCCATACGAGCCCAGTCTTTGACCACCATCTCGGAGGGGGTATATGTACCCCTTGGAAGACTCCGGACCATGGAAAGTTGTTTCGTCAATTTCCACCCAAACACGAAAACGCTCCCAAGACAAAGGCGACAGTCTTGGACAATATGAGATTTACGGTATGGGGATCCAAAGCCTCGAGGTGGGTGCTGAGTCGCTCACTATTGTAGTTCATCCTGACGACAGCCGTTGTGCTCACAATCGCGCCTGAACTTGTGCGAGGCCAATGCAACTTCAACCCAGGATGCACGATCGGGCCCAGGCAGCGTTGCCCTACTGGGTGCAGCAGGACGGAGTTCTGCACTAAGACTGCAACCAAGACTCTTTCCGCAAGCACAAAAACTGTGACGCAGACTCAGACTCAAACTCAGACCCAGACCGGATCACCGATCACTGTCACCATCAGACCGTCCACGAGCTCGACTGCGGCTCCAGCGTGTAAGACTGAGGTGCCATACGCCAACCTATTCGCCTTCCCAGATGATGCATGCAAGAACTCGACGGACCTCTTGGGCATTCCACTGGAGGACAACGGACTTGTTGGTCCACCTATCAAGTTCAACACGTTGATCCGCAATCCTGAGACCAAGTACAATGAATCCAGCTGCATCGCTCTACCAGTGGAGGACGACGGTGCACGCAGCATCTATTTCACAGTCGATGGCATATCTGGACCGCCGTATGCGAGCTGCACCCTCAACCTATTCAAGAACAGCGACTGTTCAGGAAATCCAGATAGGCGTTCGTTGCCCGGCGGCGCGGACAGTTGTTTGGCAGCCGGCACAAATCGAGGGCCGTGGAAGTCTGCTTTGTACAAGTGCGGCTACTTGTCGGAGCTCTGCACACAGGCCGAAATCTATTTGGGAACCTGCATCAAGTACTAGTAGCCAGTGCGTATGATGGGAAGCAGAGGTGCCGGGCTTTTGTGTATGGTCATAGTAGGCGCTTTAAATGAATGCAGTTTCTCCTTGATTTTGTCTGCATCTTGAGGGGATGTCCTTCTTGTATAGCTGCTTTCATAGCGTATCAGTCGCAGATGAGAGACACGCCTGGCATCGTTGTGCACAAAATGATACCTTGTAGCGAGGAGGAAGATGGCTTTGGTTGTTGTGTTATCATTTCCCGCACAGGGATGAGATCAGAAAGGTGTGTTTTCTGTCGATCTGCCCCGCCAAATCGAGCAGCTGTTCATCGTCATTCTTCAGTCGAGCTTCCTCCTCAAACAACAACACCAAAATGTGAGCACAATCATCCAAAGCTGCTCGACAGCAAGGACACCTACCATCACACACAAGTCATGTCTCATTGTCATGATGAGCACGACCATCACGGTCATGACCACTCCGAAGGCGCCGCCCACGACCACACAGACAACCTTACGCCTGCGCTCCAAAACCAGATCTACCAGCAGATTGACTTCAGCGCAATCAACACGCTGAATGAGAGCGAGTCTGGAAGCGGTTCCAAGGTTGTGCAGAAGGCGTGGACGGAGAGGCTTGATGCGGAGCCAGAATTGAAGAGCGATGCAGACGAGCAATTGTTGATGCATATCCCGTGAGTAAAGGCCACAGAACAATGGACGGAAGGAGTGCAACTGCTAACGATTCTGCAGATTCACTGCTCAGATCCGACTTCACAGCATCCTCATCCGTACATCCACCACTCCGTCCGCACCCATGACCATGAAGGTGTTTCTCAATCGCGATGGCCTCGACTTCGACACAGCTTCATCCCTTCAGCCTACGCAGACCCTGGAATTAGCGCAGTCAAACGAGGTCCAAGAAGTGCCTGTGAAGCGCACACTTTTCAATACCGTACGAAGCTTGCAATTATTCTGGGAGGATAATTGGAGTCAAGGCGAGGAAGACGAGACGGTCATAAGCTACATTGGATTCAAAGGCGAGTGGATCAAAGCGAGCAGAGAAGCCGTCAACTTCTTGTACGAAGCTGCTGCGAACCCAGGGGATCACAAAATGGTTAGTGGGATTGGCCAGCAAATGGGCAGCGGTATCGGTGGTGCTGGAGGCAGAGATGGGACGTAGTGCTCGGTTATGCTCAAAATCCGTTTAGCACACATATGCGGCTGTGGTATTCAAGATCTCCAATCCATACAAGGTAAGAAAGTCCGCCCCATTCGCCTCGCGATCACACGGTTCCGCGTCAACATAGCCACTTCCTCCTCCCTCCCAACCTCGCCTCTCAGACTCGGCGCGCGAGCGTATGGATTCCGCCACAATTCATAGACCATCGCAGCGAAGATGGCTACGGTATGTGCGAGGAAAGTGTAGACGACGTAGAGCGCGACAAAAGCGATCGCAGCTGTCGACTGATGAGATCCAGGGAAATGTGCGTTCAGCCATGTTTCGATTTGGCGACTGGCGACGACGATCCCGACGAACCAGCATAGTGGTAGGTTGAACCAGATGAGGAAGCGAGCAGGGATCGTGCGTAGACCGCAGATCACGGTGTATGTGCTGTCATCTTGTTCGGGGCCGGGGAATTGTATTTTGATGGGTGACTTTTGCCATGGTTGTTTAAGCATGTCGCTAGTGATAGGCTTTTGTGATGCCATCGTGTCTTTGGTGATTGAGTCGGCGAGGTTTGCTTCGAGATCATGCGAGTATGTTTGTGTTGTCGCGGATAAGCCGGCAACTGCCGCTGACATGTTGATGCTGTCACCGGAAGTCAGCATGTGTACATGTGCAAGTAGAGTGAGACTTGAAGAGTAGCCACTCACAGGTCGATCGCCTGAGGCGATGGAAGTTGGACAATCATATCTGGCAATGTATTATCGTATCACTGGTAAGAGCTACAGAAAAGTCAAAAAAGCGGCTTTCATACATTATATGCAATCGCTCATCTAGCTAAGTACTTAGCAAGCCAAGCGACGGATCTCAGGATGGGCTAGGAGATAGCAAAGGCCATGTGCTGTTAGGCACCGGCGGCATCATATCAGAGCTTTAGTGGGGCGTTCACGCTCGCCAAATTTGACAGGGCGGACAAGGCTGGAGACCAAGCGTGGCGCAAAGGATTGGGCTGTGTAACTCCTGGTGTTCGCGCGGCAAGTGTCACGCTTGGAGCGAAGGATGGCTCAGAGAACGGCGCGGCGTTTGAGGAAACGGTTGGTAGTATTCTTGGAGGCTTGGTATAGGCGATTGGACACTGATCGACGCAATTCATGGAGGCTATACAGTGTTGGACAAGGGCAGGACATGGGAGTAATCGTTATAGGGTTTCCTGAAATAGCGTCCTCCTATTGCGAATGCCATCCTTGAAGGCCGTTGTACTGCCTGATTTGGCCGAGAAGAGTAGCAAGCGCACTGCGCACATGTGAGCTTTCGACTGAGGCGGAGCCCAAGCCGGCAGACACCACTCGCAAGCCGGGTTCCGGCAGCCCTAGGAGGTACCTCCTGGCATCGCTAACGATCACACGGCTCGGTAATGGATTGCGGAAGGAATAAATACATGCAATAGTACATACATTGACTACTCCTCATGGATCTGAATCCTTCCCTGTACAATGAAATTATCATAAATGGCAAAGCTAGATCAATTCAATAGCATACGTGCCTTGGCACGATCCTTCCTCCATCATGTTCCCTATGACCCGTGAGAAGTTGTTGAGGCTGAGCAGGAGACCCAAGTGGATGCCAACGGCGATACCAGGCAGCGATGTGTGTGGCCGCTCATCTATCGACAGTGGAACAGACCGTGTTGGGTATGCGTAGAAAGCGTGTTCGAACGAAAGAACGAAAGAAAGATTCCCGGGTTGTCGACCAATCTGAACAAGAATTGCCAAAAGTTGCTTCAGGAGTGTCCTCTTTCAATTGGCCGCTAACGTTAATCGCGTGGACGGTGATGGCAACGCCGCTCTTCTTTGTAGACATAATCATCGTGATGCTGACGCCGGTGTCTGTCGCGATGCTCAACGTACTCGTGTGATTCATGGTACTCCGGACGTTCTGGGTAGGCGTAACGCTGTCGCGGAGTATCTGAGTAGGCTGTATGTCTCTCTTGGGAGCGGTGGCGTAACGCAAGCTCATCTGACCAAGAGAGTTCACCATCGTCGATAGGACGACGAGGATATCTGTCGGGTTCATAGTCCCGCCTGTGGGACGGCAAAGGCAGACCTTGAGTACCGGCTGTACGGATGTGGGTGGCGTGATGATGGAGACCATTGTGTCCATATGTAGGTTGTGGTCGGCCTCCGTGCGGTGGATCGTCCATCCAGGTTCCAGCAGCATATAATACGTCCTCATTGCGCGACGATGCGAAAATCTCATCGTCGAGATAAGTTGATCTCGGAGGTGAAGTGAAGCGATCGCTATTACGAGGATACCCAGCGGCATCATAATTATTCGGTGATGAGACTGTCGACCCGTCCACTGCATCCATTGTGTGTGTTCTGCTGCGGCGCGAGGATCTATGGCGTGCTATGGAGTGGCAATGTCAGCCCCATTCCTTCGTTACAGCCACACTGCTGCATGTTCACGTCATCATAGGGTGGAAGCTCACGTGGTGTGATTCTATCCCGTCGATACCGCTCGTCCTCGGTGTCCGAGCCGCTTGGTGCAATGACCTGTGATGCCGGCACGTCATAACGGTGCTGACGGCGAGTGCGATCTCGGCCATCTTGTTGGCCGCGAGCACGCTGACGGTCGGCCATATTGGATGATGTCGACTCGTGGTTCGAAGCTGGTATATGCTAATGGTTGTACAGGTCACAGATGAGCATGGACGAGTTCGATGAGCGGGGAGAAGGTCAAAACGCCGTGAGAGTGGCGATCGAGTGTTTTTGATTCCCAGGCGGCGCTTGTACTGCACAAATCATGGCGAGCGCGGATTGGACCAGTCCACCCGGCGGATGCCGTAACATGACCAATGTCGAAAGACCTGGAGCCCAATCCGCGCCTGTTCACGACTGTCCGCGACATCTCAGACTCCCAAGAGGAATCAGTCCGATAGGTGCGAGGAAGGGTCGGAGATGGCGAGGTGACTGTTGACTGGCCACGCCGGGAGAGTCGACGAGTGCGCTGGCGGTGATCGCCCCGTTCAAAGAGCTCGGAAGTTGTCGTGGGGGGGGTGGTGCGGTCCCAGTAGCTTGCGCGGGCCGGAGAGGGCGATTCTTGCGATCCGGAGGCGAGCGTAGCTGGGTATCAGGTGAGGCGGCCTCAGGAATGATTTGGCTGGCTATGCCGAGTGGGAGCATCCAGAGCACGAGGACAACGCTGGAGGTAGTACGACGGAATGGCTGGTATAAGACAGCTCCCCATCGTCATCGCCAATATGCTTGGGTATCAACACGGCTGCGGCCCAGGCCTCCGATGTTCCGTAAAGTGACGAACACTTATCTCGAGGACTGTGGGATGCCATATCTGGCGCTATAGGAGCCTGGTGTTGATATGCCACGACCAAAGGAGAACCAGTCCCGCAGCATCCGCATCACTTGCACCACCTCTTGAGTGTCGCCGAAAGGCTCCGCGATGACAGAGCATGCATCGGGGAGGCCGTCCTGGTGCATAGGAAGTTGTCGTGTCGGACTGGGGTTCCGGTAGACATTCCCAATGGTCAACGGTGGCCGCGTGCCAGCGGAAGAGTGGAGGAAGTCATCGTGAGGCAGCAATGCTTCCGCTCGGGCGGTTCACGAAGCTGCAAGATGACCTTCTGACCATGGTTGCTGTGACAAGGTGCAGGGACGTCCTGTGTCGTGGCGAGATGCCATTGATGGGTTGCCTTCAGGGCGGCCTCAATCGCCGATCATGCCATTCCATGTGACAGCAGCCTCGTAGTCTCTCGACGAGCTACGGAAACCGAGGTAGGAGCAGTACCATTGGTCACAGGCTGCGTGGAGGCAGTGTAGTCGTTCAAAACAAGGCGTGGGGCTGACGTCCAGGCTGTGTTGTAGCGAGCGCGTTGAATGTCATAATGCAAGAGTTTCCAGGTACAAATAATCCAGCAGAATGACCAAGATCATGGAGAGACCCCCCTACAGATATAGAAAACAAAAAGAGGCCAAAAAGGGCAGCGATGGTCTATGGCCTTTCTTTGGCCTGTTGAGAGCGTCGGTCTTGTTGACATGACACGAGGCTGAGCTGGAGATTCCGGCGGAGCGCAGTTGGATGGGGCCAAGTCCTCGCTTCCCATTGGCTCTTGCAGCTTCGCGTCTCCATGTGGCTTGACGTTGGAACTCGTACACAATTGGCAGGTGATAGTTCTGTTATGCCGCTGCTATGTGTCGGTTCTCCAAGGGTGTGTTACAATGTTTCCCTGCTGACCCTCGATAAGATCATAATAATGCCGGTGATATGCTGGCTTTGCCTCCGATCCACTGTATTCGCTGCCAGGGCGCCACGACTTACCGACCCAGACACTAAGGCTTTCGCATACTACGTGACTCGGCATGAGGAATACAAATTGTAAGCTTGGGGACTCTGTACATAGTCCCGCTCTGTGAACATCTTCGTTTGAGCGCATGTTCAAGAAGTTCTTCACTTGCCAATGTCTTCAGCAGAGTGTTCGTTGCCATATATTTCTCCAAGCTTGACTTATCGAAACGAACATGCCGCGCAGCTGGAATCCTGGTCTCGTTTCGATCCTGCACCTCGCGAACAAACCCCAACTTGTGCCTTTGAAGACGCTTCGAGGACGGTACTGGACAGTGCTTTCCCAATTTTTCCAGAGGCTTACAACAGCTCTTTGTGGCCATCACAGGCTCGGGACTGCGTGCAATACGACCAAGAAGCCCTTTTCCCGATCGACAGTGCGACAATCGCTCAAGATGATCTCGTCGATCGTTGTAGAACCAACTACGAACAGATCGCAGCGATCCCAATAGCACCCCAGGACGAGAAGACCCATCTCGACTCCACGGTCAAGAGCATCAATGGGAGATGTTACCATGAGTGTTTGGAATGCGGGCAGAAGTTTGACAGCCTACAATCGCTCGAGCAGCACAGCATAATCTTGTCGCACAAGATCTTCAAATGTCCTGCAAAGGATTGTAAGAAGGCTTATCCTCGACGTGACTCTTTAGCGCGACATCAGCTAAAGCACAGCAGCAAGAGCCACCAGTGTATCATGTGTCAACGAGACAACAGATCAAAATTCTTCAAGAGGAGGGATCACCTGTCCGAACACCTTCGCAAATGCCACTCGTCTAGTGTTGGTGCTCTGAGGTGCGTAAGTCATGAGCTGGATGTAGAAACTGGAACGTTGACCCGATAGTAGTTCTGAAAGCCCAAAAAAGTACGAGGCAATGCAAGATATTGTGAGATCTCTGGGGACCGTACTCGGCGAAGATCATCAGAAGATGCAAGACTTAAGACCCACGATGAACGCCCTGAGCGATGCTAGTATGGAGTCTGTTGCGGAGACAATCGCAGAAAGTATCACTCAGCTTGTTGCACATCCCGCCAAAAGTCGCGCTGTACAAGTGTGATCAGATATAGCACAAGCTGAAGGTCAATACCACTCTAAAGGACGATCCATTGATCTTTGAATACTTTGATGAGCGCTGTCGCTTGACCACGAACGTGCCATCCACGATCCAAGCTCTTATACAATGACTGCTGCCCTTTCAAAAGGTCGTGACCATCGACTGATACTGGAGCGGGGCCCAAGATAGCGTGTCTGAAGCGCGTCTGCACAAAGGAATGTCCACACGCTGGTCTCGTTTAACCTGCTGAAGCACAATTTGCAGTGGAGGCACGGGATCCCATGTTATAGCTCAAATACATCTCAATAGACTGCGCAAATCTTATTGTTGGTAGGCACGAATGCAATGCAATCCACAGTACAAATGATTGCTGATCGCTATCGATTCTTCAATACAGACCCAATCGAAAGGAGAGAAACCCAAGACACAATCATCAAAGCTCGTACGAAAGCAGCGCATTGATCTCGTCATAATCGTCACACCTCATCAAGGAGATTAGGCTGCGGGCCATGCAGGCAGACATTATTTGCACACCATGGCTGCAAAATGCTCGTCACAACGCATGGCCGATCGGTGCAACATCGCGACAGATCTTGCAACGAAACACTCTCACACCTTGATACTTGATGATTTCTCTATAAGCGTGGCTCTCTTGGTGACGGACATTGCGTTCGTCATCACGACAAAAACGGCGTGTCGACAATTGCGAATGGGTATGGAAACGTAATGACTGGAGTGGCGCATCTTGTGAAGTGATCTGGTGTAGGTTGTCACGTCGTCTGTGAGTGTTGGAACCACGGTGTTCGGAGCAGCGACCGCGCTCAATGGAGTCAGAAATTCTGAGACTCCCAAGATGATGCAACTCAGCAGAGCGGCTTTCAGCCCGGTGCCGTTGGTGACAGTCTGCTATAGCTTGACGCGTGGGCAATAGTTGGTCCACCTCTTCAGATAGACTCCGTTGTGGTAGAGACTCTGTCCAGGAGCCGAGGAAGCTCAGCGCATCGTCGATCTGAAGCAGAGGAAATGCTTGGCCAGGCCTGCTGAGTGGTGCTGGAGAATTACGAGAGTGATTGATCTCATCGTCCGAATCGCATGTTGCAAAGGCAGTGTTGACTTCTGCATACAGCAGCCCTGTTTTGCTGTACACTAAATTTGATCTCAGCATTCAGGTTCGTCATGCTTCAGCGTTGTGCATATGTTTACCAGAATCTGAGAGGGATTGAGCTTCGAGATGGTAGGACGAGCTGTCCCGCACGTACCGCCGTAGCGACACTTCCTCTAGCTGCAGCTCGAAGCTTTGCCGTTTCATGACTTGGGACTGGACGCTGTGGCCCGGCATTTCGGTATCGCAGTTGAACTGCAGTTGAGTCATTCTCGCAGCCATAAACAATCTCCCTGTGCGAGGTACCAACCTGTGCGTGTCGCAGTCCATGATCATTCAGTTTTCGCTCCTCTTTATAGACGATCGAATCCAGTGGCCAAATTTGCCTATTGGCCTGTTGGCCTGTTGGCCTGTTGGCCTTCTGGACCTACCAAGCGTGCCATACAGCGCCCTATCACGGCGGCCGAGCACGGACCAAGCTACGTGCAGTCGGGGAGGGCCAACAGGCCGGCAGGCAAACGATGCGGGCACAGTAGCACGTGATGTCTTGGTTGTCACTACTTTGCACCTTGCTGCCAGTAGGAGAGGATGGCTTGTCGCATGTATAGCCCCCTCATCGACACATCCTCGACCTCTGCGTATACTAGAGTCTTCAAATCATTTCATTCCTGACCAGTCACTATCACCGACAGGCTCTCCTGGCATATTGGAATGATGAACCAGACACCGACCATGCCTTGGGCGGACTTTTGGCAAGACTCAGGCGAGGACGATCTTCTTTTCTTCCCAGAAATCGACATCTGCCTTGACCCAAAAGTCATATCTTACCCAGATCGAGACAACTCACAGCTAGGCCTGGATACGCAGTCTGAATTGAGCGGCCTGTTTTTGTCACTTCCATGTGGGGACCCAGCATCCGCATCAGTTCCTTGCACCATTCCAGAGATCGTCCAAACACCAACGCCGCCGCTTTCGAGCACATACTCTCAGAGTCCGGCTACTGACCCAGGCGACCTCCAGCCGCATTGCTTCGAGGGACGCCTTGTTGGTAAACATCGGGCCTCCCCCTTGCCCTGGGAATTTAAACCGGATGAACGCAACTCTTCCTCTTCATGTGATGCCGAATGCACGCAAGAGGAAGCCTCTCAACGCATAACATGTTCCGAGTGCAGCAGAGACTTCGCAAACTTGGGAGCGCTTGGCAAGCACACGCAAGAAACTTTGCACAAGGCGTGGAGATGCTCCGAACCGGATTGTGGGAAAAGTTATGCGCGCCGTGACACATTTCTGCGTCATAAAGTAACACACAAAAAGAATGGCCACCCATGTTTGGCTTGCGCCAACGATGGGAGACAAAAAGTTTTCAAGAGAAAGGACCACTTGAGAGAACACGTACGAAAATGTCACCCAATGAGCAGCGAAAGCAATGCGTGGGTAACTATGCTTCCTGGAAGTCATGGAAAGCTGGGCTGACTGTGTGCACAGACAGAGTAGCCATACTGCACACAATTTGGCCACTGGGATCCCCTATAATGGCGACAATATAGCTCGTCACGAAGGAAGCGCATCGAAGAGCACACCGCAACATCAGGCCATGAAGGATCTTGTGAAGTCATTGGCCACTCTACTTGAGGATCGACATCCAGACCTTGTCAGAAAACTGGACAAGATGACCGCGCTAAGTGTTCCAGCCATGGAGTCTGTTGCTGAGAGTATGGCCGTGTCCGCGCTGGGCAAAACCTATCTCTCTGACCCTGAGCAGGTACAATGTTCGTGTACGCAACATGAGAGTGCATCAGCGCATGAAGGCTTGTGACGCCTTTTACGCTTCGCCATGGGCACACGGAACTTGGAGGCCGCCGTGACACAGAGGTAGCAAGGCTACTACACCTTGCATATCTTATTCCATTATTCAAGTAGCTCATACGAATCGGTTGCTTGTCGTCCAAAGATGTGAATATCGTTCTGTGAAGTGTTGACGCCTTGTCTTCACCGGTACAAGTTCCAGTGAAGTGTGCATGTAGTGAACCAGACAGTCCGTTTTCACATGCGAATCTTGGCTTTGCGGTAATTACGTGACACGACCAGCATTTCTACGGAGACGATCTGCAGGCCTCACTTCACCACTAGTACTAAGCTCGTCGCCTAAACGTCGAAGACTGATAATGCCACCGCAGGGTTCCGTCGAGTAAGCTCATCGGTAAAATGAAGAAGCCGAAGAGGTTGCTAACTCTCGCAGTCCGCTCGACGAAATTGTCGTCATAGAATGCAAAGGCGGGTTTACCGTTCGAGTTCATCGCCGATTGCTCCTCAAGAACTCGATGCTGCTCGGAGGTCAGCTTATGCGTTGCAGACGTCAGGTCACATCGGGCATCCACGTTCTTCGCGTCAACCTCCCGCGCCGCTCTCTGAAACGTTATGCGCTGTGGCTGTATGGCAACGGTGACTTCGCTATCTTCGATCCGTCGCTGAGTGCACCAGAGTCGTTTCTCGAACTGAGCGACCTCTACATCGTCGCAGAAAGATTGCAAGACGAAGGCTTCGCGAATGATTTGATGAATGCAATGATTGTCCACCTTGTCCAGCATTGCGAAGAGATGCGACTGCAAGATTTCCTGACCGAGTTCCTGCAATCCAATGGGAAGGGCTCCATGGGCCGGAAATTGATTGCGGACTGGTTAGTGTCATCGATGGTGGTGTCGGATGCCAAGCCTAAGGATCTCCTCCGTCAGATCCAAGATGCCGACTTCTGCTATGCTGTGGCGAAAGCAGTGTTGAGGAAGACATGCAGGGAATGGGAAGGCGACTTGACGCCGCCGTATATTGTGTCTCCGTGTTTCTATCATGCCCACGCATACTCAAATCAAGCGCGCTGTGGCACGAAAGTCGAAGCTAGAGTCGAGACATGAGATTCTGAGTTTCGGGATTGTTGGTGAAACCTCCGGCATCCATCATTCCACAGAGACCGATGGTGAGCGACTGAGCTCATAAGATAGCAAGGGCGGAGCAAAGAAGAACCAGAGATTATCATATCCTTAGGAGCGAATTGAAAGAATAAGGGCTCCAAGGGAGAGCTGTCGGTGAATAGCTTCCTCACAATTTTGCGCGCTCCTTTTGTTCTTCCACAACCTCTTCACATAATGCCGCGCGCAGATTCGCAGCCATTTCCTTAGCTTCGTCGTCGTCCAACTCTTCACGCGTACCACGGCCAAACATCCTCCAGCTCTTCATCTTCTCGAACTCAACCTTGCCCTTACCTGCAGAATCTCTCCTGCCTTCTTGATACCTAGGAATCAAGTGGAAGTGCACGTGAGGTACCACCTGCGCCGCGCGCTCGCCATTGTTCTGCACAATATTCCAGTCTTCAATGCCAGTGACCTTGCAAAGAGCGCGCGATACCAGAGGGAGCCATTCGCCAATGGCTCGCGAGTCCTCTTTTGATTTTCTTGCAGCCTGTTGTGAAACCCAATCTGCGCCAATTTTCGGGTTGTACAGATCCGACACCTTTTGATAATGATCCCGGGTTGTGAGCAAGATGTGACCAGGAGCCATTGGAAGAATATCAAGGAAAGCCATCACATGGGGTGTAGATAGGATAACATGAGCTTGAGGCGCGATAAGGTCTGAATCTGGATTGTGAGGAATTGGCGATGATTCTGCGGGATATGCATGAGCGATCTTGCAGAAAGGGCAGTCTATAGGATAGAGATCGGTTGGAGATGCCATTGTTGATGAAAGTATGTTAATTTGATGGACCAAAAGCGACTGTGATGCAGCATGTACTTATGTATAGTGTGACCAAGTAGTTAATGAGACAAACACAACCGCATTCAATAGAGATGATGTCGTTGTTAACTATCTAGGTAGGTTTTGGCTAGACCAGACCCAGTCCCTGGGGTCGATGCCACGCGAGCGGGCCCGAGCGCAGGCAATGTTCACATGCTCAGCCCGCATGCCCTGTCTGCCATACCACTTTGTCACCAATTCAACGCAAACAGCCACACACTCAAAACCATTCGCTTGCGACCTTTCAAATCTAACAATCCATGCCAGAGAACACCTGTTGCAAAACGGCCCATCAGAACCTGGCTATCCGCCCCAAGGAATCGACTGCCCGGCGCCTTCCGTCTCCCCGTCAATAACGATCGCACAAAATCAGCCTCTTGACGCGCAACCTATACTTCTCGCCTTTACTGGCGCTTGCGGCGCTCGATACTTGCCACCGATGATATACGACAAACCTGCCTGAATGCCCTCACTCAACCCGTTCCTGCGCGCTTTCTTCAAGAGCGCGTTCCCTTCGCAATGTCAGCCGGCTAGCCATCATGTCCTGCTGTGCCCAACTACAGAGATCTTGTTCAGCTCCAAGGACCGGGAAAGTGGAGTTTCATTTGCTGAGCTGGCCGGATCTGAAGAATTCTTGGCTAGCCATGTAATTCGGGTGCCTGGAGGTGGTCAGCCGCAAGTGGGAAAGGATGGTCAGAATATCAGAGAGCCCAAGAGCAAGGCGAAGCAGTATAGCACGGTCAATGGAAGGACTGTGGTCATGAAGGATTCGTTCGTGTACAGTAATAAGGGATTCAAGACGCTTAACCAAGCACAACTTTTGTCAGATGCGCTCCATTATGCGGACTCCAATGATGGACAACAGTGGCTGGTCTACTACATCTCGCGTCCTTTGATCGGATCCTTCCAATCCACGCCAATCGTTCCTGCGGTCATCAGCGACGAGCCGAGCAAAGAGCGCAGAAAATTACTGGCCGAGATTTCCGATGGCGCTGGTTCGTCTTCAAATACTGGTGGTATCTTTCCGAAGAAGAAAGTCATTAAAAACTTCGGCGACCTCCTCATGCAATACCCGATGATTTCGCGACAAATGCATGGTGGACTAGAAAGGATTATCAGGGAGTTCATCACATCAAACGATCAACCTGTTCAACAACGATCATCAAGGCGATCGTCAATGAGTTCTCAGCGCTCTGCACCTTCAATCAACGGATCGGTGCGTTCACTGCGAAGTTCGCTTTCTGGTAGCACTATGATACATCCGACCGCCTTGGAGCTTGAGCCTGAGGAGGAAACTATGCGAGCTTCCCTGGAAACTGCTGTGACTAGTGCCATTGATCTATTCCAAGGTGTGGATAAGACACAGCTGTCGCTTTTGGGCACAAACACTGAACTCACTGGCCCTGTCGTTGAGCGCATGATAGAACGTTACATCACCGAGCAAGTCCACGACCAGACTTTATTTCCTAAAGTCTGCGCCATCAGGAAGCCCGATGACGCGGATTTGGAAAGCAAGATTCGGAGGATGGCCGACGTCGACATTGCACAAGTCGGCATTCCTATCGAGGATGGAATGCAAGGGAAGCGTGATCTCGCTCTGCGACTGAATAAAGGTGTCGATGTGTTCAAGAAGATGGGTGTTGCTAGCAGCCCACAGGAAATGTTGGATATCCTCTTGTCCACACAAAAAGCGATCACAGTTCCAGAGTCAGTTCCAAAAACTGCCATGGAGATCGGCCAGATCGAAGATGCGCCACCGTCTAACCTCACTGTCAACGCAGATGTTCTGGTGTCCATGCTCTTGATCGTGGTGATACGCAGCTCCGTTCGCCATCTACATGCACGACTACTCTACATGAGATACTTCATCTTCATTGACGAGATCGAGTTAGGCGAACAAGGCTATGCTCTCGCCACAATGGAAGCAGTACTAGCACATTTGTCCGGCGAGTCTCGGATGCTGCGCAAAGCAAGCAAGAAGAATCGGGCGTTATGGCAAGCATCAAAGAACGGTGATGTGCAAACGCTACAACAAATACTACAGCCAGGGCTGCCTTTCGCCGAAGATGGCGAATTGGCTCAATCTCCCCTTGCAGGCGAAGACTCCACGGATGATCAAGACACCTCATTGGAAATAGACCAGCTGGACGAGACCGATGTGCCTGACACACATGGCAGTGCTCAGGATGATTTTGCTGCCGTTGGTGGTTCGCTGCAGCATGTTTTCCCCTTTCAAAAGCCGCCAACACCGCCACCTGAAGTGGCAGACAGCCCAAAGCAAAAGAAAAAGAAGAGGGTATCTTTGGCGCCCCGCAGTATGTCTCAATCTTCAGTCTTCTCATCACGATCTCACTCCCGGACCAAGAGCATAGACTCTATGGCAAGCTCCGGAGTTGCCAATGACATGTCTGTCGAAAAGCTTGCACAGACGCAAGATGCCGATGGAAATTCTGTGGTCATGATGGCCATCGATGCTGGCCAGAAAGATTCCTTGCATTTCCTTCTGAGCATGCCCGCGCATTTCCAGGCCGACTTCATCCTGAACGACATGAACGACGATGGTGTGACGCTGCTCAGTGCCGCAGTACAGTCGGGGAATACTGCAGTCGCGGAAGAGCTGGTCCAGTACTTGGAGCAAAATGCTTCCCATACCCAGATACAGCAGTATCTGGCTGTCCAAGACAGCAAGGGTCGATGCGTCGGTCATTACCTGTTCACTCAGCCACATCTCATACAGCGCTTCGGCAAGAAGCTGCCCTGGCGGCTGAAGGATAAAAATGGCCAGACACCATTATTTGCCCTTTCTCGATCTTACGACCATGATCAATATCACTCGATGATCGACATGGCCCTTTCACTGGCCACCGAGACACAAGGCGATGGCCAACTTTTGCACCATGACGATCACGTCGACGCAAAGGGCAATACACTTTTGCACATCATCAATGATACGAATATCACGATGAAGCTGCTCCGAAGCTCAGATATCGATGTTAATGCAGCGAACGACAAACGCTTCACGCCATTGATGGTTGGAAGTAAATACGGTCGTCTCGATCTGGTGCGAGTTTTGTTTGGCGATGCCAGAACCGACACGACATTGAGAGATTTGCGCGGTCTTACCGCAGTGGAGCTGGCCAAGGACGATGATGTTCGGAATCGATTCGACGATTTGGTGTTGCTCTCCGTAGCAGATGGAAGCGAAGACAGGACAACAAAGATCGTTCGTTCGTTCTTCGTCGAAGATGCCACCGTCAGACTAGTGCTCAAGTCTGGCGCTAAAAACCCAAACGGCACAATTACAGTCAATACCTGCAGAAGGACACCCGAAGACTTCGCAAATCTGTCCAAATGGTTGAACATCGAATGTCCTGCCTCTTGGCTACCTACGCAGTTCAATCTTGCTTCGCCGTTCCTGATCCCTGGCAAACCTTCGCGGGCACTGTTGCGTGACACGCAAATACGTCTTGATAACTTCTTCCGTACTTTGCTCTCACATGCCACTTTCGGAACACACGAGCTTGTCTGGGAATTCTTCTTGGTCCCTGAGATCGACGGCGAAATGCTTCTCGAACGCAGCAAACGCAAGGCTGAAGCGCGTGTGGATAATCTCAAGGATGATTTCGAGCCAATCACAGATACCCTGGAAGTTTCTAATTTCGTCGCATTTGCTCGCGAGCAGGTCAAAGGTGTCACAGGTACAGCACGACGAGCTATACGCACGGTGAATCAGCATCGCATGCGTCAAATTGATTTTCACGAGTCTGCCCAACTTGCTTCGAACGCGGTCTCGACGCTGGTGTTCTTGCCACAGTCACACCTCACTGCGTTTGACCGGTACACCCGTTCTCTCGCTTTGTCCGAAGCGAACCCCATGGCCAATTTCTACTACACCCTGCATTCAATTCACAGCACTTCGACTGCAATTCAAAATGCTCTCGACCGCCCAGCAACTTTGATTGGCAGCATGGAGCAGTCTCAACGCGTCATTTCAAGGACACAGAACTCCCTCTCACGAGCCAATCGCTGGACACCAAACTTCGGCATGTTCGAGGACACCAAGAAAGCTGCGGCGCAGGACGCCTGGAACAAAGCAAGCAAAGCTAGGCGGGAGCTGGAGAGTCTAGGCTGTGAGTTGCGGTACACACAGCAGACTGTTGCCAGTGAGCTAGCGGGCTGGCAAGAAGAGCACGTGAAGGTCGGTAAGGAGATGTTGAGGAAGCTGGCGAAAGAGACGATTGTGAAAGAGAAGGCGAGACTGGGAGGGATGCAAAGGGCGTTAAGGGAGATTCAGAAGATGAAGGTGGGCTGATTCGCAATTCATAAGGAGATATGGGGTGAACATAGAGGCTAGGACAGAACTCTAGATCACTGGACACAACATGTAAGGACATCTTTACCCTGTATGATTGCTCTCAATTCCTCGCAAGTACACGATGTACTATACGGTCGTGACTGACTGAAGTGATGGTTTGCATATGGAAAGCCGCGTTTGCCTTCACATGATAGCGAGCACATTACCATGTGCCAATAGTCAACCACCTTCCGTTGAAATTCTCATCGTATCTTCATTCTGACTCCGACCTTTTCCTTTCCGACATGAACAACACCTAGCGAGTCGAGTAGCCGCCATCGACATGGCGCTCTCGAAGCAGAAATCCAAGAAGCCAGCTCTGGCGAGACAGAAAACCCAGCACACCCACCAATCTGATGATGAGCTGTTCCGCATGCCAGTCGAGCGATTGAAAGGCGATATTCTTCTGCAGCTTTCTCGCCGCCATAGCCCTCGTGAGATTTTCGATCAAGTCAATTCGATCCAGCCCGGTAGTGTAAAGAGCGTCGAAATCATCCGTGGCCGCATCAAATACGCGACAAATGCGGCTGCCGTGGCATCTGGACGCACGATTGCGGATATCCGCGAAGAGATCGCCGAAGCCAGACAGAGCTATCGCGATCAGCAAGGGGAGGAAGACGAGGATAGTCTGAGACGTTCTCATGCTAACAACACTCTCCATATCGCATCGAAGCCGAAAGTGCGCTTTCCCCAAGACCAAGCACCAAAGTGTGTTACCATCAGATCGATTCACCCTGGAGACAGCTAATGATAATTGCAGACTGGGAACACACATGCTCTGTGTCTTCGTTGGGCCACAGTTCAAGATCAATACCCTTCACACCGGACTACTACCCCCCAGAACTCGCACGATCCTCGAAGAGAGAGCCCAACAGAACCTTTTTCCAGGAGTACCCGTCTATCTGATCCAAGACTTTCCCGAGGATTTCGAAGTCTACCGCAACTTCTTGTACAGCGACGGCAAAATCTTTACCAGCAATGCGCAAGCCGATCAAGACCATGTGGACGACGGCGAAGAGGAAGAGCACGACGATCGCGAGTGGTTACGTCTTGCCCGTGCGTATAACGTAGGCTTGGATCTGGACGACGAAAAGTTCCGCAACGCGGTTCTAGATGCCTTCATCGAGAAGGTTGTAGAAACGGTAGGCATGGTTCCACTTCTTGTTATAAACCCGTGAACGGTCGGACTGACGATTGTTACAGGAGGATCGATACCCTACCAGCATTGCCGCTGAAGTCTACAGTCAGACCGCACCAAGCGACAAACTACGCTCTCTGATCGTTGATCTTCATGTCTGGAAAGGTAAGCAATCGACCTGGATTCTGAGTACGTGGAAATACCATATTAAACCTTTAACAGGCCAGGGCACCGGTGTCCGCCCTCCCCACGACGACGCTTCCGGGCCTGCGGAATTCATGCAAGACGTCTTGCACGGACTAGCCGACGCTGGAAGCGACGCCTACGACCCAGAGGTCCCGATGCCATGGGAGAAAGACTCTTGCAAGTATCACGTCCACACTCTCACCGAGCCGTGTGCCCAGGCCACCACAAGTTCCGCCGTTACGCATGCCGCGTCGGTGTCGCAGGAACAGCAGCTCCTCTCCGCGAGCAGCGAAGCACGTTACAAATGCGTCGAATGTGACCAGCCATTTTCCACATCGCGCGGGTTGAACAGTCACAGACAGTCGGCGGAACATAAGAAGAAGCTCAGAGCTTGTGCTGCTCAAGCCAGTCAGTAGGCGGTCGCCTGATTGGACTTCAGGCTTCTGTCGTGGGATCAGGATGCAGAAGCTGCTTGAGCTTGACATATCACGAATCGAGGAGAATTTTGGCCTCGCCATCACATTGTTACAGTCAGCAGAATTGTCGAGCTCCTCGGATGTGAACCATAGGGAAAGTCTCAATGTGCGTAACCGGATGTTCTTCATTCTGGTCACTTCACACGCGCTTATGCTAAGTGACAAAAAAAAACCTGCCAATCTTCATGCCCTTCTTGATGTCAAACTCCTACTTCGCCAGATCCATGCAATATTTTCTGCTTCATTTCCTTTGGTCACTTGCAAATTCGCTACCTCAGAAGGCTCGCCCTACTGACTTTACAGCCCAGCTGACAAACGCCATGCACTCCACGCTAACTCGATTCTACCCTTCATGCTCCGATTGTCATAGCAGGTCGCTCAAAATTGTGCCCTTCACGTGAATCCGCTCAAGCAGTAGTGCCAACAGGGGCACTCGAAGCGCCATTGCTGACTGTCTGGGTGAGCGCTGGTCCAACGTTGCTAGCCTCTGGCTTCTCAACCTTGGGCAAGACGCCCTGCTTGACCCAGAGGTCAACAAGAGGCTGCATCGGTTCCACATCCTTCTCGCTCAGCAAGTTGTAAAGTCTCGCGACGTTGATGAAGTGAACGAAGCAAGTGTTGAGCTCACGGTAACAGTTGAGGTCCCAGAATGCGAGCCAGTGCTGCCAGTACAAATGTGCGTAGCATCGGAACATCTGCTTGTACATATTCTTGATCTCGGTCTCGAACCTTTGGGGGAAGCCCGATGGCTTACCGAGCCAGTAGTTGGGATCCGAGGCTGCTTGGGCTGCGGTGGGGATTGAAGGAGCTGAAGTGAAAGGGTCCATGGGAAAGAGGGAAGTGTCGAGAACTTTGCCACCAACCCAGGTTTGGATGTGCTTGACGTATGTGGGCGCAGGGAGCGGCATGGGGTTGCGGTTTTGGTCAATCCATGTGTAGTCAGCGCTGTATCAAGTCAGCTTGTAGTATTGTGTCATAGCCGGAGAAAATGTGCTTACGAGCCAGCAGACATGTTGGGACACGCCTGGACGTTGCAGATGGAAGTACCCCTAGTAGGATCCATCTCCTGCACAATCTTGAGCATACCACCGAGGACACGGAATTGCTCGGACACTGTGGTGGCGTCAGTAGATCGTAAAGGAACTGCACGGCAGTGAATTTCACTCACCCTGATGAGCAAGCCACTCGCCCTCTTCCACCAATTGAGGCTTCAGAGCAAGAGTCATGAAGTTACCACGAGCGATGAAGCCTGCGTTCTCCTCGCGGAAGAAAAGAGGCGTCCTCTTGACGGAAGTCTGGTTCGACTGGTGGGCAGACTCATTCTGTGCCATGCTTGCTGACAGCGAAGGAGATGCAGGTGCTGGTGGGAGGGTGGGAGGTCCGAGAGAAGATGGGCTGTATGTGGTCGGTGATGATGTGTTGCTGCGACTAGGAGGCTGGCCACTGTTTTGAGGCTGGTTTGTGCGGTTCTGGTTGCTGCCACGGCCAAAGGCTCGCCTGTTGAACGTGATGATTAGCACAGAACGTCTGTTTTTAGATTGTGGTTGCTGTTCCAAGATGATTCCAGGTTGGGAAAGAGCAAGCACGTGATCATGGCCTGTGTAGAAGTCGTTTGACGCCCGATCCAACATGTTGATTGAAGTGCCAAGCCAACGTCTGGACATCAGCAACCCATTGCCAGAATGGCCTAGTCGAGTGACTGACAACCCTCGGCCGCCGCCTCCGTCTCCAGAACGATTAGGCCTTGGGAGACTTCGTCAAGTTCGTCAATTCAGCCGATCCAAAGTCGAGACGGCGACGTCGTTTAGGAGCTTGAGGCACATTCTGACATTTGGGCCTCGGACCTATTGTGACGGATGTAATGCCAGTTTTGTGGCGAACTTCTCTATGGCCGAGCGTATTGATACTCCGACCGGTCGAAGGCAATGCGCTCTTGAAGTGGACTCGATGCCTGCAGAAACACCATGATGCCTAGCATGTTGGCTGTGATATGCGCCTGGTCCAGTCTGGATGGTACAGGCGGAGGAGCCATGCCTCTGTTGAGCCGTAAAGAGAGCCAAGCCAGGAATGTTCCAAAGGAGTCCAGCAGCATCCACTTCAGTACGACCAGAGATTTGATTTGATTCCCATTCGCCGCGGCGGCCTCTGACGGGGTACAGGATAAGGGAAACATTGCATACTTACAAGTTGTTCATCCAGCTGGACATGTTGGCGTGTATTGTGATGAGGAGAGCACCGGGCAAAAGAGGGCGGCCAGTGGCTGTTGTCGGCAAGGTCCGTAGTATTCTCCGTGGGCGGGATCTCCTGTTTCGCGGGTCTGGCAGCAAAAGGGAGAGTGTTAAGGGGATATGTGAACTCGGACCTCGCAACCTCCTGACTTGCTTGTGAAACGACATGCCTGTGTACTGTGGGGTGAGTGGCTGCCTGAGGCCCTCCATGGCATGTGAGTGGCCGAACTCCACGCCGAAGCGAGCAAGGGCGGCCGGGCAGACCTCAAGTCGCGTTGCGCCAGCGAAAGACAATAATTATCGCGCCGTATTGTCCTGCCCGCAACCCTGGACTGCGCACAGTCATATCATACTCAGTCGCGCCATCTACACTTCCAATCTAATACATCATTGTCTTTGCGACAACTCGCCAAAGCCAGACGCATTGCACGACCTACCACAAGTCCTGATATACCTGGCGCGATCAACGGGCAACAATGGCCTCAGCAGCTGCAGTCAGCGCAGACATAGATCGCCCACCAGCTGAGAATGACCTCGACGAATCTGGCGGTGTCACCAGCACCATAATTCCCAACAAGCCCGAAGTGGAAGATGAGGACGATGAAGACGATGATATCCAGAGAAAAGGTCGCAGAACGGACAGAGTAAACCAGGCCAATGGCGATGATGATGAAGACCAGGGCGAGCTCGACGATGACGATCTCTTTGGCGACGACGACGACGCGCTACCAGAAGAGCCTACAGCTGAGTACGTTGCGGATCGTAGGTCTTCAATATTCATCTACTAACAATTGTTTAGGGCTCCCAGGCGAGAACTCGACGACGAGGACCTTGATTCCGGCGACGATGAGGGCAGGCTGGATCGCATCGGCCAAGATGGCGCAGAGGAAGAGCAGGAGATGCAAGAACAGGAAAAGATTGTCATGGACCTTGATCTTCCTAGACAAGCAGGACCTGAGCCCAGTGATGGAGAAGTATGCGACCCTTGCTCTCTGTTGAATGTGCCATACTAACCAAAGTAGATGTACGTGCTGAAAGTGCCGGACTTCATGTCATTGCATCCCAAGGCATGGAAACCATCCGACTTCCAACCTCCTGCTGCAGACCACCACAGCAAGACTCCTTCGACGACATTCTCACCTTACAACACCGCTATGACAACCCTCCGATGGCGACGATCGCCCACAAACCCGTCAGAAATACAATCAAATGCCCGCATCCTTCGCTGGAGCGACGGCTCTCTCACCGTTCAGCTCGCCTCCGATCCATTGACACAATACGAAACCAACGCCAACCCTCTGGCACCACGTCAACGCAACCCGATCAAGCCTACACCAGTCTCTATCAATACCAACTCGGGCAAGGGTGGCCGCTCAGGCGCCTCTACCGCGCAAGGTGGCTCTGCGGTGGCAGAGAAGTACGACGAGAAGAAGGATTCGCTTACATACCTCATCGCACCATACCCGGCTGTCGGCTCCCTGCGTGTTTCTCACAAAGTCACGGCCGGCCTCAAGATCAAGCAATCCGCGTCCGTTGTCGACGACGCCATTACTCAACTGCAGACCTCGCTCGCAGCGGCTTCCAATGCCTCGCGCGTTCAGGGAACAAGCGGCGACCTCATGATAGTAGACGAGGATCCCGAACTTGCCCGCCGCCGAGCCGAATTGGCCGAGCGCGAGAAGGCTCGCGCAAGAAAGCGCAACGAAGCACAGAAAGAGCGCGAGAACGAGCGCATGGGTCGCACAGCAGGCCGCTTTGGCTCAAGTCGTGGCGGTGGACTCAACGCCTCGATGTTGGAGGACGAAGAGGAGCTTGGATTTGCGTCACAAGGCCGTGTCGGCAAGGGTGGCGCAAAGCCAAAGCGCCCTCGACAGCGCCGTGCCAACTCAGAATACTCTTCAGACGAAGACTACGGACGACGTGGCTTCCAGAGCAAAGCGGACGAGTATGACGAAGAGGACGACTTCGTGGCTAGGAGTGATGAGGAGGAAGTTGTGGAAGACGACGACGACGACGACGATGATGGCATCCGGGAAGGCAGTCCCAAGAGGGTTAGGGGAGGAGATGACGACGAGGACGCGGCTGGCGAGGACGACGACGAGGCGCCTGTCCAGGCTGCGAAGAAGAGGAGAAAGGTCGTCCTGGACGATGAGGAGGAAGACTAAAACTCCGTCGTCGATGCCATGGGCATGTATTTGTGAAAGCGTGACAGAATTTGGAGAGCAATGTAAGTGTACCTCTACGGCTGCGGAAATTTTTCAGCGTGGCATCAGCATTTTAACATGTAGCGTACGATTATTCGAGACTCGCTTCCCCATTCGCTCCATGTGTCAAATGCCGGACCACCACTCGGACACAACGTGGACTTGCACGTTGACTAGACTGGCTTTGCAGCACCAGAACCTGTAGCAGACCGATTTGGGGAATCTGCTCGATCGCGCCGGCTAGCCGCTAAGTCTTCTGGGTCCGCCTGGTGTATCTTTTTGATGTATTTTTTGAACGACTTCGACATTTCGACGACTTTCTCAACGTGCTCCTTCGTCACGACGACCACGTCGTCGGCATTGTCGGCGCCGAGAGCCTCGATCTCTGCTAGCGCCACGGCGGTTTGGAACCCTGCAGGAAATCAGTATTGATCAGAGCGCGCGGAGAGGATTCAAAGGGGCAACGAACCACTTCGGATTTCGCGGCCATTCCACTGCAAACTAAGCAAGTCCTCATCTTTCTTGATGTAATACTTGACGTCGAATTCGACTCGAATCTTGTTTTGCCGTTCTTTTTCCAGCTTCTTGATGAACATCAGCCACAGGCTGACACGCGAATCGTGGTCGAGGGCTGGGAACCCAACAGACACGTCGATACGTGAGAGAAAGGCTTCATCGAAGGTTCCGACCCGATTTGTCGTGAGGAACAAAATGCCCTGGTAGTACTCCAGCGTGCGCAAGAAAGTCGCGACCAGGTTGTTGCGCACCAAATCCATGGTCGATCTGCGTTCCAGGAATACGTCGGCTTCGTCGAGGAGCAGAATTGCGCCCCAGGCCTTTGCCAGTTTAAACCAGTAAAGGAGTTGGTTTTCGACTTGGCCTGGCTCTGTTCCAATGTCGGCGCTTGTCAGAGAGATCAGAGGCCTCCTTACTTCTTCGGCCACACATTCTGAGGGCGTCAGTGCATATCCGCGTCAGTCAAGGTCTGATGAGTGACATACCGGCTGTATAAGTCTTGCCAACACCCGGCGGACCATGCAGAAGCACTATGTTTCCTTCTCCCTTGCCCTCAATGAAATCTGCGCTCCATGTGGATTTGCTGGTGAACTTCAAGCATAGGCTCCGAAGCATGGAGCGCGTGTTTTGTGGCATCACGAGTGTATCGATCAAATTCGCCCTGAACGGCGAAGGCAATGTGAACCCTTCGACTTGAAGCGCTTCTGCGAGACGCGTTAGTCTTTCTCCAATTGTACGGGACGTTTGCAACCCACTCCAACTTCGATTCTTCAAGACGTAAGCATACAATGCATGACTGCAGACAAACCTCTGGTGCTCCGTCAGACTTTCCCTTTTCATAGGGCTTATCTCAGAGTAGCCGGCAAAATGGATTCGAGTTTGCGACCACTTCTTCGTTGTGATTTGACATCCGGAACAGACACATCGCGGTGCGATCACGTTGGACATCTCGACGTCTTTGGAGAGGCCCTTTAGAAGGTCGTTGTGAAGGCAGTATTGGTGCATGTCAACCATGACTCTGCCACGATAAGCCGTCGCAGGAAACCAGCAATCAAAGCCATCGAAAGAAGCAAATTGGGGCCCTTTGAGCAGGTTATAGTACAGCTCTCCGCGCCTGATAAGCTGTTGGTAACGCTCTTCGTGGGTCGTTCCGTGCTTCTCTTTGCTCATGAATCTGCATGGGAATGTGGAAAGATCTGCGATCTCTCTTTCTCCTGCGAACGGCACGATATCGTAAGATCCAGACACACTTGTTCCCACGTAAATGTTGTTCTCCTGGAGCGACCATTGCGAAACCTCGTACGCCGAGGCTCTCCTGTCATCATAGCTGAATCTCAAGCTTCGAAGAACAAAGGCGTTGAATACTTTGTTTTCCTCAAGGTCGCAGTAGATGTCGGTTCCCGGCTTGAATAGCATCCACAGCATATCGTGCGTGCACGTGGGTTTGTCTTGTGCGTGGCGGAGCAATTCGTCACTGACAGCCTCTCCGTACAGATCTTCGAAAATCCCCAGCAAGCTTTTGATGTCTGTGGCTACGTTTGGGTCTTCGGAGCAGCCTCCATTCTGGCGACCTCGATTCTCCAAGTCACTAGCGTAATCTAGAAGTTCATCTCTGTAGTGGTATAGAAGCGGAAAAGGCTCATCGATGCTGACCGTATTGCCAGTGAACCTAGCATCCGGGTAGTAGCCAACAACAGTCCTTAGAGCGTGTATTACTGCTCGCGATTTGATCTCGATAACCTTGGATTCAGAAGATACCACTGGCGGCGGCAAATCTTTCTCGCTTGGCGACCTGTAGAGATCTTTGGCCTGTTTGGTTTGGAGCTGTGTGATGACGACGATAGCATGGCTGGGTTCTTCGTGTGCAGGGTGGTCGGCTTCCACTCTCGAATACACAATCTCGCCGTTTGGGTTGAGGTAATCTTTGCGATATTGCACTCGGGAGCTGTGGTGTACTGTGAGCGTAATTGGCGGGACAGTGCGCTACCAACGGATGCAGCAAGCCATCTAATACACCTTCATCCATCACTCCTAGAGACTAGAACGTCCATACCTTGTCTTTAGGGGCGCAGCTGTACCGTCTTCCGTTTTTGCCGCGGTACTGAGCGATGTCGCCGCTGTGCTTGGATCTGTTCCAAGCTCAAGATCAGCCACAGCGGAGTCTTCGCGTCCGAAATCCATCCTCTTCAGCGCTACAATCAAGTAGTAGTATCTCTGGAAGTGCGAGATTTACGAAACAAAAAGCGTGAAGGCGTTGACCAGACGGCCCGTAGACTGTTATCACGTTGCAAGAGGGACAAGGCTGCGACAGCTTCGCCACCAGTGTGCCTCTTATCATGCACCACAGACGTAGGGTCGCAAACCAACCCTCTCAACGCATGCAACACCGCTCGTACAGTAGTCCGATTTGTGCGCTTGCTATTTAGCTGCAGACATGCAGCGCTTACAGCAACCGAGCTGAATGCCCTAGGCGCCGCAAGCTGACGTGCAGCCTTCAGCTGACACATGTATCATCGAGCCGCATTTACCATGTAAGGCTCTACTACTTCGTCTCGAGCTCGCACATTGCCAGTACTATGGTGAATATCACTCAGTGCGGGACACTGGCTGAGTCCGGCGTATCTCATGCCTGCCAAATCGGGAGGTTCAACAGCTTATACGGTTCGACTATTGAGCACGATGATGCAAACGGGATGTTGCTCAACGAAGCAGTGAGGCTACGCACGAACGATAACTCGTTCCCAGATCCATGGTCAGAGAGTAATGAGTGAGTGCCGGGGCTTGTTGCCGTCATATATGGTAAGTGTCATTGACGAAACATAGCGACGAGCAGGGCGTTTCTGCAGTGTTCCGACAAAAGTCAGAAGAACTAGAGGAATCGCGAAAGAGATTCCTGAAATACCTGAATGAAGACCAAAAGACGAGAATCTCCAAGTCTGCAAATACGACTCAAGCCGTGCTCAACATAATCGATACTGCGAACTACGATTGGTGTAAGAGGTCAGAGTCAGGAAATGCCACCGCCACCTGGTTCAAAAAGAAGTTCCACCAGGTCTGCAAATCTCTCGACCAGCACAAAGATCTTTTCTCGATTCTGCCCAAGGATAGCGAGTATGTCTCGGTTTTCTATGGAGCTTTCAACACCATCATTGCTGTAAGTGCTGATGCCAGAGGTCAAACATCAAGTCAAACGTGCAGGCTTATATTACTCAGGCATCCGTGATGCACCAAGCAATGGCGACCGGGCTTCCCAAGATCGTAGATGAGCTTAACGCAATCATTAATGATGTTGCGCAAAAGATGAAGCTTTACCCTGAAGCGTCGCAAGAAATGAAACGAGTAGTGATGGGCCTCTACTCGCGCATTTTCGATTTGCTCGCAAAGCTTATGAAATGGTACACAAAGCGCCATCGTGGCTTGAAAATCATGAAGAAGGACTGCTACAGCGACTTCGAACATGCCTTACGAGACATACGCAACTGGGTTGACGTCGTGACCAAAGGAGCCTGGAACAACTTCGTACTTGAGATGCGCCACGCTAATGAGGAGAACCGTGACGCGAGAAAGGACATTCTCAAGATCGCCGAGAGCTACTATGACCTGAAGGACAACCCGGTCATGCAGCAGGCAACGCAACAAGCGCAGACCAAGCTTCTAAGCCCCGAAGCACACATCGACTCCCTCGCCGATGCATTGGTGAATAGATTCTTCAAGCGTGTCGAAGAGGCCGGTGCTGGGCAAGCATACATACTTGCGAGTAGCATGGCAGTGAATACTGTGCAGAGCCCAGGAACTAGACCTGCACCCAGAATGCTGGCAAGCCTTTCTTCTCCTGCCAGCGAAAACATCACAGTACACCAGACATTCGCCACGAATATGTACGACGAACCGACTTCTCTCTCGCCAAACATGGACGACCAACCAAATACCGCCGGCATTCAAACCAAAGAAGAACTCGAGCACATCTCCCAAGTCCTGGACAAGTACTACCCCGAAGGCCACCTGCTTCCCGTGCAATACAGCCAAACTCCCACAAGCCGCCCGACTCTGCACGAGTCTATCGCCTCGCGCCTTTTCCAATGGTCGAAATCTCCCGAATCAAGAGTGCTGTGTATCCAGCTTCCCTACGACCAGCAACAGAGATCCATCGGCGGTAAGATCGCAGCAAACGTAGTGTTGTCCGCCTACGACGTCGACTACCCAATCATCTCGTACTTCTGCACTCTACCAAGAGACGTTGCAGAGGGCAGAAGTGCACAGACTACCGCTCTGTGCGAGATGACGGCGTGTCTGATCCGCCAGCTCGTGATGGCGCTGCCCGACAGCCTGCCCGAAAGATCTAGCGTCGTTCTCACAGCCGCACGTTTTGAGAACCTCGACGGGACACTAAGAACATGGAACTCGATGCTCAGTCTCTTCGCGGACCTCCTGTCTCTCATTCCCACCGGCATGCTCATCGTGATCCACGGCATGCAGTGCCTGAACAGCGAGCACACTACTGTGCCAATCCAGGAATTCTTGAGTGTTATCCGGCAGCGACTTGACAACAAAGACGACACGGCAGGGCACACGACCAAAATCCTGTTCGTGATGGAGGGGCAAGCGCGTGCGGTGGTGCCTTGGTTGCAGCGTGGAGAGCATGCTTTGTACGATGGCGATCGAAGATTGAGCCGGTAGATGGGCAGGCGTGATTTCAGTAGACTACACCGGAGGACAAACTTTTATTTTCACTGCCGTCAAAATATGAAGGGAATATGTGAGTTTGCAAATGTTTCCATTAGCCGTCTATTAGAGACTCCTTCCCACACTGTCGCATGTGAAATGAGTCGTAGTCTCTTCCTTTCCAATCGTCAAGTCATCCATTGGCCATGTTCATGGCGACCAACGAAGAATCGGACCTGATGGTAAAGCTCGCAAGATCGTATCGGAGGTATATCGATCCTTCTCGCTACTCACACTCAGTTCTTGAGCACGAACCTGTACCTGGGAACACCCTTCTCGAAATCGATGATGGTCTTGTTGGCCTCCTGCATGGGCCTCTCGTTGATCCACGGGTGGATGCCCTTGTCAGCGGCAAGCTGAAGCATCTCTCTGATCTCAGCGGGCGAACCGATAAGGCTGCCACCGATGCTGACCTTCTTCAAGATCAAAGCGAAAGCCATGAACTGAGGAATGGGGTCTTCGGGAGCGCCAACCTGGATGAAGCGGCCACCAATGTCGAGCAGACCGAGGTAGCTGGTGAGAGGGAGACCGGGGCCAGAGACGGTGCTGACGATCAGGTCGAGGGAGTTGGCGTACTTCTTCTCGTAACCCTCCTCGGCGGTGGCGATGAACTCGTCGGCGCCCATCTTGAAAGCGTCCTCCTTCTTGGCGTCAGTGCGGCTGATAGCGACGACCTTGTCGGCACCAAGAGCCTTGGCCCAGAGGAGACCGAAGTGGCCGAGACCACCAATACCGACGATACCGACCCTCTTACCGGGACCGCAGCCGTTCTGCTTCAAAGGAGAGTAGAGAGTGACACCACCGCAAAGCATAGGCGCAGCCTCAGAAGAGGAAACGGCATCAGGAATGGCGAAGACGAAGTTGTTGTCGCCGCGCCAGTACTTGGCGTATCCACCATATGACTTCTCGCCGGAAGGCCACTTGCTGTTGTAGGTTCCAGTCATTTGCACCTGGCAGTAGTTCTCGCTGCCGCTGGCGCATGAGGGGCAGTCACCCTTCAAGCAAGCGCCAGACTGAGCACCAACGCCAACGCGGTCGCCGACCTTCACACCGTTCTTGACATCCTTTCCGACGCGGACGGCCTTGCCAACGATCTCGTGGCCGACGACGACGGGGTAGTTGGTGGGACCCCAGCCACTCTTAAGGGTGTGGATGTCGGAACCGCAGACACCACTGTGAGTGATCTCGATCTGAGGGAGGGTCAGAAATGGGCGTCCTAATTGTTCAGAGAGTGAAGAGGGAGCATACATCAATGTCGGTCTCCTGGAAAGTCTTGGGCTCATAGGATTGCCAGACCATGTTGCCCTCAGCAGCCTTGGCGTCAAGGCCAACCCATCCTTCGAACTTGTAATCGGTAGACATTTTGTGAGTGTTGCTTGTTTGAGTGATTTGTGGTGATGGTTGAGATGAAACGGGTCGGCGGAGTGAAAGGTGGTGGATTTGCTTAAGTACACCGTCTCTTAGGGCTCCATAATTGAATTGTCATGAGCTTTTTCGCGGCGATAAACATTATCGCCGTTACGTCGTTGACGCGGATGGCGCGGACCCGCGCGCGGTCGTGGCAACAGGGTCTCTTCACGATCATGATATCCACCCGTTGACGTCAAATTAGCCATTCTAATCCGAATTCTAATCAGAAGAAGCTTGATTGTTGCGCGTGGCAGTCGAAGACGGCGGCGGCGGAGACGGCGTTCATGGCCCAACCACCCGTTATTATTCTAGCAGACTCACTCGAGCGTAGCGACCATGCTACGCTCGACAGCCATGTCCTTTGCTTTCATGTATTTGCGGTGTGCTTCCAATCTTCAATTTTTTCCCCGAGGACAAATCCTGGATCCGAGTGGAGTCCGAGATTTGTAATCCAGATCCAAGTCGGTGACACGCCGACACGTGTATGAGAACAGCCCTAGGAGATACACAAGGCTGGGCTCGAACATTGCTGCATCACAGCAAGGCGTGCAGAAGAGGCGAGGTGTGCAACGATACATGAGGGGAGACTTCGTGCATCTATATGTGAAGTGGTTGACCATCGAGGTACGACGATGACACCTGCTGCGGAGACGAAGGATCACCTCGGCTGAACACCAATGCTCCTTTTTGGAAACTCCGCTTGCATTAAGCATTCGCTTGGTGACGATCAGAGGAGAGTCTCGCTAGACACATTCTCATGCTAGTGATTCTTGTCAGGATCACTTTGTTCGGCCGGCACCACAACGTCAAATGACAAGGATGTAGACTAAAAAACGACGCACATCTGGCTCTGCAGCCAGCCAGTCCTCCCACCGTGTCTTTGCCATACGACGGGACACATGGCACGCCCATGCCATAATTCATTTATATGAAAGTCCGATCATGCGAGGGATCGTCAAAAGAACGTGTCGCAAATATCTCCGCTATTTTATTCCTTTGCGCGAGCATGGACGACTTTCTTTCAAACTAGGGCTCCAATTCTAGACAAAGCTGATACAAACATCACGTTCAACAGAACCATCAACATGAAACTTCGCCCTTGTCGGCCACGTAGGCACTCCACATACCAATTGTACTAAAGAACCTCCACAGGACCTCAAATGTAAGCGGAAGATCATCACTACCATCTCACAAGCACAACCTCCAACCCACATCCAACCCAATCACCAAAGATGTACAAAATCCTCTCCCTAGCCTTGACACTCGGCCTAACAACCGCCACCCTCCAACCCGCCACCTCCAACAGCAAAGGCTACTATCCCTCTTCTCCCGGCTGCTCCGCCGCCAAAACCAGCAAAGCGATTCAAGCGGCCGAATGCAGCCACAACACCCGCACTTCCACAACGCAGACCTTCGCAGTCTTCAAGACCGACCATCAATATGACGCCAACAACGGCGCGCCCTACGGCACGTGCGAAGCCTACACTTGCACCGCTCCGGCGTCCTCTGAGTTGACCGAGGACGCGGATTACTGGACGTTCTTCTGGGGCGATGAGGGCGAGAGTGAGGGCGAGGGAGCCGGGTGTATCAAGGACCCGAACACGGGAGAATGTGGGTGTGAGAATTCGGATGGAACGTTTGTGGCTGGATCAAGTAGCTGCACTTAAGTGGTCTGCTTGATTTTAGTACTCTCCACGTATCGAGAGGTTGACAGGTTTGACATTGGAAATTGAAAAGCATTAAAGACCAAAAGTCAACCCCACCGAGTTGTGTGAGGGATTTCCATGAGAGCGAGTCGCTGAGCGGATGGTGTTTCAACGAAATTTCTGAGTATTAATATTGTGTACACGAATGGAATAAAAGGGTGGATGTTGCAGAGCAAGAAACCATGCGTCCCGCCCAGGGGTATAACTCCGACAAAGGACTCCAGACCTTGATATCAGCGCTGCCGCCACCTCCAAAAAACGAACACGATCTCAGTACTTTTCTTGATCCTCTTTCACTTTTGATGGCAGTCTCACGTGTCCTTCTTTCCTTGATTGTCAGGTCGCAATACCTACGCCTCCGCCGTGTTGTCTCGGGTCCGTGGCTTGGCGACTAAGCGAGCGCATTGGGTAGTTGCCTACTTTGTCCTGCGGGATCATCGTCGCTTGGCTGTGGCTGCGCTGGCTGTGCGTCTCCATCTCATCGACGTCGTATTCAGAATCGCCCATTGATGAGAGAGGCTTGATGTCGCGAATCAGCTCGACGTAGTCATAAGCGAACTCGCCCAGCTCAACATCGTCAATACCTAGTTCCTGTTCCTGTACGGTGGCGCGTAGACGCATGCTAGGGATGACGCGGCCAATCAGGTTGAGGATGTAGAGAATGACGATAGACAAGACGAAGCTGTAAGTCATGCCTGCGACTGAGTCGGCGAGCTGGTAGCCGAGCTGGATCCAATTTTTGTTCAGCCAGCCTCCTGGAATTTCTGTAACTCCATCGAGGTGGGCAATATAATCGGCGGCAAAGAAGGCGGTCAAGATATTACCTATGAGGCCTCCCATGCCGTGTACGGCGAAAATGTCAAGCGCGTCGTCCGCAGAGATCCAGTACTTGAGTTGAGTGGCGAAGTTACAGCCGATGCCTGCAATAACTCCGATTGGAACAGCAGACCAGGCGGGTACGTATCCAGAGGCCGGTGTGATGGCGACAAGACCTGCGACGACGCCTGAGCAGAAGCCTACCACAGACCATTTGCCCTCCAAGCGATAATCCACAAGACACCAGGTGACACCTCCAACGCCGGCAGCAAGGTTAGTGACGACTGCAGCCATGACTGCGCGGAGGTTGGCACTCAAGGCAGAGCCGGCATTGAAGCCAAACCATCCGACCCAGAGGAAGACGGTGCCGATGACAATATGAGTGACGTTGTGTGGTCTGAAGTTCAAAGTCTGCGTGCCGTGTCCAGTCCGCTTACCCAAAGCATACGAGTACGCAAGTGCAGCAGCGCCTTTTGAAGTCTGTCAGTGAATGCACCGAGAAGAAGTGAATCCAAGTCGCGACTAACCTGAAGCAATGTGAACTGGCGTCCCGCCGGCAAAGTCAAGACCACCCATCTTATATGCCCAGCCATTCGCATTCCAAGTCCAGCACGCGATGGGATCGTAGACCACGGTCGTCCACACGAACATGAACACCACACAAGGCAGCATGCGTCCGCGCTCTGCAACGGCGCCGACTGCAAGAGCCACAGTGATGCAAGCGAACATGCCCTGGTATACCGCGAACATGAGATCTGGAATCTTGGAACTGCCTACGCTAGGCGCCGCGAGGACATTTCTGAAACCGATGTTTTCAAGGTTTCCGATGAAGAAGTTGGCAGAGTGTGAGAACGCAAGACTGTATCCCCTGTAGTGATGTGTGATTAGCACGTGGCGTGCAGTTGATGCAGAGCTCATGCACTTACCAGAAGAACCATTGGAAGCTGACTACGGCAACAGCCATGATGGAAAGCCATATCAGTGAAAGGGCAGACTTGCGACGAGCGAGGCCTGAGTAGAAGAAGCTGCGGTTTCAGGTATTCAGTATGCTTGTATTGATCAGGCCATGTTTGCAAAACTTACCCAACGCCCGGAATCATGAGCAGGACAAGTGCCGTTGACGTGAGCATCCATGCAATGTCGCCAGCTTGGTAGTAGATATTCAGATCATTGTGAAGTGAGTCGCCGCCAGTCGGCGCCGTGTTGTTATACTCATACCACGGCACATAAGGCAATTCATTGAGCTGCTGGTCTGCAGCCGCAGATGCTGTCGACATCTTGAGTTGTGTGTAGGTTTGTAAGGAGCGTGATGTGTGCTGTGGATACAGCTGAGCCCTCGTGTAGAGTCGTCACAATGGAGCTGGATGCAGCAGTGTCTCTGTTTGGAAAGTGGCGCTCGCAATGAAGTTGTGCAACGAGCTCGTGACAGTCAGAGGTCGAGCTTGTGCTACCAGCGCCTCAGGTTAGTACCGGCGCGCAGTGAGTGAGGCGTGGCGGGGCAAGTGCTCTTTGTCCGTCTGACCCCAGTCAATCAGGCAGTGAAAGGTTCAGAATAAATTGTGCCGATGCAACAAGTAATAAGATGTATGGGAAATCAGGCCCTCGGGTTCATTTAGGGCATGGGCGAAATGGCTCAATGGCACAAGATAAGCACATGGAGAGATATCACAGACAACGAGTATCCATCACCGGAAGGATCATGTACGCATGAGGGGCCATAGACATGGTTTTACGAGCGAGCAGTCCTTCGGTACGCGTCGGAGACCTGGCGCTGACTCGTCGCTGTAGTCGGTACCTACCTTTTACAGCCCTGCGAGCTCGCGCGGTGTCGCGGCTATTGCTTCCAAGACTAGGGGCATGAGGGCTGTGTGGCCGGTACTGGGACATGCATCCCTGGAGGCACATCAATGGAGCCTGTTCCCCGGAGACAGCGTAGAAGGAATGCAGGAGACGTCCCTCGGATAGAAGCATGTGCACTTGGACTGAGGTTGTGAGAGTGTTGTGAGTGGTCGCAAGTGAAGCTGATAAGAAAGGCGTGCCGAGATGAACGGCCCGCTGCATGGCGTTCAGCCTTCCCAAGCCGCTCTAAACTTGAATTGGTCAATATCACGCCAGGCGAGGCGATGCGTGAAATACATCACAGATAAGAACGTACCCGAGCACGTCGGTAGCGTGCTGTGTTTGAAGTTCAGGGCAGCACGATAGGAAGGACTGATGATGCGGGAGGACTGGGTCTCGAGGTGGAAGGTTTCGTGGCGCCCCGTGAAGACATTTAATCGCCCACACAAAGACTTACCTTAGATGAGGCCGTTTGGTACTCCTGTGGTGCAGAAACAGGGACTTGGATCAAAGGTGTTATGCAGGAACACAAAAACGGTAGGGGCTGATCTTCGATCATCCGGTCTGTGCACCGGCTATTTGCAGGGTGCATCTTCCACGTGGGACATCGCGATATTCGTGTTACACGTATGATCATCTGGTGAATAGAACTGCTATCAGAGCATGTGGCTCTTGCTCTTTATTCAAGATTGAGATAACCATAGGGACTTCAACATAAGGACGTGTTGAGTGTGACCAACCAAAAGACTCCAGCAGCCAAGTCCCTGGCCAAGGCGTCGCAATCAACATTCCTTGACATTGACATCTTCACCATTGCACAAACATTCTTACACGAACCCAGGTGACCGTAACAAAGTCATTGTCGTATACTATACCATTCGCTTTGCCACTGTGTCGCTACTGGTAGTAGTCCTCCTACTAGATCACAATGGAGTACATGCCGGATCTCGCGCCGGAGTCCGGATCACGGATTATCTCCAGATTTATCAAGCTACCTCTTACTCCGTTGCTTTTTTTGCACTTTAGCTTGTCTGAACATTCTTCGGTGCAACTGACAAGAGCAAGATCTCAACTGCTTGGTTAGCTATGTCGCCGTGACATCCACGACCGTTGCCTGCCAATTTGACTTCGTCCAGGTCCGGGCTTTCCGGATTATGACGCTGCAAGCATAGCCACAGCCACCCGGACTTCAGGGAGTGACATTCATTGAACGATGAACATCATCAATTTGTATTCTTCACGTCCTGGCAAAAACGCTCGCAACATCTTCGCATGTGAAGAGTAATCGCAAGCATGGAGTATTCTTACTAATATCACCCGAAGGCCGCGTCTGGGTCGACACTCTTGCAGCGTTGCCTCCTCGCCAGCGCATCTGTCCATTACTGAGTCTACAGCAATTCGTACATCTTGACACTTCATCTCGTTTTCCATTGAGTCTCAGCAAGAATGCCTACTCTGCCATCCAAGCATCCTGTGCTCGGCAGCGAGCACACCTCCAAGGTACCAAATGCGAAGAAACCGAAGGCGCGTCCGCCACGAGGATTTCGTGACAAATCATGGGTGCCGGGCAGGTCGTTACCAACATACACTGGACCATACAGCATTGGAACCATGGAGATCGAAGTTCCTGCGGAGAACCCCAGGGTCATCTCCCACCACATTACGCGGAAGAAAAAGCACGTTCTGCAGCTCGAAACTGTGTTGATGAACATCTACTATCCGGCAAGCATGGAGAGTCACGACCCACAGAATAAAGAACGTTTATCACGGCAACTTTGGTTTGGACGTCCTCGACTGGACATAGCAAAAGGTTACGCGAAGTTTGCCAGTTTGCCTCTTGCCGTTGTTGCTCCGGTTTTCTTGCCCTCTGCCTTTACGAAGCTGCCAGCCTACCGGAATGCGGGCATCGCAAAACACTGGGCGCCCGACGCCAACTTCGCGAGGAAGGGTTCGCAAGCAAAGCAAACTGAAGGTGTGAAGCCACCTAATGCTACAGAAATGCCGTGCTTTCCTGTAATCATGTTCTCCCACGGTTTGGGCGGTACTCGAACAATGTATTCGACGCTCTGTGGCGAATTTGCGAGCTACGGCTTCATCGTATGTGCAGTCGAGCACCGAGACGGATCCGCACCAAGGAGCCTCGTTCTGCATACTGAGACTGGGTACGGTAGCCGCAAGGAGCGCGAACAGCGAGGCGACGTGGATCATTGGAATGAAGAGAACGAGCACGACTACGACATTGTGGACTACATGTTTCCACAGGACAATCCGATGGACTCTGGCCCAAACAACCCCAAAGGCGTCGATACCGAGCTTCGACAAGCACAAATTGATTTACGAAAAGCCGAGCTTGAGGAAGCGTTCAAGGTAATTCGTATCATCGCAGCTGGAGACGGACAGCAGATTGCCGATCGCAACATGCGACGAAAGGGCTTCAAGGGCGCGAGTTCTTTCGGACTGGAAGGCGTTGATTGGAAAGCGTGGAAAGACCGCGTCAAGCTCGATCACGTAACAGCTTGTGGACACAGCTTCGGAGCCGCCACGGTGGTAGACATGCTGCGTACTAGCGATCGCTTTCCATATATTGCTCAAGGCATCATTTACGACATCTGGGGTGCGGGCACACGGCCTCCCAGTGAGGAAAACCCCGACTATCGCATACAGGTACCATTACTGGCTATCAACAGCGAGGCATTCACCTACTGGCCGTCCAACTTCGAGTTGGTCGAGTCGCTTGTGCAAGAGACACAGTCCGGTCCCGTCAAGGCGCCTGCTTGGCTTATGACTGTGCGCGGCACTGTTCACATCTCACAGTCAGACTTTGTGCTACTATACCCACACTTGTGCTCTCTGTTATTGAAAGCGGTTGCCAGCCCCCGGAGAGCTCTAGACATCAACGTCAACGCGAGTCTCGAGTTCTTCAAGCAAGTCATGCCCAATCTTCTGACCGGAGGTTTCCGAACATTCGATGATGAAAATATACTGGAAAGTGAGACAAGTCCACTGGAGCAGATCCCGTCTTCGCAAATGCTCAAGCCGAACAATAAGTGGGTGGCTGCGCGACTGAGGATTCGTCATGAATGGGCCTACCGTATCAGCCCAAAGCTCTTTCGGAAAGTAAAGCGTGCCAAGGCGGAGCGCGAGGGCAAGACTGACTATACGGGCAATGAAGTATGGCTGCACTCCAAGCCAGACGAAGAGCTTGTCATGAAGCATCGAGAACGTGTCATGCGAGACGCTGAAGGCGGCCAGACAGCGAAGTTCAACGAATTTGTGAATGACGTGCCCGAAAGGGAAGGACACGAGAACTTAGAGGATACAGATTCTACACGGAGTGGCGCACAGGTTTAGTTGTCACCATAGTTCGTTAAAAGAGGGGGAGTTCAGCCGGTCGCATACTTACTTGGGTCCTTGGGTTTTCATTGTATCATAGCACAGTACATCACATACGTCCACAGTACAGCAGAAATATAAATCACTCAACCAGCAAAACAGTATTAATGTCATATCAAAACACGCTGAAATGCCTTTGCTATGGAAAAAAAACAGCATCAGTCCAAATCCATCGGCTCACCCTCGTCAGCACCCTCATCAGCACCTCCATCACGCTCCCCTTCATTCTCACTCTCGTCCAAATCCATCGGATCCCACCCCGGTTCCCTCTCCTCTGGCCTCAGCGTCGTAGCCCTCCAACACCTCTCCAGCACCGGATTCGACTCATCCCACGGACACCACGTCCTCAAGACCTTCCAGACAGCCTGTGCCGTACGCTTCCTTGCCTCGAATCGCTCAAGACCTTGCCGTAGTAGCTCGTCATAGTCCGAGAAAGCGTGGCGACAGTGTGCCACGACTAAGCTGGTGATGCGGATGCTGTTCCAGCGTTTCGATTCCGAGAGATCATAGATTACGTTCTTGGCGAGGCAGAGGTCGAGGATTCTTGTGGTTGTGGCTGCTGGAAGGCGGGGGAAGAGTTCATCTAGTATGGCGGTGTTCCAGGAACGGCGTTGCGCGTCGGTGATGGACATGCCATTCCGTGAGTAGATGTTTCAATTTGGTGCAGGAGTCTTCTGGTGTGTTTCTGGCCCAGGAGCTCTTTTTGAGAAGCAGACACCTACATGTACGTGTACATATACATGTTCATGAGTTGATTGTTAGTGTCGATGTGCAGCTGTCACTGGTGTTCTCGCTCTATCTTCACTGTTGTCGTTGTCGGAAGTCGCGAAAAGTCGGGCCTAACCCTACTTGCCCCAACGCAGTGAATTGCTCCATGTCTCGAACATGAATGCATGTGGTACATGTACATGTACATGCATTTTACATGTAACGGCCTTGCGAGCTCTATCATGTCTTAATCGTGCATCTAAGCTCATGACTTACATGTAGCCGTGTGTGAACGACTGGGAGCACTCATTATCGCATTTGAACACATGCATGTACACCATTTGTCAGCAATTCTGCCCGCTTGCTCGCCACAAACACCATCTACACGCCCTGTACCACGCCAACGACTATTCACAGTGCCGTCCCTCGCCTAAAGACCAAGCGAGAAGATGTACATGATACTTGGGTGATCTGGTTGAACGGATACTCACAGAGAAACACTGATCATCTAAGTACTGTGGACGCGCCAATGCTGTTGCGGCACGCCGAGCTCCTGACAAAGCAAAGGATGCGAGCTGACCGGGCCACGTCATTTGCAGAATACAGTGCTACATACAAAAGTCACAGCAGCTGAGGCGACTGGCGTGTATAAAGTCAAGTTGAGATGATGATCTCACTACAAAGAGTGGCCAGGCCTGCTATCCGGGCGACGTGTCGCACTGGCATATGCGCTGCGAGATCGGTAACGCGAATGTATACCAGTATGGCCAACCAGAGTACCCCAGTGGTGCTCATCGGTCGCACGAGCGAAGTTGGCAAAGCAGTCACGGACGCAATCAAGCCCGAGTATGAAGGTTAGCCATGCCCAAAATCATGTTAGAGCGTGACGATTGAACACATCTGACACTAGGCAGTCATTCACTTCCTCGCATCTGCGGAAACAGCTGCTACTGAGCTGCCTCTCCTTCTAACAGGCAAAAAACCAGAACAGCCGTCTGCATTCGCCATAGGCAGTGCGAACTACGATAGACAACCCCAAGCCATCATCGTGGGCAGCTTTTTCACTGTCTCTATGGTCGATGCTCTGCGCGAAAAATGCGGAAGCACGCTCAATGTGCCCTGGATGACCGGCGGGATGAATGAGGAGCAGCGCGATGAGATGGTGAAACGACCTATGGATCCTGCAAGATACGGACCGTTCATAGGAGGCAAGTTGAAAGAGGCAATGGCCCGAGTTAAGGAGGAAGGGAAGTGGCAAGGGGATGGCGTGTTCATGTATAAATGAGGGGATGTGATTGGGGAAGTGTTTGCGCTTGTGTTGCGAGTACGATTAGGCTCAGTGCTTCCAGCGTGGCTATGTGCATTATTGGTGCGCCAGGCGCGCCAGACTGCTGCGGCTGTAAATTCCATGCATGCAAGCGGACAGTATGTTACTGCAAGTGCTGTGGGTTCCCGAGTCGCGCATACATATGCATGCATGTGCGAAAGTCAAGCTTTTCTAGAGACATACGATTGCGTCGCCTATCTCGCGCTTGGAGTACTGTTGGGTTTTCCGAGCACCCGGGTGATGGTGTGAATACGGAGGCATTTGATCATCGTCTTTGAACGACGATCTCTGAAGTGCAGCGCAATGACTTTGCAGTCCGTTGAGCTGGCACTGCTGGCTGCGACTTTGCATGTGCGCAAGTCGTCAACTTAGCGAGCGTCATTGATGCTTGACTTTTGGGTGCGATCCTATAGGTGCTACAAGACAGCATCAAGCACCGGAGATCACCGCCGGGCCTGGGCCCACTAGATGCAGTCGTTGTCTCTCCCAATACGTCGCGAGAGCATCAGAAGTCTGGGATGACGACAGCGAATGGCCAGGCAACTTGCCACGCCTGCAATCTGGGATCAAGATTGCACATCCGGCAGCCAAGAGGCAGGCTGAGCGATAACCTGGCGACAGCCAGATAAGGTAGGTATGCAAAGCACGATTTCGCTGCAGCGCATATGCGCGCTGGCGTCAGTCTGAGGAGATGTGGGATTTGTCACATCAGACAGTCGTCACTGATGCGTGAGAGGCGACGAACGGTACCTGGGAACAGTACAACAACGTACGCTGTCGCCGTGATTAGTAGGGATCGTGCTACTGCGGATCGGCAACCCGAGTATTTCGAGATGATCGTATAGGCCGATGATGCTAGCCGGACGAGGGGATCTCGGGCACGGTCGGAGATCGAGCGCGGGTGCCCTCAGCGCTGGGCAGAAGGTCGCAGCAAGATCTGGATCCGTCTGTTATAGAAGGAAGATGTTATGGCCGGACGACTTAAGCTCAGATCCGCGGTCCGATCGGTCGGGCCGGGCAAAGCGTAAGTCGTCATGCCCAATGAGACCATTTTGCAGTCATCGCGGGATCTGGTTCCGAGAACAGGGGACCGATTTGAGATTATGTGCAGAAGTTCAGGTGCACTTACCTCAGGTCTTACTCCGACCGGTCTGCTCCAGTGCACCTCACCTCACCATTGAGCAGAACATGTGTGCTTCGCTCTCCCTCCTTCGCATACAACTAATGTGCTTCACAATATCAACATCTGGGCTGCTGGCGCCATCGCGCATAGATCATCACATCGCTCCAGTTCGCCATCGGGACGCTGCACGCAGACTTGCGCCTGTGCACTATATCTAGCTTCACGTCTAATGCACGTCAACAAAGACCGCGCCCGGCCCGTGTCCATACTCCCGGGCTATATCAGCACTTCGCACTGAACATCACTTCTCCCAGCGCATGATGAGACCACTCCGTCGAAGCGAGGAAGCGCTCATGCCCTAAGCCAACACGTCGCAGTTGTGAGTCGCCACTCGCTTCGATGCATAGACGCATCTTTTGAGAGACTGCCCATTCTCCATCCAGCTGAAAAACCCGAGAGTTGTCACGCCTCTGCATCCACATACAGGTACGGCTGCAGCTGTCATCATGCGTATGTCGAGTCACTCTAGTGAACCACGCAAGGGCCGCCCGGGGAGTGGGGAAGTGCAACGGCGCCTCCACACTGGGTCTCTGGATCTTGAACATCAATCAATATGCGTCTCGACATAAGCATCAAAACAGCAAATTCCCTCTGCCAGCCCTCGACGCAATAGGCAGAACGTTGACGCCGTTGGACCCTTGGCCTGGTTGGTTTGCACGCGAAAGGCGTACGGCCCGCCCCTGGCCTGCCATCCTCGATCCCCGTGTCCACACCACGGCTCTTGCTGGGTCGTTCGGCTCTGATAGTAGTACCCTGCATTGCTGGTGAGATGGTGCAAGGCACAGATCCGTCGTCTCACAGCAAACCCAAGCCTCCGGCCCAGTGGCCTCGCCTCCCCGTGAGATATAGTGGCGAGTAGGAAGATTATGCCCTGAAGCGGAGCAGTGCCCGCTGATGACCTGCACGCGAGGCTCTGTTGACAGCACATATAGCTTCACCTGGGCCGCCCAATGTCTCACCCTCTGCTGCTCGTGAACCCCATCCTCGCTACCAACTCCTGCACGTCCCTGACCAGCGCCACGCGCCTTCGATCTGGACGTTGAAGATCCCTGGCCCATCTCTCATCTTGCTTTACATTGTAGTCTCTGGCGCTCACCGTCCTTGCTCTTTTGGTTTCTTCAATCCTGCACCTGACACCGGCTCGTCCAGCTGTTCGCAAGAGCGTTGTCAGGCCTCATATCGAGCATCAACATGTCGGAAAGCAACATCAGCAGGTCGGAAGACGATGTCGGGTACAAGGTCGTTGCTGCGACTGTGGTCGCATTGTTCCTGGCGTTTGCCGCGGTCATCATGCGATTCATTGCACGCAGATATCAAGGCATGAAGACCTACTGGGAGGATTGGTTCATCTATGCTGGTCTTGTATGCAAGCTCGGCATAGACATTGGAGGCATCTTGCGTGAGTTGAGATCACGCTGCTGGTCATAGTCATCCTACTGACCCAATTGGTAGTGCTGAACAATGGTCTCGGGAAACACATTGATTTATTGACTCCCGAACAACTCATCACATTTGCGAAGGTAAGCTTCCTCGAAGAGTGATCGGTACTATACACAATCGCGTCTCGTTGGCGAGCGCCAGCGTGGCAAAGCTTGACGTGGATGGTGGCAGCATACCATGGCCCCGATGCGATCTCGCTGGCATCGCATGGGTCATTTATGATTCCGCTGCGACCACTGAGACGCGATCGTACATATGCTTCCGCCGACTCGATGACAACCGGTTGTTTACATCGAAGCAATCGCTTACAAGATATACAGACACAATACTCTGGCTCATTCCTGTACCCAGCCTGCATCACTTTCGTCAAGCTTTCGATTCTTATGCAATATCGCCGACTATTCTCTGCACACTCGAGGAACTTCCACTGGCAGATCAATGTCCTCATCACTATCGTTTCCGTCTGGGGCGCTGGCATCATCCTCACAGCCTTCTTCCTTTGTGTACCGATGGAGAAGAACTGGTACCCGCAAGTCGAAGGAACTTGCATTCCAATTGTCCCCTTCTACTATGGCCTGCAAATTCCAAACATCCTTACGGACCTTCTGATAATCGTCGTACCCATCCGGGAGGTTCTGCGACTTCAGCTTAACAAGCGACTGAAGACCGGAGCGGTGAGCATGTTCGCTTTGGGTATCATCACGCTCGTCTTTGACATCGTCCGCCTTGTTGCGTTACTGGAACTTACTGCTCCCGAGAAGCAGGCCGATTTCACCTGTAAGCCAAAGATCTTATGCACTTTTGTGCCCAACGAGACGGTCAAGTCCACCAGCTAACATTCTGACCCACCAGACAACGTCATCGACGTCGCAGTCTGGACCACTATTGAGCCCACAGTGGCCATCGTCGCAGTCTGCATTCCCAGCGTCCGCAACCTCTACCGACGAAGCCGCCACTCAGCTCACTACACGGACGGCAGCACCACTCTCGGGAACGCCTCCTCCATCCGTGAGCTCAAGTCCTCATCGAACGATGAAGACATGGAGTCTGCACATATCCCTAGCCCTGTGCCTTCCGCTGCGGTCACTGTTGCGACCGAAGAGGCTCAGAAACACTGGCCTCCTGTCTCAATGTTGCTTGAATCCGAGCGACCGTTCCAGAGATTCGAGGAGTTCGACGGACGTCAGCGTTCGTGACCGCGATTACGCTGGCGTCTGCGGTCGCAATCCTGCATCGAACAGAGTCCGAGAGATCTAGGGAAGACAGCATCTGGATCTGGCTGGTGATTTTGCGTCCTTCATTTGCGATGGTGACCATAACGACTTCATGAGTAGGCTTGTTGAGCTTTCGATTGCGAAAGAATTAGCTGGTAGCGAATACCCTTCCATTTATATAAACTCACAAAACAATAAATTAATGATGACTTCTACACTTCCAGCACATTAATGCATTGACTTGTTTCTACGCCTTGAGTAGCAATTAGCTAAGGATCATGTTGAGGTAGGCGCGAACATGAGTTAGCGCAATATTACTGTGAGTTCTGGAAGTCGCTGGCGAGTCCACTCTGATGTTGTTGTGATTGAAGATGAGCCGAGCTGTCTGCCCGCATTTGGCTCCACCAGCGCAACCCAACTTTCTTAAACATACATACATTCTGTCACAACATTTGTTATTCCACACTCACTTTTTTTTTTGCACTCTGTGTGACAATCGCCTTCGTTTGGCGCAATGGCCAAGAAGAAGACCGCCGCGCCGCCTGAAGAGGCGACAGGCCCAAGCCTCATAATATGCAGGAACAAGTAAGTACGTGCTATCTTTCGTTACAGCTCTCGAGTCCACACGCGAATTCTTGCGCCATTCCAAATACGGTCTTCAAGATGCTAATGAACATTGCGCAGACACTGGCGCTACATTTCTTCTTTCCACGGACCATGGCTCCAACTACCGCCCGAGATACTGGCTTCCCTCGCTCACCAGAACTACACAATGCCGTCTCCTCGCCTGATTGACCCGTCAGTCTTCTACGACGTCGTGAAGATCCGCAGAGCCGTGGACGAAGCTTCCCAAGACTCTGTGCGCGCCAGCAACGGTGCAGCGAGCAATGCGACTAGCAATGGCGGCCGCATGGACTTGTTTGGTGCGCCAGACGGAAGAGCTGGAGCGCAGCTGAGCAAGGAGAGGGTATTCAAGATACGGCAGAAAGCAGTGCGACTGTTAGCGAGAGCTTTCGAGCTGGACGAGGTAGCTGCAAGCGTTGCTACCATGCAAGCGACAAGCACGGTGGAAGATGTGGGCGGGCACGTTCTACGACGGGAGCCGAACAATGCTGGTGCGTACACGCAGGGCGATCGCGAAGATGTGGTGAGACTGTTGGAAAGCAGACCGACGTTGTTGACAAATGCGCGACTGCAGATGCAAAGTACGTGCACTTCTTTCTTGAGAAGATTCCGTCTCGCGCCATGGAGCACTACACACCTCTGGATCCCTTGAATGAGATTCTTCCTTCCTTACCTCAAGACCGACAAGTACCGCCTTTACGGACACGAGCTCTTGCGCAGATCTTCAAGCGCCAGTGGGAAGGTGCGATTATGGACTTGACGCAGGCTTTAAGGATCATGGAGGGTATTAAACAATCGCACAAGCCGGATCAGCAGCAGCTGGAGCTTGCAAGCAGAATGCGCGAGGAGCAAGAGGCTTGGACCAAGGGTCATCGAGATTGGAGGTCAGTACCGCACCTCAAAGACGAGGATCAGCCTAGCAGTCTGGAAAAGCAATTACTGTTCAACCGAGCTGGAGTTTACTTGACACTCGCATGGAAGAGTGTGCATGTTGCACTAGACGGTCTGAAAGAGTATCAGGCGGCACAAGACAACGGCGAAGCGAGTGAGGCAGACGAGGCTGCGCAAGCTGTCAGGTTGGATGCCAGGAAGAGAGTGAAAGGCTTTGCGAAGAAGGCTATAAAGGACTATATGTCGTTTCTTGGCAATTTCGACTACACCCCTGGTCTTTCTTTCGAGGTCACGAACGAGATCATGCGCCGAGTCTACGATCTTGCTGATGGCAATAAAATACAGCCGCCTGGACCTCAGTCTCGGCTGATCGAAGTCAACGGTAGCGACGATGAATCAAGTCAAGCCAGCTCGTTCATCGACCATGATGGAAACTCCAATTCTCATGCTCTGGTCAAGCATATCAACCACAAGCCCGAGCCTTTCGAATTGGGAGATGACGGCTGGCCTAGATTTCCGACACCCAAGATCTACGCTACCAGTGCTCTGTTCGCTGAAAGACCATTACCGGACCTTCCTGCCTTCCCAGATGTCAGTCCCAACGGCACTGCAAGGCCCAATGAGCGAGTGCACAACGCATTGCGGTCTCGTGAAGCCGTCACCTACCACCCATTAATGCTCGATGCAGTGCACTCATTACTACTTGCACATGCTCTTGTTCAAACTAGCCCTACAGAGCTCCTCCGTCATGCGCACAACGCAGCCCGCCTCGCACGTATCGCGGATGGCTACCCCATCTTCCAGCCTGCGCGCAGCCCAGCACGTGCTGATTGGATCGAGGTCCTAAGGCGAGCCAACAACTGGATCGGTCTCAACACGCCGTGGCAGAAGCTGTGCGCACCAGCGCCTCTTCCCAATGCTGCTGGCGGCTGGGCGAGAGAAAGCAAGTCATCCTCCCCGACATCTTCCTCACCATCACCGACGAGCGAGGCTCTTTCCTCCACCAAAAGCAGGACTGGCTCAGAAGGTAAGACCGAGACGCTCGACGAGAAGCGTGAGCGTATCAAACAAGAAAGCATTATCGATGCACTCTCCGACGATCGTGTAGTAGACGAAGAAAGCTTCCAACGTGCTGTGCGTGCTCGCGAACAACGCGCCATCGAGGACGAGCAAGGCTTGTCTGGACCGCTCAAGGACAAGGAGCCTTCCAATCCCAGCTCGACCGCCAGCAACGCTAATGGCAAGAAACCCCAGGTGCTTGACGAAAGTGGGAAAGAGTATCTGATTAGTACAGATCGTGCAGAGGCGATTGCTCGATGGATCCGAGAGGCACCGCGGTCTATGGGTGTCAAGAAGAAACGACCTGCGAGAAAGAAGAGACCCGTAGATACTGGTTTTTCGACGCCAGCGAATGGAGCGGATGGAGCCGCGGCGGCCATGTCGGACTTGAATGTCAATGTCACGACTTGATACAAAGGCGATTGGATGAGCAATTGCTCTTTCAAGCAAGTTGAAGTCGCCACCACGCTTCGTGTGTAGGCACGTAAATTGTCAACGAAACAGAGTGGAATTCACACATGCTCATTCGGAGCTTTGGCTTCATAGGTAGCCACAACACCACCACTCTGCTGTCACTACTGCTGTGTTTTGTATGTGTGATGTATGTATATGTGATTCGTGACCAGACCATGTTAGTTCCAGGGTATCATGCTCCAATAGAGAAAAAAATAAAGGCAACACCCGTCTGCCTCCCAGGAACGCCGCTTCATGCAAAATCGTCAGTCGCACCTGAACGCCTCATCCTTGCCACAAAGTCCAAAGCTTCTGAGCGCACACGCGGTAACAAGTCAGACCCAGTCCTCAAGCGCCCAAACGCGCTTCCTGACTCGCCTGTCTCGCGCGCAGTTCTTTGATGACTTTCTGTTCGCCGTCAGTATGTTGCAAGTCAAGCCGTCCTTGATGCATGTCCCAAGACAGCGGCGAATTCACGTACCGCGAGGGCTTCAGGGTTCACTCCATTCTCGATCAGCGACACGCAGTAGCTTAGTGATTGGCGGTCGAGGTCGGTGTTCTGCTGTCGGTGTTAGTATCTTATGTCGTGTGGGTTAATCAACACTGGTTGGAGGTCACGCGTACGAGCAGTGTCGAGATCTCGTGGAGTATGTCGATTGTTTCGCGAGCGGCTCGCTTTTTGGCTTCGGGGTCGCTTGCTGTCGGAGCGGCGGGCGGCATTTTGGGCTTGAATGTACGGCGCTGGTGGTTCGCTTTTGTTTGTTATTGATTGCTTGGTGGGTGGTGAAGAAGGTCGATGTGATGCCTTAGGCCAGACTCACGTCTCTGTGGCTGAACACAGCCGTGGCGGGGCCTGTTGTGGCTGAAACGCCTGACCACAGCGAAGTAGCTCCTGACGTTGACCTTCCCCGTTAGCCTTGCTCTTGGGCGATCATCATACCTTTGCTTGCAGGCGAGCAGGATATTCGCGGGCGTATACTTCTACATGATGAATGCTTGAGGAATACTGGATTGACTCACGAGACATGGACGACCTACCCACAGCATACACAGAGCATAACTTGCCCCTGGTCGTTTTATCTGGACTCGGACATGATGGCGATTTGGAGACTAGAAGCAATAGTGGAACGCGTCTAGCCATACAAAGTCCAGAGTGCGCGGGAGAGAGGGCTACTCACTTACTCCAACAATTCACAGCGAGAGATGGCAGTCTTTCAGCATGGAATGCCAATACATTACCCAGTCCTGTTGGATCTATGAAATACTGCATGCAACCCATTGGTAGAGTAGGTTACCATTCTTCCTTGTCACGATCAATGACCCGACAACTGATGGACCTGTAGACCTTTTCCCTCCCGTCAAGAAAGGCGGCTCCTTTAGCGCAATCGCCATCTCCTGATGATGCTGTCAATCGTCCTCGAAGTCCTTCAAAAAGCGCGGAGCTGCACTCCCCCTTGTCGCCTCTGTCACCCGGCTCGCCCATCTTTCCGGATGGCGTCTTCACGCCGTTGTGGCTTGCTAAACACCAGCAGCAGATCCCCGCTGTGTTCCTTGCGTTCTTCGATATCAAAGCAGATGGCAACACGGCCGACGACGATCGAATCAAGTCGGACATCAATAGTGTTCGTGCTGGTCTCAGTCGGTCCGGCTTCAAGTCTCGTTTTGCTGCCGTCTTGCTCAGTGATAAAAGTATCTTACAGGTGGCCGGATTGGAGGACCGCTTGGCCAGTATTCGTCGCATTACCAACTTGGATCCCAAGACTGGACTGTATTTTATGCCTCCCGTCTCGTCACAATCCGAGATGAGCGCCTTTGTTGAGGGAGTGCTAAGTACATTGCAGCCGAGCATCGTGGAGTATTACAGAGATCTCACCAAACATGCCCGTCGCAAAAAGGCACGCGGAACGATCCCGACCACAGTATCAACGCCATCCTCGCAGTCACTGTCAAACTTTGGATGGAACGCTAGATATGAGGTCAAGCAAGGTGTGTTCGCAGAATTCCGCCAGGAGATGGATGTTGCGGAACGACACTACTCCCAGGCTATCGAGGATCTCTTCAACCCTGAAGGAGTGTTCGAGACCACACCAAGCTGGCACCCTAGATGGAGCGAAGCACGACTGCTGTCTGATTCATTGGCTTTGCGAGTCATACGCTGTCAGCTTTGGAATGGCCTGTCTTCTGGTGCTTCACAGTCATGGTCAAATTACAGGCTACGCATGAAGGATCTTGTCGATCGCCGCGGTAAAGGCTCACAAACCTACGGCTGGGAGGCTTGGGAGTCTCGATGGGCGAAAATCATGGCCGAGCTCACCAAGAGAGCCGACTTACCTTCGCTGCAGAGGTCCGGCCAAATCGAGCATGCGAACCTGCCGCAATATGCTCTGCCCGAGAAGTCCATGCCTCCAATTGAGCGAGTGCCGCCTTTCATGCTGCTCCACCATGCGGGGTATTGGTTGCGTCTTGCGCTCAATGGTGCAAGATCGCGTTGGCAGAGGTCACTGTTGATACCAGAAGAGGATCGCTCTTCACCGGACGGCTCACCTGCCTCTGCTGTCGCTAAGAGATCGCGAGCTTACGACACATACCTAGTGCCTCCTCCCCACAAAGAGTTCCCTCAGTCGGGAAGGCAAGGGTTCGACCACGTCACCGCGCTGACAGAGCTATCGCAATTGTGTGTCCGCGAATTCCAAGCGAAAAGCCAGATGCGTATGAGCGAGAAGGTTGCTTTCAATACCGGCAACGATCTTGTCAAAGCTGGGTTGTTCGAAGAAGCATTGAAGCAGTTCGTGCCGCTATGGGAAGACAGTACATGGAGGTCTGACGGCTGGTATACGCTTTACAATGAACTAGTAGCCGCACTTCACAACTGTTCTGTGGAAGTTGGGACCGATGCGAGACTAATTGTGGCGACCACCTGGGAGCTTTTGGGTGCCGACTCAATTACTCAAAGGAAGCGAGAACCCAGCATGACCCAGTGTATCGACAGCATAACGCCTGGCGCTGAGAGCGTAACTGTTGAATGCAAAGACCGCCAGCATCTAAGCCCTGTGACTGTCAAGTTTGCTTTCGCAAACAAGCAAGCATTTGTGGGTGAGCCACTGAACTGTCAAGTCACAATCACCTCAAATGTGCTTACCGGTGAACCGTTGGTCCTCTCCTCTGTTGGGCTCATCATCGACGCCATGAGAAACATTGAGATCTTGCATGAAGGCGATGTCCCGGCAGGAAGATTCACTGCATTATCTCTTATCGAAACTTCGGATCAATTGAGAGCCAGCACAAATCTTGTATTGAAGCCTAGAGAAACACGCGTGTTCGACATGCCACTGGTCTTCAGAGAAGCGCAGATCGTCAAGTTGCAAGAAGCGATTATATCTGTGTCTACTGAGAAGTTCTCAATTCGCCACAGCTTTTCGGATCCAGTCTTACTTCCTAGTTCAGTCTGGACATCTGAGGCTAATGATGAGCTTGTCTCTGCAGACCTCTACCGTGACGATACCGCCACGGTCGAAGTCTTGCCCAAGCCACCTAAGCTCCAAATTGTGCTGCATGGGCTTCACCAGCATTACTACATTGGTGAACAAGTCAGGCTGGGCATCGAGATTGTCAACGGAGAGGCAGATGCTGTGATAGGCAGTATTGGACAAACTGTTGTTGCTCAAGACGATATTGTGCTTGCGTCCAATTTCGGCACATCCGAGAGCCCGTCACCTAATAAGAATGAACAAATGTCGTCCACCGCCCGACACAGACTTGACGGCCTTGAGTCGTCCGCTGTCACAAAACTCAATCTACACATAGACGCACCAGCAGAGCCTATACCTCACACGCTTACTATCGACGTTGCCTACGCCTTGGGATCAGAACCGGACACTCCACTCAAGAAGACGATAGTCGCCGAGCTCAACTACGTAACGCCCTTCGAGGCCAAGTTCAACTTCGGTCCCTTGGTTCATCCGGAGCCATGGCCCAGCTACTTCGATCCGTCACCGTTGAGCTCGCCAGAAGACAATGCTGGTGGGATCCCGCAACGCTGGCGACTTGGTAGCCTCATCACGTCTGTTGCAGCGGATGAAATTGTCGTCAAAAGTGCAGCCATGATAGTGGACCAACCCAACAGTGACACTGACTTCCGAGTGCTAGAGTCAAGCGCGGATGAAGACCAACCTATCTCTCCAGGTTCGAAATTCGACAAATCATTCCAGATTTTGACCCAAAAGATTTCACTTGATGACCGAAGGCCAACAATCATGGAGCTTTCTTTGGCCGTCACCTGGTCTCGCGATGCGAAGTCAGCTCCCTGCACTACCAAGATTGCAGTCCCTCGACTCAACATTCCCTCGTCAGAGCCCAGGGTTCTCTGTGTTGCCTCTGGCTCTGAGGACCATGATACTGATGTCGTTTTGAAATACCACTTGGAGAATCCATCAATGCACTATCTCACGTTTTCCGTGACTATGGAGGCCAATGAGGACTTCGGCTTTAGCGGCCCAAAACATAAGGCACTCAGTCTTGCTCCTTTCAGCCGCCACGAAATTTCGTACAACCTGCTGGTCCATGGCGCTCGCGATCTGTCGGATGGCCAGGGACAATGGATCTGGCCCGTTCTGCAAGTGGTAGATTCCTACTTCCAAAAGTCGTTGCGCGTGCAAGCTGCTGGACCTGGCGTGCGTATTGATCCCCAGCGCGGTTTAGGTGTCTGGATTCTTGCAAAGAAAGCATGAGTAGACAAAGGCACATCATACAGCAACTTCCAACAAGAGAAATCACATCACTGCTTGGATACATCAGTTGAAACGACCTGAACACGTGACCGCGAGATTGTTGACGTGATAGCGGAAGCTGCCCCGCGTTTGATCTTCGCTACACCACCAACAAACGCTCACAATCATGGACACCGAAACACAACAGGCCAAGTTCGCAGTCCACCAAGCATGTCGGGAGGGACAGAGTATGTTGCACCTTGATTGAAAGCTCCAAATAGACTTCTAATAAGATCCCAAGCAAACGTCGTCGAGTCTCTTCTGAATGCAGACCCAAAGCTCGTCTCACGCCGAGATGATGACGAAAGATTACCGCTACACTGGGCATGCTCGTACAACCGCTTGACGATAGCCGAGCTCCTACTGGATCGTAAAGGGTGCGATGTCGACGCCAAAGACGGCGCCGGATGGACTGCCCTCATGATAGCGTCAAGCATTAAGGACGGTGATGCTTTGGTCGACCTCTTGCTCGCCAAAAATGCCGACGTGGACGAAAAGACGAACAACGGCCAGACCGCGCTACACTTTGCCGCCTCCAAATCGAACCTCGACACAGCGAAGAAGCTCATTGCGCACAAAGCTTCGGCACGAGTGAAAGACAAGCGTGGACAATTGCCGCTGCATCGTGCCGCGGCTGTTGGAAACGTGCCGATTACGAAGCTTCTATTGGAGAGCAAGAGCCCGGTGAATGCGACGGATATCGACGGTTGTACGGCGCTGCATCATGCGATCGCAGAGGGGCATGGAGATCTGGCTGTGACGTTGCTCAAGGCAGGCGCCGAGCCCGATAAGAGAGAGAACACGGATAAGCTGGCTATTGAATTGGCGCCTGATGCGAAGGTTCGAGACTACGTGATCAAGTACGCAGACGAGGAAGGAATCAATATGCGGCCGTCGTGAGAGTTAGGTCAGGTATGTTGTACGAAGTGTCAAAGAACCGCCGAGATTATTGCTTAGCCCTCAGTACAAACGACACCATCTAGTTCAGCATGAAGATCGGCCTTGAAGGATGGCTCAGCCCAGCACATATCCACCGCGTTCCTCGCCAACGATACCATCTCAGCTTTAGTAAAGCCGCAGTACTTATAAACCTTCTCCATGTTACCACTGATCCACACGTCATGCATGTACACAGGATCGTCGCTGTTGATACAGAATCTCACGCCTTGCTCGAGCAACTGCCTCAGTTTGGGAAACAAGACTTCCGTTGCCGTACGACGATGATACGCGTGCGGGCAAAGAGTCAGGCCAATGTTCTTAGCGACCAAGCCTTGACATAGCTCCTTATTATCAAGTGCGTCCAGGCCATGGTCGATACGTTCAATCCCGATATCAAAAATCGCTTGCCGAATGTGCTCGTGGGTGTCTTTCTGCCCAAAGTCGCAGTGAGTAGTGATATGCAGCCCATCCTGCTGCGCACGCTCGAACGCAGCCTCGAAAAGATTCGGCGGCTTTTCGTATGCGTTGCTTGCCAACCCGACAGCGTGGAAAAGCCCATGGCCACCTTTTGCCCACGGTAAAGCAGTCTCGTACGCAGCCTCTCCACCCGCTACAGGTTCGTCGCGAATGAAGCAGAAGATCCAATTTGATCTCACGCCGTACACTGACACAGCATCGCGCTGAGCTCGCAAGTAACCATTCAAAACATCCTCAGCCGCCACACCTCGTCGGGTGTGGGCTTGAATGTCGAAGAAGGGCTCCACGTAGCGCACGTTCATCTCTTTGCACTTCTTGAAATAGTCCATAGCCATGTCGTAGAAATCCTGCTCGTGCAGGAGAACCTCGCAGCCAGCGAAGTAGGCTTCGAGGAAGGTCGGCACATCTTTACGCCCGCCTTGTTCGGGGCGGTGGTTGTAGGTGACATTGTAGGATTCTAGAAGTTCTTTGTATGTGAGGTACTTCTGTCCTTTGAATTGCAAAGTGATGTTGTTGCGCTGGGCTAATTTCCATCGGAGGGCGGGTTGAAGAGTGCCTTCGATGTGGATGTGGAGTTCTACCTTGGGTAGAGCTGCTATGAAGGGCGAGATGGGCAGTGTATCCATTGTCTTTGTTGATTATGGCTTGCCACAGCATCTCAAAAGACAACGTTATTGTTCCTCAAGTCTCAAATCGATTCCGATGTCGGTATGCTTATCGCGCGTAGAGGGAAAATCGGATAGTCCATTACATAAACCTGGTTGGAGCTGAAGGCATCCATATGTTTGCATGCATAGCCTGAGATGCTGTTGAGTGTCAACGCGTACACGATACAGAACGTAGGTAACCAAGTTTCTGACGCTTCGCTCTCTTCGGAGTGCATATTGTATAGTGGTCAAGTACCCTTTACCACCAGCAGACCATGCGTGTAGCCCCCACAGGTCGGACTTCTTCTTGAAATGTCGTATGTGGAGTTATGATGGCAGACCACCTTCCATAAGCCGAAGGTTTCTCAGGTGTAACATCAAGAGAGCCGTAACTTATCGGTCACGAGTACGAAGGTCTTAGTCTAGCTACCGCAAACCGGGATGTCAAGACCCACAAGCAAGCCTTGGCCTGATGACAGGAAACGCGCCGACCACTCATCTTGCGCCTTATCTTGCGCCAACCCCTCTCCAGCAGCAAGCATCCGCCTTATCAAGAAGTATATCACGTTCGACGTGAGAAGCCTTCGCCTTTCCACTCAGGACCTTAGAAACCCATTAGGGCAAGCCTAGTCGCGATGTAACCGAAGAGATCAGCATGCTTCTCACCGCAATCGGTATGGCGAATCGGTGGGCGAGGCCGAAGAGATAGGCCAGCGGTAAGTCCGACCTCTACCTATGCTCATAAGATCTATATCTCTTGTGCGAGCGTCCATGTATTCTCGAACATGTCGCAAGTCTACCTACGTCTCGGTGTCGTGAGATATCTACATCAGCATGGATCAGTCTGAGATGGGCCCTGGGCCCTCTTCGACTGCAGCGCGTAAAGTGCTGAAGAAGATTGACCGTGTGATCATCCCGCTTTTGTTCGTTACTTACATGCTCAACTTCATGGACAAGACGATCCTGTCGAGCGCGGCTGTCTTTGGCCTTCGAGATGACAACGTAGGTGAAATGGACCAGTCTATTAAGACCCATTCTCTGGCTAACCGTTTGCAGCACCTGAAAGGACAGGAATATAGCTGGGTTTCCAGCATCTTTTACTTCGGATATCTGATCTGGGAGTATCCGACTACGATACTCATCGCCCGACTACCGACTGCCAAATACTTGACATTTAATACATTCTTCTGGGGAATCGTCGTCGCCATGACAGCAGTCTGCACCAATTTCGGTGGCCTTATGGCTGTGAGGTTCTTACTTGGAGTAGCAGAGGCAACAATCACACCAGGGTTTATGTTCTTGACCTCCACTTGGTATACTAGAGACGAGATTCCTGTAAGAATCGGTATCTGGTTCGCTGGAAACTCTATCGGAGGTATGCTGTCCAGCATTTTGGCCTTCGGTGTAGGCCATATCGACGACTATGTTGGACCCTGGAGGTGGATCTACATCATCCTTGGAGTGTTCACTTTCCTATGGGCTATCCCAATATACTTCCTGCTCCCCGACAAGATATCTGAGGCCAAGTTCTTGGACACCGAAGAGAGGCAGATCGCGGCAAACCGAGTCATCATTGCTGGCACCGGCAGCACTGAGCATTCTCACTGGAGGCTAGAGCAGGTCAAAGAATGCCTCATCGACCCCAAGACATGGTTCATCTTCTTCATCGAGCTGCTCACACAGATGCCCAATGGCGGCACACAGTCCTTCTCAAACATCGTCATCACCTCCTTTGGCTTCACCAGCCTCCAGTCCACCTTGATCAACATACCATACTCTGTCCTGACAGCAAGCATCATCGCCGGCACCGGTTGGCTCGCAGGCCGCTATCAAACTCTCAATTGCTTTCTCATCATCGCAGCCGTCATCCCATGCGTGGTCGGCGCCGCGGTAATCAGCCAACGCGACTCGGTGCCTCACGGTGTACAGCTATTCGCTTACTTCCTTCTCTCAACAGGCCCAGCTGCCATGCCTCTCAACATGTCGCTGGTACAGTCGAATTACCGTGGCGTGACCAAGCGAATGACTATGACGGCTATGCTTTTCATCGCTTACTGCACTGGAAACATTGCAGGTCCGCATTTCTTCCGTAAGGGCGAAGCGCCGCACTACTCGACTGCGTTCCGAGCTATCATGATCTGTTACTCTCTAGTCGTGGTATTGGCTCTCTCACTAAGGTTTTATCTGCGATGGCTCAATTTGAAGCGCACCAGGGAAGAAGGGTTTGAGGGAAGCGCTAGCTCGTCTGGCGCTGTCGCGAGCGGCAAAGTGCCCGAGGTGGCAGATGGGAAGACTGTGGAGGCAGCTGTGGCAGAGGTGCAATTGAGGCCCGAGGACTACGATGACGTTACGGACTGGAAGACTGTCGGGTTCAGATATCGCATGTAGAGCTTGTGACGAGAAGTCAACATGGTCTGGTAGAATGGCATGTCAAAATGTTCTTCGTTTCGAATTTTTATGTGCTGATGGCATTATCACGTCAACAATCACTTGGATGATAATGGAGTACTAGAATTTATTCGTACAAAAGGCTAACACTAGAAGTATTCTCTGCAGCGCCAAGTGGAAAGAGAGAGATCGAGGACAAGCAAAAGCCAGTCCATATTGGTCTTGCTGCTTCCTTAACCGGAAATGTTGCTCGCTCGGCGAGCCGAGCTGCCCGCCCATGACTTCGAAGTACACGTCTTCTGGGATCACACTAATGAGTGGTGCGCACAGCTCCAGGAATCTGTCGAGGGGAGATTCCCTCTTGATGCTGTAGCGCTTTGGAAGGATAGACCACTTGGCTTCCAACGTATCTGCCTGCCGGAGATCGTTCAAGATCTTTGACTTGATCTTTTGAGTGCGTGGGCTGAGCATCTGGGGTGTGATCACCGAGGCCGAGGAAGTGACGTCCTCTTGCGGCTAGATGTCTAAAGGATGAGGCGTAGCGATCCATCCTCTTCTGCACCGACTCGCAAGCAGATCTCAGATACCGACTACCTCGCATCGAGTGTAGTGGCTCGGCTGAGATTGGTGCGTATGGTACTACTTCCGAAGAAGATACCGGGCGTCGCCACAGAAGAGAATGGATTCTTGCCACATGGTTCACGCACGAGCGAAAGCCGCGCCTGTGGGCAAAAGCGCTTGAATCTTTGACTCGGACCCTTTGAAGTGACACTCTTTCGCGCCTCCATGCGGTCAAGGAAAGCGGCCTAGGGTATGTTCAGTGAGTGAAAGGTACAGTGTATCGAGTGATGGGGATGATACTTACACTTCGGCCGCTATGCGATGCCATTACAGTTCGCGTCCGCGACCGTCGCTTGTGAGAGTCGTGAGAGGTCGCTGTCGCTGGGTGAAGGATGGGGAGTGCGATCTCATGGTGATGGTCGCTGCGATCGGCTATCGCCATCGGCTACTTCGAGGCGGAACGAGTGTCTTGACAAAGCTGTGGCCGGAGGTGGCATTGCGGTGACGCCTTCGTGATGTGAGAATGGCGGTCGCAAGTGTTGGTGGATTGCTGTAAGTTTCTAGGTCAGCCGCTGCATGGTCACGAACGAGGCGTCTGCTGATGAGAACTCACCGACTTTGGTGACTTTGGTGATCTTCTGGACACCGTTCAACGCAGACTATGCGATGTCGAGCTTGCCAAGGTGCTTGTTGCTAATGGAGATGTCCATGGTCTTGTTGCTGGACATAGTTTGAGTGTGGTGGTGTGTTGAGAAGAAAGGTTGAGAAGTGGGTGGCGGTCAGTTGAGAAGATAAAAGTGAGCCGGTGAACCGGTGAACCGTCGGCCGCCAAGAGGGAAGGTGCGATGGGAGGGAAGGCACGATGGGACCCAACGGTGTAACGTGACGTAGCGCCATTGATATCACATGCTCCATCAAAGGCCTCATGACTGCCCTCGGACCAACCTTCATACCTCACTTCCTTGTCTCGCTACAGTGACTGAGAGGTCTTTGCTGGGTCAGCTGATGCACGAACGGAGAGCTCATGACTGAGTAGCGACGGTGACTCGTTCGGGAGCAGTGCGAATACTCGAAAAGTTCGTATCGATTCATAGCTGTTTTCAATAAAATATAGTACACAATCATGATCACTGATCAAGTACATCCAAGCACTCGATGATCATACTTCTGAGTTTCGAAGGTCGCTTCCTCGCAAGAGCACTGCGTAGCCAACCTGAAGCGCCACCAATATCGTTGTCAAGCACACCAACAGCATTCATTGCGCCAGATACACCGCCGCGGACTAATTGCCATGCTAGCAGGAAGGCTTTGTACGCGTAGAGATCAAGCCATGGTGCTGTGGCAGATTCATCGTTGGGAGTGTCAAGATACTGTAAAAACCAATCCAGATGTGGTTGAATCAGAGCCAAGACTTCGGATCCAAACGGCAGCTCACCGGATCGTGCATGGTATGTCGAGTGACTGAGTGCTGCGTCAATGCTCGATACAACGTTACCAGCAGTGTGAGAAGGAGACCAGATATTGAGTTCGATCATCGCCATCTCCCACGTTGCGGTGCCGGTGGCCGCGTTGGTGTATATAGTTGCGTCATCTTGTGGGCGTATGAACGGTGCCAATGCCTCCAGTGATGCCCGTAAAGGTTCAAATCGCTCCAAGCTGACTTGTCCAGTCATCGTAGACCAGCCTGAGACCTCTCGAGCACTCGACAACAGGAACTGCGCAATGTTGATGGCGCCATAAGGATCGAAAGCAGAGATCTTGCTTACGTCGGGACTTCGCGATAAGAAGAGTCGCACCGCCTCTGTGTATGGTATTGGTTGTGTTTGAGATGCTACCAATCTCCGATGCGCCCAGTCAGCAGCAGTTTGAGCCGTCCAGCAATCTTCTGGGCACGGAAGCTCGTGCTTGACCTCAAGGTGTGAGAGAAGTCGTGGCACGGATAGAAATTGGTACCATAGGGCGTCAATTTGGTGCGCAGCCAGAATTGTCCGCTTATGTGATTCAGTTTTGATAGCCTCGCGCCACATTGAATCGAGATCTTTGGTCGTAGCAGTCGCTGATGGAGCAGTTCGCATGAGTCCGGCTGATCGCGCAATTGAGATCATCCGGGAATGCATCTTCAGCCCGTGAGTTGAGGGTTTGCCACAAATGTAAAACATTGCACAAATCTCTAAGAGCAGTAATGTCTGTATGAGTGCTATGTTGTGTGACGAGTCACCATCTATGTCTTCCTCAGAAGCTACTAATACCCGAGCTCGGTGGAAGCACAGCAGCGATAGCTGCTCTCCTGGTCCTTGCAGATCCGCATCTAGTTGCTGCTCGGTGTATTGATAGGCAAGTGAAAGGATGCTGAGGACGAGATAAGCCGGCATAGAGGTTAAGTCTAAGGTTGGCTGGTGGAGAAAAGGAACAAAATGTGAGACATGTGAGAAGTAGAGATCTAGGCCCCGCGTAATTTGATCTGCCGAAGGATACCACTCGTTTCTCAGATACGGCAAGTCTTTGGGTGAGAGTCCTTCCGGTAGTCCTGAAGTGGATATTGCACCGTCACAGCTCGAACCTGGAGAAGGCGTGGACAGTCCAGTCGCTCCAACTGAGGGTGCTTTTGATCGGCAGACACGATCTCGTGAATCACTACTCAGTAACGATGGATTGTGCTGAGGAGCCATTTCGAAATCGACAAAGGATGGATTGGGATACGACGAGTGAGATAGTGAAGGGTCGGGGATATCGACTCGGGCGACATCCTGTGCGCCAGAAATGAAAGTATTGCCCGACGCCATGTTTGAGACACCACTTCTCAACAAAGTTTGACCATTGTTCATGGTGAGGGGATCAGATGGTATCTGTATATCCCAGGGTGTATTATCCATACTCAAGTATGCGCCAGAGCTCCATTCTTGCACCGGGAGACTCCGTCTTGTCGAAGGCGATGCGGAAGAAGGCCTGACTTCCTGGGGTTCTATTGGACTTCTCCGACGAGTCTCTCCAACCGAAATCACAGTATCTCGTCTGGCGACTTTGGCGGGCCTCCCGTGCTCTTGATCAGGATGTTTCCTCTTGAGATGTCGGTCCCGGAGATCTCGTCGTGAGAAAGTTGTGCGACACAGGTTGCATGCGAAAGAAGGATCGCCTCTCGGGCGAGTATGGAGGTCGGAATGTCGCTTGAGGTTCTCATGGCGCGTGAAGCGACTGTGACAGATATCGCACTCGAAGGGTTGCTCTCTGCCCACTGCTGTGCGCGTCGTCATTGTTGCGCTCCAAGAAATGTTTGGAGGGTGTCCACGACAGCAGATCGGTGGGACTGCACATCGCAGCTAGACTTCCACTCCTATGCAATGGCCACGAGGCCATCGGGATCTGAAGGGCCACTATCGCGGCTATCAAGACAACAGCCTTGTAGTTACTCCATTGGCTTATGATTGGCGATGGCTATCGCAAACCCTAGATCTCCCCCGCACGCTCGGTAGACTCGTCTGTTTTCCTTACGTATCTTTCCCCGATACAAGTATACTTCACGGAACCGAAGAACCGCCTGTCATCTGTATCCCGAAAGCTCAAGAGGATTTGCATTATTCAATGCGGTGCACCGCCGCTTACGGATGCTACAAGTCGATTTCAATTTGCAGCCATCCGGGGATACTGGAGAATTCATCCAAAAGGGCAACACTAATTCAACAGCAGAAAGATCTGTATACTGCAGCATGCCGCGTTCGGCAAAAATTTAAGATGATCTAACGCCGTAACGCCTCAGGCTAAACTACCTGACTTGCAAACACCACTCCTCATACTGGCAGCACGACCTTGACACCCATGTACTCACGTTGGTGCATCAGCTTTCCATCAATAAGGACCTGGTCCGCACCAATGCGGTTCCGCACAGTATCAGTGGGATCCGTGACCGTGGCAATCTGAATCTCACGCCACTCCTTGTTCGAAGGCACGATCTGGCCAGAGGAAGTGAGCCTCTTGAACTCCTTGTACACACCCTGCTCCTCCACGCAGCCCTCTCGCTGGATCAAAGGTGATGCTAGGGGGGAATTAGCTTATAGCGACAGCATCTATCTTTGGCAGCTTCACTCACAATATGCAGGTTCCATGCGTAGGTCGCCAACAGAGCTGTTGAACAGAACAAGCGAAAGTCGCTCCTCTTGCAGCTGGTCCACTGGCGGCTTGTAAACGCGGTGGCGTGTAGCCTTGAAGTGTCCGCCTGAGACAATCTCGAGAGTGTCGCCAATGTTGATTACCAGAGCGCCGGGTTTATAAGGCACGTAGTACCACTTCTCATCGCGGCCCCAGATCTGGAGGCAAGAGATCGGTACGGAAAACAGCAAAGTCGTCAGTCCGAAATCGGTGTGACCGTGCATGCGAAGGCCTTTGGACGCCGTCTGAGTCGACTCGGGTACGGGTCTGAAGAGTGCGTGGCGGAAGTAGCCCTCACCGGTGGGACTACCGTGAGACTGGACGTTGTCCCACAGATAATCGTCGGGCAGCTCTAGGACTCTAGAGAACAGCTTCAAGAGTCGGCGATTGACTGACTTAGTCAAATAATTGCAGAATGCCTCGATTTCGTCCATGAAGGGGTGGAGACACTTTGGCGTGCGCTCGATATCCTGCCAATCGCGGCTATACCAGTTGAACTGTTCGATGCCATCAGGCACGTTGCGAAAGCGCTGAGATGGTCAGTACAGAACATGGTCAAGGATGAAATCTCCATCAACCCACCTTGAAGCCATACGGGTGTTTGTAACCTGACCAGCGTCCAGTGTCTGGATCAAAGAGGAGTCGCTCCTTGTCTTCATCCGAAATGTTGTTGTACAGATACTGGGCAATGGCGAATTGCCTATGGAGCTGGGTTGGTTTCGTCAGCAGTGCGATCCGCCCTCCCGCACAATTGGCTTAGGACTTACCTGTTCGAGCGAAACGCCGTAGTCTTCGAGGAAGAGAAAGCCATCGTCGCGAATAGCAGTCTTTACCTTTTGGACAAGGCCGTCCACCACAGCAGGATCATCTGAGTCAAGCTGAGACAGATCGATGGACTTCAGCTGTGCGAAGTCATGCTTCTCTTGAGTGACAGGCGGGATGTTCCATGCCGGCACGTAAGGCTTTCCGGGTAGGTCAGCGGCGGGTGGATTGAATGGAGCAGTAGCAGGCATTGTGTTTGTATGTGTAAGAAGCGTTGCTGATGTGTTGTACAATTATTGCTAGTGCGATACCTGTTTATATCATCGTGGTGTTAAATGCAACTCACCGGTGTTGCCTCAGGCGGAGCATCATCGAAGCACATGTCTGCTCGACAGCAACGCAGATCTGTCTATCTACGGCCAGCGGAGCATCTTCGCATTGCCTTACAGGCGATAAGATACAGGCTGGGGTGTTCTGATAGGGCTTCTGTGCTCCTCTGAGAACCATGCTCTTCGCCAGTCTGTCTATCTGGACTATCTTGGTATCTCATTAATGAGTACATAAGGTTATCGCTATGCTCCTCCGCATTGACAAAATGCTAGCGTTGTCGATCACATTGTGGATCACAACGTGGAGGAGGAGGAGGAGCTCCTCCCATCTGGTACCTGCATTAACATAGTGGTCTCGCCGCGCTAGCGTAACGTTACCATGCGTGTATCATCTGTTATGCGCCGAAGCGGAGCTACTGATAGAGCTCCTCCTCCTGGACGTGACTCGATTGTCTCAGAAAGTTGTCCGGCTAATTGTACTTATACTGCATTTATTGGAAGCATCAATCCATGAACCACATACTCAATTAAAACGACATTCCAGCCTTACAACACTGTCCAGATCTCAAAGATACCCGCTTAATCACATCAACAATGTCTCGTCAATTGATCTCAAGCGAGAAATTCCCTCCCAAGCCACACAACTGTAAGCAACCACTCGCACCAAACGCCGTAGTTACACAATTGCTGACAGATTGTGTCAAAGCTCCTGCCACTAAGATCCCAGGCCTTGTGTTTTGCGCGGGCCAGACAGCCACAGGCGAGATCAAGGAAGCGACAGTACGTTGGTTCTCCGCTCGATAACTTCAATGCAATCATCTGACCAATTCCATAGCTCAAAGTCCTCCAGAACCTGAAGGAGGTGCTCGAGTTGTCAGGGTCGTCGCTTGACAAAGTCGTCAAGTACAATGTGTACCTCGCCGATATGAAGGACTTTGCCGCGATGAACGAGGTCTACATCAGCTTCCTGCCTCAGCCCATGCCTTCAAGATCTTGCTTGCAAGCTGTTCCGCCCGGAGACGGAACGGTGATTGAGATTGAATGCATTGCGCAGGCTTGAGCTTTTCTGTTGAGACAAATGATACACGTATTTAATACCAGAGAATCGACAACTCCTTTCTGATCCAGTGCTTTTGTGATGTGTCCTTCAAAGTGTGCTGCTAAAGTTCGCACTACTGTTCGATAGCTCAATCACACCCGCGATTGTATGCCGTTTGCAACTGTTGCATTCCTGTCCTCCACTCTCGGATCGTTGGCTTCGTTGTGAGGACTGATTGGAAGTGCCGCTGGTGTGTAGTCGTATCGAGCTTCAGTGGCCATGTTGTTGATGTCTACAGGCGCAGGCTCCGAGAGTACCGACTTTGGAAGATGAGACAATAGGTAGAGTAGGGTGGTGTGCGAGATTTTGGAGACAAGAGGTTGTGACTGTGGTGTCTGATCGCGGATTTTCTAAGTGTCGCGCCAATTGAAGAGTTTCTGTACGCTAATTGGACATGCGCAACTCAAGTGAAAGCTCCGCGACATGAATGTCTGTCACATGACAAACGTGATTGTTCGCGGCGTCACTTCCTCAGGCGTCACTATTTATCTGGCGCGAAGACACGATTCTCTCACTTATTTTCAATGGCCGTATCTTTGTTTCAGTACATCTCGTAACGCCAGTTCAAAGCCACCATCTCCTCCGTCACGCCGCCTTTCATCGCCTTAGCCACCAGAGCCGGCTCTTCCGAATCCAGCCGCTTGTTTTCCCTGAGGATCAACCATCGGTAGAGCGTGATCGTACTAGCGAATAAGAACGCACAGCCCATGAGAGCACCAAAAGCAGCGTAGTAATGCGGCGGGGCATAGTAAAGATACGAGGTCCAAATGTTTGCAGTCCCTCCAATGGCATTCACCAGAGCCGAGGCTGCTGCTCTCTTGGAGATTGGTCGGGTCAGGTGAAGGTTGATAGTCTTGTACAGCAGGATTTGCGGGCCGACAGACGCAAATGGCAAAATCATCATTGAAGTGTAGCGAGCACCGATATTGACGGTAGCCATTGGGATGATGTACATGCCGATGGCGATCGAGATCAATCCGATGATGAGCGGGTAGACGGTGTTCTTGCGGTCAGAGTACCAGGTGATACCATAGTAGACAAAACCAGCGAGGATGTATGGTGGTGCTGTGAGCAGGAGACTGATCGTGCGTGAGTATCCCAAGCTTGACACAATGGCAGGGAAGAAGTTCGCAATGGACCCTTGACCTTGCGAGAACATGTTGCACATGATCAGGAGGATCAATTTAGGGTCACTGAGTGCTTTGGCGAAGCCGGAGAGCACGCTTTCGTTCTCTGTGCCTTCGGCGGCTCCTGATTCTGATTCGATACGCCAGACTGCCAGATCGCGTTGAGTTTGTGTGAGCATTCGGCTATTATGCGGGTACTCGGGCATTATCAGTGCACAGATAGCGCCAATACCGACGGTAGCAGAGCCTTCAATAATGAAGAGCCAGTGCCATCCGGACAGGCCTGGAAAAGGTTAGTATGTCTGCCAATGTGAGTCGGTTCTAGCAACAGACTTACCGTGTGTCCCATCGAGCTGAAGAATTGCTGCAGCGAGTAGACCACCGAAGGCATTGCCGACCTGCTGGGCAATGTAAAGACCCGCTAAACGTTTGCCCAGCTCTTTTTTCGTATACCACGCCGACAAATAATAAACAGCGCCCGGGAAGAAGACTGCTTCGACGACACCGAGGAAAGCTCGGACTACAAGAAGCTGCTCATACGTTTTGACAGCTGCAGTGGCCGCTGATATTCCACCCCAAATGACCACCGCCGAACAGATGTACATGCCGGGTCTTGGAATCTTCGTAATGAGGAGGTTGCTTGGGATCTGGAAGGGAAGATATCCGACAAACAAGATCGAGATAGCGGTAGCAAACTGCTGCTCGTTCATGTTCAAGTCTTCCATGATACCTTGGAGCTTGGCCGCTGAGAGGTTTTGTCTGTCGATGTAGTTCAGGATGTAGAGGATCCCGATGGTAGGAAGAATGAAGAGATCAAGCTTGCGAATGAGCTTCTTCTCGAGTTGTTTTGCCTCATCTTCACTAAGGTTACATAGCGACTCCGGCTTCAGCCTGCCTGCTATGTTGCGAACTTCTGAGTGCCCTTCGGCGTAAGAGAAGTTATCCTTGACGGATTCGATGGTGGGCTTCTTGCTGAGGTCGTCCATGGATTGATGCCCTGGGCTGCGATGCCAATCTCGGAGTAGAAGACTGAAGGGTTTCAGAAATACAACAAATATTGGAACAAATGGGCTGATGATGAGCGTCTGCCTCTACAGAACAGGCGAGCGTGGTCGCTTTTGTGTCCGACGCTCAAGAAGCGTCCAAGACTTGTACAGCATCACGGGTCAATGGTCTATCTGAGGTGGTATCCAGATGTTATCTTCCTATCAGCCGGATTCAGCGATGCTTTGCACACGGCCAGAGGAGTATCAGGGCAAGACTCATTCGAAGGAGTCTCAAATTCGTCACGTGGCGCAAGATTGACCCCAACCGTGCGCTGTTTCGCACTGATAGAGCCGATAAGGCTTCATCACTCCTCCCTGCTCCTCCCACTCCTCCTCCAACCGTCCTCCTCCTACATCGTCCTCCATCGGATATCAACAAACAATACTCTGAAAGATGTATCGCTACCACACTCCACTCACTTGCCCCTCTCTGTGCTCCTCCCACGTAGCATGCATGGTGTACGCGATGGTCGATCCGGTGTCGGCATAACCAGCAACGTAGTTCTAAGGGTAAATGTCTTCTAGTCAAGGCATCAGTTATAGCTCTCAATACATCCATCCATCCATCCATCCTCCCTCTACAGTCATTTGCGTTTCATCTTTCAATACCATCCAACAAAAGATTGTTCAGACGTAGTAAAATCGCATCCGGTATTAATCTACACAAATCCAATCTCACCATCATGCCTTCCGCCACGACAGCAGAGTACCCTACGCCTCTCAACACTACCATCTCAAACCCACGCTTGAGACTTCTGAACGGACTCAAGAATGGCAGCTATCCACTCATGACATTCATGGCTCTGTCTTCCGTCCGCATTGCACAAATAGTGGCGCTTTGCGATTTTGATGGTAGGTTACTAAGCCACTTTATCGCCATGGTTCTTCACTGACATCGATCTAGGCATTATCATCGATGCTGAACATGGAGCGCTAGGAGACGAGTCTGTCCACAATTCAGTCGCCGCAATTTCTGCCCTTGGTGTATCACCGATCATCCGCGTCCGGGGTCCAGCCCACGATATCTTGAAGAGAGCCCTTGACACTGGTGCCCACGGCATCATGGTTCCTCAGATCAACAACGCCGAAGAAGCTAGAGCCGTTGCTGCCTCATCACGCTTCCCTCCTCAAGGTGTTCGCGGTCAAGGCTCAGCATTCCCCGCCATTGGCCACGGTCTCACAACACCCGAATACATGAAGTCAGCAAACCAAACTATTATAACCATGATTCAGATTGAGACAAAGGAAGGCGTCGAGAACGTCGACGAGATCTGTGCCGTACCTGGCGTTGACCTTGTTTTCATTGGTCCTAACGACCTGGCACAATCAATCCTCGGTTACACACCCGCTCGTGGAGATGAACCCGAGTTCACTTCAGCTGTTGACAAGATCGAGGCTGCCGCACGCAAGCATGGAAAGTGGTTCGGTCGTATGGTGAACGATGGCGCAGCGGCAAACGAGGCGAAGAAGAGATACAATACTGTGGCGATGACGGGCGACACAAAAGCCATTCAGAACTGGTACAACGCGGAGATCGCTAAGGTTAGGGCATAGGCACTTGTGATAGCATTCGCGATATACTTCACATGGCATAGCATTATCACTGCTCTGAACGATTCGAGTTTGACCTGATTCGCATGAATATACCCCGAACTCTAAGGCTATCCCGATCTCCGTAATCCCCATCGCCTCGAATACAAGTTCTGGCCGCCTTACACACTGTAGTACTGGCACTCCCTATTGTGCTCATCGTCCATGTTTTCATGCGTGTAGTCGGTGATCCTCTCGTAGACATCATGAATGGACATCAGATCTTTCAGGTCGACATCTTCAAGTGCCTCCATACGGTCGAGGACATTCAGGCACTTTTCGGCGTAGGCCTGAGACTCGAAATCATCATGACGGAGCACTGGCTTAGTACCGAGCAGAGGCAAGACATAGTTGTTGTAGAGAGTCTGCGTTTGAGAAACGGCTTCGACCGCTTCGATGACAAATTCAAGCATGTAGCGGCAGCAGTCGATTTTCTCTTGACAGAAGCGGAGGCGATCTTGGACATGGTCAGTAAAGCTTAGATTCCGGCTCGACGGAGAATTGCTCACACTTAAGATGTTCGACACTGAGGTTAGAGTTCGCGTCTACGACCTCTGCAGCTGAGGACGGAGCGCGTTCGATATCTCTTTCGCCTGGCTTCGGAGGCAGAGAACGTAGGTCAAGATGTGGCTGAAGAGTGATTGCAGGACGGCCATCGCTGACGCGAGCTTCTGGGTGGTCGGAAAGGTAAGCTTGATGACCGTGTTCGGTCTGGGACGTAGTGGCGTGGGCCACAGGTCTCAATGGACATATGGCCATTGAAGCTATCATGTCAGTCAAAGTACGGCATATGATTGAAATCTGCTCTTGTGGCACGTGTACTCACAATCTTTCAAACATTCACGGACATTGTGCTCTCTGTCTGGAGTTGCCAATTCGCTGCGGGCTTTGCTATGGTGCGACATCTCTGCGTCCTTGTTGCAAGCCTTTGGCGGAGTGGAATATCATAGCAAGAAGACTGCTTAATTCAAGATGCTGCATTGTGATTTAGGTCGCGTCATTGACCATCAACTCATTGATGACGGTCATGCTGCAGGGGGAACAAACATGCTCCATTGCCCGCCAACAACCGCACACCTTGTGCGAATAATAATGATTATGCCTCCCTTATCTCGTCACATGTTGTCAATAGCGCACACAAGACCCGGCAGTGATCGCTTAGATCAGCTTTAGGACAGACGCATGTCAAGGTACAGCAAACAATTGCAGAGGATCGAAATTGCGAGTTGTCCACACTCGACATTATGGCAGCCGTGAGCCCAGATGGTCCCAAAGCACGTTCGAATCACGTTCCCTTTTCATTCCACGTGATCTACTTTCTCAACTTGCACTCCTTGGTGACAGATACATCTTCGTCTGACTCAGATGTCGCAGTCAACAAGACCTTGCCCTGCTTCACCGCACCCTTCCCTCCACGAATGGCTACTGTCACAGTCACGGACTTGCCCTCCTCGGCCGTCGCCAAAGCATTGGGCAAAACAGCCGTCCAGCCTTCGCCCTTAACTTCAGTGCTGAGTCTGTAGATATCCGAGCGCAGATAATCAGGAGAACTTTTCTTGCCCTTCCCGTTGTTCTTCAAATCGAATGTGCAGGTAGCAACAAACTCATCGCCTGATTGCTTGTAGCCTTTGGGAATGCTAAGTTTGCCTTTGTCCAGCTTCACCGAACGCTTGGCCTCGTAGGTAGAGTTCAAAGATCTAACACCGACCGTGTAGCTAAGAACGCCATCCTCGTCTCGTGATGGGTTGATGACGTAGAAGTGGAGGCTGTTCGCCTCGTCGACATGCTCGTACTCGCTACCAGACCTCGTACCTGCGTGGAAGAGTGCATCTGCCAGTTGACGATAGTCGCCGATTGTGATATATTGAGCAGATCCATTTGCACGATAGAAGTCGATGAGACGGATGTCTTCAGGGTTGGCATCAATAACCCACTGGAATGGAGCAGGACGATCGGCATCCTTGGTCTTGCTAATCATGACGCCGTGATCAGGCTGGAAGGAGTCTGATCCCATGCGATCCACAACCTCAAGGTCGTAGTTATTGTACCCGCCACCATCGCAAAGTGGTTCAAGAGTCTGGTTGCAGGCCGGCGAAAGATCATCACCTATGACAACGTGTACGCCCATCAAGCCGTTGCCGTCAGGGTGGATGACTCTGGCGGTGATATCGGCAACCAAAAGCCCATGCTCGGCGAGCTCTTCTCGAGAAGTCATGAGCACGCTAGCGTTGTTCACCAAGTCAATGCGCATCTTGTCGCCCATGGTGTGCAAAGATCCAAGAGAGCCTCCCTGGAGCGAAGGAATCTACATTGGTTGTGTCAGCATCTTGTGTTTTCACGATAGTGTATCCGCTCGTGCAATATAAGGTGCGCTTACTTGCCAACGAGTGTGGGGACCTCCTGGTCCGTTGAAGCTACCACGGGACATCATTGACCATGGGCCTGTGTAGGACCTGATTTGCTGAACGGCGAATGGGTTGTTATAGTTGTCGCCAATTCCAAGCAGATGCGTCAACTCGTGAGCATATGTTCCCAACCCAGAGCTCTCGCCCTGAGTTGAAGATCCGCCCCCAGCGTTTGGCCAGATTGTCGATGCTGCAGCCCAAGATGACCATTCCACATAACGAGTGTGCGCCCAGTTAGGCAGACTGCTATTGCCAGGAGGACCAAATGAGTCGGGAACATCGTCAGGGCCAGCGAACATCATCTCGCCGAACTCCTGCCAAGTTGAAGATTCATCTTGACCAGCAGAAAGAATGAAGACGAGTTCAAAGGCATCCGCAGTCTCGTTTCCCACGTCTGCACGCCAGGCGCCGAGCGCATCTGTTCGAAGGTCGACGGAGCATGGACCAGGTTCTGGGCAGGCGTCTTCGTTAAATCCACCCTCTTCATCGTCGACTCCATACTGGTAGGATTTACTAGGCAGACGATAGGCGCCGAAAGCTGTCAGATCCACGCCGAAGCGCCCTCCTGAATCTTCCATCCAGTACTCATGCAGAGTGTGGTTGCGATTGAGCTCTTGCGGCTTGTTTAGCAGATCGCGGTAAAAGCTGGGGACATCATCACGGCTTAGGCTGTTGGCAGCTGCCTGTGGGTTTGTGAACACCGTAGAGTTCTCGGCCATGGTGATGACAAAGTCATGATCTGGGTAGTCCACTGCGACCAAAGCAATGTTGAAGTTTCGCTCGGATCCTTTGCGTGCAGGATCGTACCAAGGTTGTCCAGGTGGGCGAACGTAATCATCCCATGTCACTTTGGTGTCACACCTTAGCATGTTGTCAGAAGAGGATGACTATGAGACATACCTACTGTCATCTGGGTTCACCCATTGCTGAGGGTCTAGCACTGCAAATGGATCTTGTGCGTCATTTGCAGGCTTCGAGCTATCTTCAACTGGCAGTGCATGCACAAGTGCTGCACCAGCAGATAAAGCTGCCAATATGTTGGGAGTCGTGCCAACCATTGCGAGTCTGACCGGTCGCGCGAGGAGGAGCGACAGATCGTTGCTCTGACCTGCTAGGCAATTCTGTCTGCTGCATGGCACTTATATAGCAGTCGCTTGAAAGCTGGCAGCAATGGCCCACTGGACCCGAGGTCTCCTCTATAACTAGTTGCGACATGCCCTATTCAGTATAGAGGTTCTTGGTATTTTCTTGGCTGCGATGTGACCTGCTGCATTGAGAGGCTTATCATGTCCATCACAGCGCGGCACGGACCCATTGGTGACATGGTGCTGCAGTCGGTTACAGTGCGGATACTTCCTTTCATGTAGGCGATACCTAAAAGTGGGGTGAAAATCGTGCCGATGGCCGTTATTGGAGATGCCTCCAGTGCCTGTAATGATCAAGCATTGATGAAGGGGTTATCAAGAAACGAGGTGACCTGTTTGGAACTGGTACCGCCCAGCTCCAAATGGCGCCTAACAAACGACGGGACAAAGTCCATTGGTAAGTCAATAAAATACTAGTGAGGATCAATGTTGACAATTATACCGCATTTCGCGTATATATTCCTGGACAAAAGACCGTGAGCAACACCTATAGTGGCGTTCATGTCATTGCTGTTCGCATTGTCTCATGTCTAGGTCCCAGAAAATCCCAAATGTGTCCACAGACTGCGACAATCGTCGTCGATGCTATGTATGATTCCATTCAACCGCACGTAAAGACTTCCTCAGACACAACTTTCGTCGCGACGCGACTGAGTCTAGTGATTCTTTCAACAAATCCCTCCGACGGAGTCGACTTCCAATTGCCCTAAGACCTCGACGCTGGTGATACCTCCTACGCCGGACATGCCATTGTGAGTGTATGGTCGGGGAGGGTTGATTGAAGCAATGATGCTGGTACCAGCAAAGTCCCGTCTCCTTGTGCTTCGAATCGACCAAGTACCATAAAGAGACTTGGCCAAGTGGTACTTGATAGCTGACGCAAGTGATCGCCGCATGCGCTGAATCGGTAGAACAGAATTTGGACGGGCCTGAAATGAAACAATGGTAGCATTTACATGTGCGCGGATATCGCGCGAAAATATAGCACAATAAGCCCAGCCGGTTAATATCTTACAGTCTGCTTCACAGACTTTCCTACTGGCTCTCGTCCTTGCCCTCCTTCTGCTCATCCTCCAGCATCCCTCTCCTGCCCTCCACGGTAACGTACAAGCTCTTTCCAGCCGACTCGAGAGTGTTGGTAAGACCGGCACCAACACCTTGCAGCATAGCAACGAGCTGCGCCCTGAGACCTGTGAGGCCACCCTCGATGCTGCCGACCCACTTGGCGCCCTCCATGTCGAACACCTTGCCTTCAACTCTTGCGCCCAAGAACATGAGCTTCTTCAGACCAGTCTGCACTGTAGGTTCGTGGTAGCCAGGCGCAATCTTCCGCTTGGGAGCAGGGATCTCCTTCGAGGGAGAAAGGATCGAAAGTGCAGCTTTGACATGTGCAGGGCTGACGCTGGGCAGAGTCACGATGGCCATGGGTCCGGAGAGAAGAGGCTCAAGACCGTGTTGAGTCTGTGCATTCTTCGCTGAGTAGTATGCGTTCTTCGAGAGACCGTGCGTGAGGCTGGGGTCGTGTTTGTGTTCGGCGGCCTCGTCGAGGTATTTGGGTTCCCAGAATTCCACAATCTTCAGTGCCGACGCGAAAATACCGGTTTGCACGATCTGTATCTTCGAGCTCTGGCCAACAAAAGTTTCGTCGCCATTGCGCGCAAGCTCCTCGTCCACCTTCTTGAATGCATTGGCCAATTCTCGTCGGATGCCAGTCCACTCCACAGCTTTGATGTTGTTGTGTTGGAAGAGTAGCATGAGAGGTGATGAGCGCAGGACAGACTGGTACTGGCGGTGCAGCTGTGATTTGCGGAACTCAGGAGGCTTGTGGGATGGCGGTTGGGTAGGAGGGTGACGCAGGATAGGTGGCGCAGACCGTGTCATCTGTTCTATGGATGGTGCGGGTGTGGTTGCGCTGGCGGTGGCAGCAGATGCGTGTCTGCATTGCCAGCAGACATATTGCGGTGTCGGGTTGGTTGTAAGGCGGAGCTGCTTTGCAGCATGTTGGAGGCGTAGCCTGGGAGCCATGGTAGGCAATCCTGTTGTAAATCGATTTGTGGTGGTGCGACAATTGATTTCCAGTATTTTGGCTTGCAAGAGAAGAGCAAATGAATGCTTCCCAACTGTCTGGTGCTGCTGCTGATCGCTCTCCGCGGCTCGTGGAGTGAAGTCGCAAGAAAGATGGACGGAGCAGCTGAGGCACTCCCGCTGTGGCTGAAGCGCCGCAATTCGCCCTGCGCTCGAGTCATCAATTTGTCCCTGCAGAGAGGATGAATCAATGGCCGGCGCGGTTGGATTTATGTGAACACATGTCGCCATTGAAATACCATAGCCACTTTTCGGGCAATGAGCAAGACGAGCCATCTGCAACTTTGGATCACCGGCGAATACTTCTGCAGTTGAATTGTCAACTTGACCGTCTCGACAATTCTGAACCCAAAAGCGGTATACAAAAAACACCACATAAGCCATGTCTGCTCCGGTTACCAATCCCGGCTATGTTTCAGTGACGCCGCTACTGAAGAAACTTGCTGCTTTTACTTTGACCGGAGTCCTGGAAGCTTCGCCCAAAGAAATCGCTGCTGCGGTAACATTGGTCTTCGATGATCGGATATCGCCAATCCAGTTCTCGTTGCTATTATGGGCTCTTCACACCACTAGCACGGATCACAATCCCGAGGTCCTTGCCAGCACTGCGAAATATATGAGATCAGCTGCTGCTCAAGTCGACCAGGCTGCTTTGCGCTCTGCCGTCTCAGCTCGTGCAAAGCCCGAAGGAAACTACCATGGCGGACTTGTAAGTTCTGGCACTGAACGATCCATTATAGTGCTTCACTCTGACAATCTTCTTAGGTTGACATTGTCGGTACTGGCGGCGATGGCCACAACACCTTCAACATCTCGACCACATCATCCATCGTGGCGAGCTCCATTCTCATGATGGCCAAGCATGGCAACAACTCATCTACGTCGCTCTCCGGATCAGCCGATCTTCTTCAACGAGCTCCTAACCCACCTGTGATCAGCGCCACCACGGCTGAGAACCTCCCTTCAATTTACGCTCAGAGCAATTACGCATTCCTCTACGCCCGCGAATGGCACCCCGGCATGAAGTACGCGGCCGCTGCCCGCAAAGAAGTGCCCGTCCGTACCATTTTCAACCTGCTAGGTCCGCTCGCCAACCCTGTCCACGACAGCGGCCTTATCGAAGCTCGTATCTTGGGAGTAGCTCGCAAAGACATCGGCACCAACTTTGCCGAAGCGCTGCGTTTGAGTGGTGCGAGAAAAGCCCTCGTCATCTGTGGCGACGAGAACCTTGACGAGCTATCTTGTGCCGGACCAACCCACTGTTGGTACATTCATGGCAAGTCTGGTACCGCTGCTGAAAGGGAACCTACATCTGATGACGACAGCGAGGACGATCAGCTCAACAATGTCGAGATCTCGAAATTCACACTTTCACCATCAGACTTCGGGTTGCCCTGCCACTCACTAGACACAGTTCATGGCGGCAAGGGCCCGGACGAGAACGCCGAGATTCTGATGCAGATCTTGCGTAACCAGCGCCCAGAGGATGACCCTGTCCTGCAATTTGTGCTTCTCAACACCGCAGCGCTTATCACTGTCAGTGGAATCTGTGAGGCGGAGGTGAGCCACATGGGCGATGGAGATGATGGCAAAGTTGTGCAGGAGCGTGGACCTGGAGGTTTGAGGTGGAAGGAGGGTCTGAGGAGGGCGAAGTGGTGCATCCAGAGTGGAGCGGCACTGACGCAGTGGGAGGCCTTTGTGAAGGTCACGAATGAGCTTCACAAGGCTGCTTGATTATGGCGCTGAGCGTGTGAATATACCATGTATGAAATTGGATGGGCAGCATAGAACGCTGTTCTGATGACGATCCCATCGGCCAGAACATACATGATGTGTGAGTTGTACGTGATTGCATGTGATACAAAAACATAGTGCTACACATACATGTGCTCCATCGTATACACAATACAGCTGAGATCATTCATAGATAGTTATCCAATAATTGTACGCATACGAGCTGATCATGCTCTAGATCTCGTAAACCGCGACTCATCGAGCTCTCCGCCTCATGACTCTCCGTGTCGCTGAATTAAGACCTCAGCAGTGTTGTGTGGTGTAACCCAAATGCGCAAGCAAAACACTAATTGGACCACGTGCAAGACTAATGACTTCGTGTATTACTTACCATGCAAGCCAACATAGCCATCAATTGTTCGCTACAAGCTTGGCGAAATGACCATGCGCCATCCAATGTCGTTTAGTGGCGCCCAAGTTCCACATTCGCTCACCGGTAATGCGGCTTCAGCGCTTTGCAGCAAAGCACCAATCGAGCATGCGCTCGAGACTTTAAGAACGAGGCTGAGAAAAGACCTGAAGTGCCGCTAGTATGATCTTCAGCCCAAATATCTTGGAATAGCAGACAAGCGCATCCTGCGACTCAATGCTGCCTCAAGGTGCGTCGGCCAAGGGTAGAGAGTTGGAACGAAGGATGCGCTTGTCTTGCACTGCCAGCACAGGCTTGCCGCACAGCCTGCGCCTTTTGCGGCGGCTGTGTTTAGACACACCGGTTTGTGCTTTCCTGGCCGTGATGCAGACGGGTGTATATGAGGAGGCGTGTACCTAGGTACACTGGTATTTCTTTGTACCACACAAACCTCCAATCGCACATCAGCAGTACCACGCAAAGCTCCAACATTTATCTCATTGACCATCGTGCTTTCGACACAACACAAAGCTACTTCAATACACACACGCGCTCTCTCACCCACACACATATCACCAATAATGGCGCCCGACAAGAAACAATGGCGCAAGCGCTACCTCATCCCCATGTGGCTCGTCGAGCTGATTGTGCTCGCCATCTACTTCGTCCTTGCTATAATCGGCCTCAGCTTTGCCCAAGAGGTCAAAGACGAGTACGACGACGAAGACTACGTGAGATACTCTGTGCACGTTGCCTCGTAAGTGCCCTGCCAGAGCGATTGTGTACATTCCCAATGCCTCTCAACTAACAAAGCCTTCCAACAGAGCGGCATATGGCATCGTCATCGCCTTCGCCGGCGCCTTGATCCTGCTCACCGTCGTCGAAATCATCCTCGCGTCCACGCACAAGCTCAAGCCCGTCTTCTTCCTCAGCTCCGCATGCTTCAAAGCAGTCATCTGCTTGGTCTACTTCATTCTCAACGTCGTGGGAGCAGCGAGCGTTGGAGGCGCTTCTATCGCGGGCATTATCCTTTCTCTGGCCGCTGTGATCGCCACTATCCTTCAGGTGGTTTACGGCTCAATCATCGTCCACCGAACACGCAAGGGATTCTACAACTACGGCGCTGTAGCGCACAAGGATGGAAATGAGGTGGAGATGGGTGCTGGCCACCACCAGCATACTGGTGTGACTTACCAGTGAGGATCTTAGGCGGAAGGCGAAGGACGTTGGAAATAAAGTTCATCTTACCTAGTTACGATACCCATGGAATATAATGTTGACCTATGAACTTGCTTCCAAAAGACGTGTTGCAGCACAACACCGCCTGCAGGAAGTACAGCGCTTAGCAGTCGTGTCCAGAGCCAAACAAGATGCTGGCATCAGCATTTTACAACAGAAGGCCAACCAGTGACCACGAGTGCCCAATTATGCACTCTCTTGAATGCTGTTGATAGTGGCGTACTTGTAACCAGTAGGAAGGGTTGGCTACAGAGGCCTGGCCAGAAGATTTTTCTTGTTCGAAGTGTATCCGAAACTAAGGCGGTAACTTTCGAATGTAGGTGTTTCGGCGGTGGATTTCACTGCAGGAGCCGAGCTGCATGAGAGGATGTCGGTTGCGCCGCTGAAGCCTTCAGGGCGACCTGTTGGTGAGAAGCTGGTCTAAAAGTCAAGCGAGCCAACACGAGGGCTGGCCTTTGGCTGTGGAGAAGCTGATCGTATCACTGTGGATGTGTTCGATAAATCCTGGTGATTTGCTGACCTCATACATCCATACAATGATCTTATTCTTCGCAGGCGATCCCGACTGGCTCGCAGCTCAGTCACATCACCCACCCTTGTCGTGGTCGCAGGCGCATCGCAGCTCGCCTGAGCCAACGATTCGACGCTCGCCATGCACCACGACTCAGCTACCTCCGTTGGTCCTTTGGAACATTCACAGGGCGGGTATAGCCGCTCAAAGTAAGAAACTCTCTAGCTCAGCAACCAGACAATCTATAGCTATCAGACTTCGAGGATCGCTTCGTAAGTAATATCTGCTTACTACCCAGGCTGTTTCAATGAACAAAATTCATTGTACCGTTGCTGAGATAGGCGATTAGAAGTGTATTCTCGGCTAACTTGCAGCCTTTAGTGCACGTTTCAAAGGACCAACGGAGGTACCTCCTAGCCGCAAAGACTTGCACCTGAGTCATCACACCCGCCCAGCTTTCTTGGATCTCTCGGTACTCGTCTACCAGCGACCTGCAGAAGAAGGTAGCGTATTGCGCTATCAAAAAGATCGTTTGCGGGACGTCTACCGTGAACATCTGGAAAACAAAGATGGAGCGGCGGGATCCAAGAATGGCATCACAAGCCGTGCACGCGTTTCAGATTGATTGAAAGTGGAGAGATTGTCGGGCGCTATGCCGTTCCGAGGAATCACCTATGTGGAGTCAAGGCTTTCGGAGCAGGGGTGATCGGAATCTCTTTAGAGGGCGCGTGCGGTGGCTGGGTGCTTTTGGTGCTGTTGGCAATAATAATAATGCTGATGCCGCCTGTATGGATGCTGTAGCAGGCCGGGAGACGAAGAACGTGGCCGTGGATACGCACACCTGCGAACATGTTCTTGATAGCACTCTGACCACGCCGCTTGGGGCGTGGAAGGGTCTCTTCGTGTTTCGACCCCATCACTCTAATATAGACCCGCTCGTACAGGGTCGTGATGGCTGCAGGGATCCAGGAACAGGAAAGGTGCTGGGCTGATTTCCGCCTCGACTGCCAAACCCTGCCTTTGCCCTTCAACTCCAGCACAAGAGCTGTGGGTGTCATCTATGTAACATGGCGCCCACGCGTCGTCTACTTAGACTCTGATGCTGCGTGCCCAACGATCCTTATGCATCGGAGACGAGAGATGAAGATGTCCGCTGTCAAGCCACGCTGCTGTGGCGCGACTCAATAGCATCGTGATAACGGCCGCCAGCCAGTGGCCCCCCTATTATTCTAATTCCAATCGCCCTGGCGTAGCGAAGCGCTCGCTTCTGGCGCACGCACACTCTCCCTCGCGCAGCCCTCGTTTGCTCTCCAATAGTCGCCTCCCTGCCCTGGCCGAGCGGCCGCAGCCTGCACGCCTCCTCTCGTGCTCACCGCACCTGTGCCATACCATCGTCGTGATCCATCCGTCGCAACGGCATCCCTTCGCTTGCTCTCGACGACGCCGACTCCCAGACGTCGCATCTTCGCACGAACAGCGGTTTGCCTGCCTAGTCTGCTCGTTTGCGCAAGCGACTCCCCGTCCGGTTGATCGCACGTCCGAGCGCGTTTCAGAGAGATACCACCCCCGACCTGTCTGCTCACCGGGGCGAGCCCGCCTGAGACACGCTGCTCGTGGCACACCTGCACCGTTTCTCGTTTCCGTGTTGCCCTCTCGCTCTCTGCAACCCCATCGCTGTGAGACTCTGGCCTGAGCCCGTCGTGGGAGACACGCACGCACCTACGCAACAACACCACACTCCTCCAACACCGCGACACTGGATGCGCATGCCCTTCGTTTGATACCTACTGGCCCACCTGGATACACTCGTTATACCCATCTGCCGTCTCGACGACACTGCACACTCGCTTGATACTGTTGTTGCGACGCGTAGACGCTGGAAGTCTAAGAAAGACCAAGGAGCACCACCAACAGCTTCGGGAAGCTGCGCTTGACAGGACAACACCTGCCCACCATTCCGCTTCTGCCATCTCTCGTGACACTTCTTCGCTGGAGCATGCATTGCTAGAGACGACAGGATTTCGCACCGACTTTCGTAAACTTTATATTCTCCCGACCGATCGCATTACCGACTCCGTCACACGGCGCTGAGCACCCCGGCCGCCTCAGCGCCGCTTTCCGATGTCCATTCCCGAGCCCAAGCAGGCCCTGGAGGGACACTGCTCGGCCATCAACGACAACACACTATACGTATATTCGCCATCCGGCTTGCAATCATTACAACTGAAGGAGAATGCGACGTGGGTGGAGGAGAAGTCAGGGACCTCAGTAAAAGGCGCAGCATGCGTGAAGGCACCTTCAGGCGGTGACCCTGCGCTGTATGTGATCGGAGGCGAGACTGATGACGGCGAATACTCTGGACTTCAGCGATATGTCTTTGGCAAGAAGACGTGGGAAACATTGTCTCCGCCCGGGAATGATTTGAAGGGCCGCACTAACCACAGCGCTGCCTACTTGAGCGATTCGCAATCCATCTTGGTCTATGCCGGTTCTACGCCCGAAGCGCCGTCTTTCCTCTCATCACAAACTTTCTTGATCAATACAGCGGAGCCTTACGGCATCGAATCGTTCGTTTCTGCAGCTGCGCCTGCCAATCAACCTATTCTTCTGTCATGGAGCGAAAAGCAGGCGTTAATGACGGGTGGTTCGTCGCTATCAAACGTGGTGTACACTTTTGATCGCGACGCTGGCTGGCAGCAACTCGGCACCAACCTTTCTGAGCCTCTGGAACCCGGTGTTCGTGCAACTCTCATTGATGGCTCAGATGGCAGCAAAGTGCTACAAACTTACGATATGACTTCGTCGCCCAACAAAATCACACAGACTGTATTGCTGGGCGCAGGCGGCGAGACCGCACCCAACGGCCAAGTCATTGGCCAGAAAACCTCTTCAAATAACCAGAAGAGAGATCTTACTTTGGAGGATTGGCCCACATACAACAGCACCAACGCGCCAACAGCATCACGCTCTGACTACGCTGTCGCTCAAGACTCCGAAGGCTTGACCGTATTATCTGGTGGTAACACCGACGAGTCGGTGGCTATGTTCGACCAGAACAAGAACTCATGGGTGGATGCAGGGAAGTTCTTCGGCACTCAAAAGATGGAGGATCAGCAACCTTTATTACCTTCGACTACGAAATCCGACAGTACTCCATCATCCACTAGCTCCACAGAGCCTGAATCTTCAACAACAGCAGCCTCGGGTGGTGGTATGACTGCACACGAGAAGAGTATGAGGACGCTTGGCATCACGCTTGGAACTCTCTGCGGCATCGCAGCACTCGTCATCATTGCACTGCTATACTTGCGTTGGCGCAAGTCGAAGATGGCCAAGGAAGCTGCCAAGAATGGAACCGATGACGAGAAGACAAACCGCAATGGCGAGCGTCTCAGCTTTGTCGACAGAGGCGCAAGCTTCATGAAAGAAGCCGGAGGCTCTGCCACAGACCTAGGAATGCCGCCCAGAAATCGTTTCGATCCCAACGCTGCCGGTTCGCACAGTTCCCTCGCTATCATCGGAGGAAAGTTCAACAACGGGCGCAACAATACGCACGCGCCAAAGGGTAGCTTTGAGAGCACTACCCATCTTGTTAAGGACAAGCATGGTGGTGAGCCTATGGAGATGATGGACATTGGCGAGAAGAACCATGCTGCGGTGAATGCAGCTCCTGTTCCTTCGCTCAATGTGCTTGCAGCTTCACCAGAAGACAGACGGACTTCTGGTTGGTCCAAGTACTTCTCCACAAGTCAGCCTAAAGAGCTTGAGCACATGCCGGCAGCTTATGTTAAGGACAGGGAGTCGGTCATGTCGCAATGGCCCTCTACTCGTGAACAATCGACATCAGATGTTTCACGGATACCCTCTTCCGTTCTCGTCCCACCTCTAGACGTTGACTTCAGCAAGACTGTCGATGGACAAAGATTGAGCAACGTCATCGCTCACTCGCCATCGTTCGCTGACTCGAGAGAAGATCTTGCTAGCCGTGGCAGCACACTGCAAGGACAAAAGGGTCAGATTGAGGATGGTGACAGGCCGGTGTCTGGTACCAACACCGTCTCATCATACGATCGCAGTACAATGAGTAGTGACTACTACAACGGCATGTCATCTGTCAACTCGCCCTGGACGCCCTTTAGCAACGCCAACGATCAGAGGCCTACCAGCAGTGTCTACACAGCATCGATCCATGATCGACGCCTACCTTCACGGGCCGCACGCTCGCAAGGATCTGGCTTCTTCCCTGGAGCTGGAACCTCAGCTCGGCCACCCAAACTCAAAATCACACATGAAGCCAAAGACAGTGCTGAGTGGCCCTCTGCACGCGCCGCTGGTAAGGACAGCCCGCTGCTCAACTCACCGCCTCCCCTCGCATCGCCTTCGCATCCTCCACCCGTGCATGATAGAGCCAGCACGGCTACAGTGTTCCCCCACAATGCTGGCGGCAACCGCTGGACGGCCAATCTTTCCACAGACAACATGGCCCATGACCTCGCTCCGCCTCGAGCTCCGGGGCTTATGGGCGGTGCCAAGCCGGCTGAGAATCGCGATAGCACCGTGACTGTCTTCCCCGATGACGATGGCACTGGCAACTGGTCAGCCAAGTCCAAGAACAATGCTGGCATGAACAGTGATTTGCTACCGCCTGGAGCCCTCGGCGACGCTCGTTCTGCACAAGACCGCGATAGTACCGTTACCTTGTTCCCGAAGGGCGTGCCGAGTGCCTACTATGCCAACCGTCCTAAGGAGATCGACGAAGCTGAAGCCGGCAAAAAGCCCATGGGCAGCGACATGTCTTGGCTGAACTTGGGCGACAACACCGATCCTGGTGCATCAAGACTGAGATAAGTTTTATGCATCATACCTTCGTGATGCTCAACAAATCCGACGACGACCTCCCTACCTAAGTCACTTTCTCCGCAATCACTACCAATTTCTCAATGTCAGAATACACTCATACAGCCGCCGCCACACAGCCGGCTCGCTCTCATACCAGCAAGCATCCTTCACTTCGCAACACTCACGAACTTATTGGACCGAATGAGAATATAGGAGAGGGACAGTTCCCACTTCCGCGCGCGTTCCAGTCATTAACCTCTTTTGGCCGGCTCTTTCTCTGCGATCTTGGCATTTTCGTGCCAACACCGCCCGCGCTTTTTGCTTCCTGAATCAAAAAAAGCAGCTAACCGACCATCGCTGCTCTGCATTTGCATTTTCCTGCGCTCGGAAGAGCGGTTTGTTTATTTGTCTCCTCGTTGTACTTTCATTATTGTCGCTGCGAAGAAGCATTGTGGTGTGGATCGACTTTTTGCATCTGTACAGCTTATTAGAAGAAGAAAAGCAAATGGAGGGACTTTTACGCCTGCCCGCCCTCTTTGGAACTTAGTGTAATTTTATGTCCTCGAGGACTAGAGACGGTCGTTGGATTGGAAGACGAGTAGAGTAGTAGGTGTTCAATGAATAGAAGTTGTGTTGCCTTTTGTTTGCAATCTTTCTCTTCGTCGGTGTTCTGTCTTCCACACGATTTTATGTGATGCCTTGACTTGTCTATCTGCTCAAGACCTTTTCCACATCATCGTCACCATGACTATCACCACACCTTACAGCAGCAGCAATAGTACCATCGTCGCCCACCCTCTCCCTACCCCTGTAGAACCATTCATTGACGAAATAGCTCCCACCCCCAGCCACAACACTGCAACCCACCGCTACACCAAATTCCACCATCCCAACCTCTTCACACGCCGACTTCCCTCCAAGTAAACCGTACATTTCCTGGAGAATAATAAAGTTCCTCGCCCACCCAGTGCCAGCGACCATAGATGAGCCCGTCTTGTCCGTGCACTGCAAGCTCACAAGGAAAGTCGCCATCCAGATGGAGGCCCAGACGTAGAAGCTGGCTGTCGTGGATATCGAGAAGATTGGTCCGTAGCGGTCTAATTGGCCGGAGAGCATGTTGAGGATGGAAATGAGGCAGATGGCTGGCAAGATCTCGCGGAGACGATTACGCAGACTGGATTGCGGCGGCATCGCGAGTGAACGGTCGTCGGATTCGAAGAGCTGCAGTCTCTCGAGATTGGAGAAGTCGTTTTGTCTCCTTCGTCGACTGTCTGCGTGAAAGGACGAGGAGCAGAAGAGACGTAGAGAAGAGACTGAGAAAAGTCTTAGTTCGGTAGATTGTTAGTGGCACACTACTTCTGCTATCTCTTGACGGCTGACGTTCGAAGGATGGACGGTGGATGGATGTCCTGCCGAACTTCCGAAGGATCGTGGCGTGCATGATTCAGGAGTTGCAAAGCATCCAAGCCTACAGTACAGCACAGTCCGTCTCTTTCAATAGTATCGCAGGCAATTCGTGGGAGATGATGTGCGTATTCATCGAGGAGTGTCCCTCCGTGGACTAGCGGTATGTTACAAGTCTATCGATATACGGCGTGCTTAGACTCCCCCGCCAGTGGCTAGTGTTAATTTCGCCTTACAACCTTGTTCATACTACAAGCACAACACAGCAAACTTATAGGAATTGGTTCCAATAGGAATCCTGAGGTTATGAAAGTCTCTGAGGCTCTACTGTCCCCAGGCTCCCACATGCACGCTGACGCAACACCAACACAATAGCGAAGCGAAGCGAGCCTGTCAAGCCTCGTCACTCAGCCACATTTAATCGAAGTCCTGAGTATAACTACAGCATCCCTTCCCGCGATGAGACGATGTCCGAGAACCAACCATCATGTCGACGCTCTGGACTTCCGTTCCGCTCTCGTGCAACGCTACTTCGATCCGCATCTTCACCATCGACAGCGACGATCACGGAACCAACCTGCAATGCAACTTCCGCACAGTCTCCCTAACCTCAAACCCAACATTCACAGCGATTTCATACACTTGGCGCACGCCCTTAGGCCCTCGCGAGAGGGTCTGCGAAGACGACCTGTCGAAGCAGAGCAAAGGCAAAATCGTCTGCAACGGGTTCGAAGTCCAAGTCTTGGAGAACCTGCATCATGCCCTACGGCAGCTCTGGACGAGCTATCCGCGCGACACGGTATTCTGGGCGGACGCACTCTGCATCGATCAAAGCAACGTAACAGAGCGAAGCCAGCAGGTTTCGGCCATGGCTACGATTTTCAGATCGGCGCAGAACGTTGTCATCTGGCTGGGTCCTGGCACGCCAAGCGTCAGTCACGCCTTAGAGTTCGTGGAACTGATGGCTGGTCTATCAGCAGAATCGATGCAATCCTTCGCACTCGGCGACGCTTCTCCAGATCTCATCAGCAACAATGCAAAGTCGAAGCTCACGCGAAAAGACTACTGGCAAGCGCTTGAAGACTTCTTTTCCCGCTCGTGGTTCATCAGAGCCTGGATCGTGCAAGAGACGCTCCTCGCACAGCAACTGACCGTATTGTGCGGCGGCCAGACAATCTCATGGGACAAGCTGTGCTTGACATCGAGGTACCTGATGCGTTTTGCGCAGAATTTAGCTTCATTTCACCCTGCATTTTTCACGAACAGCGTGTACTTCGATGTCCCCGCGAGACTGAGAGCGGGCAGAGAGAATCACTTCGAACGGGCAACGGACAGCTTACTGCACAGTCTGATCATTTCTCGGAAGCATATCTGCTTCGATGTCAGAGACACTGTGTTCTCGCTGATCGGCATCGCACGGGTGGAAGCTACCTATCAATCAGGAGAGTATGCACTTCCCGTGCCGGATTACGTAGCCACAACGGCCAGTGTCTTCCATCAAACCGCTCTGCACATTCTGGCGACGTCAGACAATCTTCTGCTTCTCGCATACGCCGAAGGCGACCGGTTTCGCAAAATCGAGGATCTGCCCTCCTGGGTTCCGGACTGGAGCGTGAGAAAAGGTTTGGGACTCGCGTACACTGGGTACACGTCGTTCCAAGCCGATGGAGGTCGCTCCAGGTATGCAGAGCTAAATTTTGACAGGCGCGTCCTTGCTATCGAAGTTGCGATGGTGGATGAGGTGTCCATGATTGGCGAGACGAAAGAGAGCGTGCTTCGCACCGGGCAGTTTCCTCGATGGTTGGCAATCATCGCCAGCTTGCAGCCAGTGAGCCCTCGCGGGCAGACGAGCAAAGAGGTCTTCTGGAGGACGCTTCTGACTGACATAATCCCGGATCACAGGGGTCTACATCATCCTGCGCCTCAAGAGTTCGAGGAACTTTTCGATAGCTGGCTGCTTGGTTGTACGCACACAGCTCAATGCCAGGATGCTGGACACAGCCCAGCAGTATCGAAAGATTCAACGTACGCGCTCGCGGCGAAGTACGGGCTGCAATGGTTGTGTGAATTACTCACAGAAGCGGAAACAAATGCAACGGTCGATACTCGCGCTGCAAGGTTCAAGACCGTATACTCCAACGCTCTGCACGTCCGATTGTTCCGAACCGCAAAGGGCCATCTCGGGGTCGGGAGTGCATCGATCAAAGAGGGCGACAGGGTATGCATTGCCTCTGGCTCTCGAGTACCTCTGGTCCTACGGCAGCGGCAAGCCGTGGATACAGAAGTGGCTGCTGACGCATTGCGATATGAGCTTGTCGGCGCAGCCTACCTGCACGATCATATGCATGGGGAGGCACTCGATTCGCTGCATGAAGGTTTCCGTATCGTTGAGATAGAATGATGGCTGTATTGCATGGACGGATGGTTGGATGTGACTATATGCATCGCGAAGCACTTGATACCTTGGGTGAATGAATCTCCGATTGCTGAGGTAGATTGATAGCTGTACTTAGATCTGGTATTCGGGGCATAGCATTGTGGGCGAATACCGGTGTTAGCCTGGGAAGCGCTTAGCAGGTTTCTTCTGTTCATGCTCCAAAAGAAATCTTACGCCATCTGCGCGAGGTTCATTTGGGAAGAAGCAATCAAGATTAAAACGATCCGCCTACAGAGAGGCGATCATGAGAAGACAAACAGGCACAGAAAATTCGATCTTAGAAACCCTTTTGTATTACCCACATTATACCATCTCTACCATCAAAACATGACTATAGACGGAAGCGGAAAGAAAAGATTAAAAGAGAGCCGCATATCAAAAGGAAAGTTTTAACTAAAAGCAATCAGGGTATCTTTGTGCGGAGGGCTTAGCCTGCCAACCAAAAAAGGAGGCATTAAAATTCAAGCCAGCAGCAGATGAAAACCAATCATTAAACGCAGCACACGCATGCAGCAGAGTTTTGCACAAAGAGAGAGTAACAACTCGAGGGAGCGGAAGGCTTCGTTCATCGCAGCCAGTCAACTAACTAGGCATACTAAGCGCTAGCAGCGACCTGGGTGGACGGGGCGACGCCAACGGCCTCAGGCTTGTTCTCCTCAGCGGCATCGACAACGGGAGCGCCGGTGGCGCGAGCGGCAACGGTCTCGGCGTCAGAGACAACGGGAGCAGCGGGCTCGTCGGCCTTCTTCTCGGTGACAGCAGGAGCGGTCTCAGTGGCGGCGACCTTGTTCTCGGCGGCAGGAGCGGTGTTCTCCTTCTTGGGCTGGATGCGGTTGATTGCCTTGCTGGCACGACGACCAAGGTTGCCGAGCATGGACTGGCGCTTGTTGCCGTTGGGCGAGGTGGCGTCAGTGGCCTTGGTCTTCTCGACGGGCTTCTCAGCAGTCTCAGTGGTGGCCGGGACAACAGCGGGAGCGACCTCGGTGGCGGGCTCCTCGGTCTTGACGGGCTCAGTGGCAACGACCTCGTCCTTAGCGGGGACGACCGGAGCGGCGGCGGAGGTCTCAGTCTTGAGAGGCTGCTCCTTCACGGCGGCAGACGGGCTCACGCTACGGTCCCGCTTGTTCATGAAAGAGAGGCCAGAAAGGAAGTTCTTCTTCTCCTTGTTAGGGGTGACGGTGTCAGCGGTCTTGGTGGCCTCAGGTGCAGTCTCGGTGATCTCAGGCTTGGTGGCGTCGGTGACAGGAGCAACGACGGGAGTCTCGATGGGCTCGGTGGTGGCGGTCTCAGGGAGCTGAGGAGCAGCCTCAGAGACGGTGGCATCCTTGGCCGGGACCTCAGGCTTAAGCTCAGCCTCCTTCTCGCCCTTCTCCTTGCTGGGAGACTTCAGGCTGCCCCAGGCGCTGGGGATCCTGCCGAAGATGCTGCCGCGCTTGGCAGGCTTGGCCTTCTCCTCGGTGGTGGCGGTCTCAGCGACAGGAAGAGCCTCGACAGGCTTCTCCTCGACAGGTGCGGCGGTGGCAGCAACGGGCTCAGCTAGAGGTGCATTAGCATCAGAATTTCGAATTAGTCCAGGCATCGTGTGCTTACCAGTGGCAGAGGTCTCAGCGACGGGAGTCTCGGTAGTGGCAGGGACGGCGGCAACAACAGGAGTGGTCTCGTCGGTCTTGGAAAGCTCCTTCTCGACGGCCTTCTCCTCCTTGACGGCCTCCTTCTCCTCCTTCTTCTCGTCCTTCTTGATGTCGTGCTCCTCCTTCTTGCCCTTCAGGCGGTTGAGCATGCCACGGGAAGTAGAGCGGCTCTTGGTGTTGTTCTTCTTCTTGAGCTCCTCATCCTCGCCGTCAGAGGAACCGACGCGCTTGGGCTCAGCAGAGTCAACCTCAGTGCTCTTCTTGGGCGCGGAGGTCTTGGCGACGCCAGCGGCACCAGCAACAACGTGAGGAGTGTCTGAAGTGATTGTTAGCTCTTGACCTTTACATCTGGATCATTGCTTGGTTTGCAAACATACTCAGCTTCTCAATCTCAGTCTTGTAGCCCTCGCTGTCGCGAACGGACTCCTTGGAGGCTTTGCCGAGCTCGATCGACTTCTCGATCGATTGGTACCAGCCATCACGCTCGGCATCGTTGTTAGCCTTGAAGCTGTGCTTGTGGCCGCTGATCTCGAAGGTGAACTCGTGGGGAGAGGCCTTCTTGAGCTCGGTGGCGTCGTAGAGAGCAATGACGCCAGCGGGCTGGGTGCGCTCAGTCTCGCCCTTCTTGTTGAAGAAAAGGAGACCCTTGCCAGTCTGGCTGGCCCAGGCGGTCACGGGGTGAGAGACCTCGGACTTCTCGCCACGGAGGAAGAGACCAAGGTTTTGGGGAGTGACAGCAGAGTCGCTGAGCCAGAACTCCTTCTTGGAGAAAGTGAATTGCCTGTGGAATTGTTAGATGTTGAGCTTTGAGAGTCCGATAAGCTGGTTATCTACTCACTTCAGAAGACCAGGAGCCTTGTAGCCAAGCTGACCCTCAGTGATAGGCTCAGCAACCTTGGCTTCGGTGACAGGCACGGCGTTCTCCTCTGCCTTCTCCTCTGCGGTCACGGGAGCGGCGACGGTCTCCTCGGGCTTAGCAGCGTCGGTGGTGGCGGCGGTGGCAATGGGAGCGGCCTCAGTGGTGGCGGGCACAGTCTCCTCGGCGGGAACAACAGGAGTAGGGTTGGTCATGACACGCTCGACAACAGCCTCGGCGGGCTGAGCGGCGGCGGTGGTATCTTGGACGGCAGACATTGTAGTAGTAGCTAAAAGTCTTTCGTGCGGAAGAAGTGAGGTTGGTTGGGAGGGTGGGGGATTAGGTATTAGAAGTGGTGTGACCGCGCTCTCAAAACGTGGCCGGGTATCAAATGCGGAAAGCGAGGGCTGCACCGGGGCAAGCTCAACGACGGGGTATCACGAGGCAAAAGAGAATTGGGTATCTGGTGGTGAGCAGCGAGAGGAGGGAGAAGTTTCAGTTTTGAAGGAGAGGCGCTGCTGCAGCACATATTAGACGCACGGTGCAGGCAAAGAAGGAGCAAGCGAGATTGTTTAGAGGCGCGCACCAGCCAAGCGGCAACGGCGCGCGTGATTCACGGCGGCGGCGATTGCAGCAGCAGCAAAGAGGCTGGAGACGATGGCCAGCTCAGCGCCGCCGTGGCCGCCAGCAGCAACAGCCCGGGGGGTGTAACGCGCACATGGGTGGTGAGGTGGTGCAGCGTGATACGGCGCGCGCATGTGCTGTATCGCCGCTGCAGGGCAAGTTGGTAGTGAGATGGAGGCCGCCGACCCTGGCTCCCAGCAATAATCACACCCACGCCCACGCTACCGCTAGCGGTTGAGCTTCTTTCGCGGTCCGCTGCTATGCTCCACTGGGGGCGTCTATCATGACTCCATCCCGGTCCCCAGCTATGCAGCGGTATGGCTATTCGCATCTGCCTCCTCTCAGCATCTCGATCAAACCGCCCTCTCGCGCCCATACACATCACGTGCGCTGCAGACGGCCACCCACTGCCACTGCCCTCCCCTTCCCTTCCATCCCACGTCACATTAGATAGCATGCACACATATCCTATATCCTCCACTCCCTCCGCAGTACTGCCTAGCCCCAGTCACACCCCTTCAACGGCCAAATCTCCTCGCCGCCAGCTGCGTGCACGCTCTTGAAACACGTCGCCGGCAGCCGGCAGATCTTCAGAAGCGCGACGCCCTCCCGCTGCCACTCCAATCACAGCCCGCCGCCACTCCTCGTCTGCTCCTGCCGTGCACCAGCGCCGGCCCTGCTGAAACCTGTCTATGTGAGATTGGCAGCGAGAGCTCGTCGGGCCTGTCAGGGCATCTACCGCGCGATCGCCGCGCGCCATCTCGAGGCGAGCATACCACCTAGCAGCATGTGCATGTCCTGCTGCCGGAAGCGCCCTGGTAGGCAAGCCGTCCAGATCGATCGTCAACGAGAAAACATCGCTGCACATGTGACAGACGACGAGTCGCCGAAAACTCCCGCGCGAGTCACTGCGTAGCACACAGCTCGCCAATTCGAGTCGCCGGCGCATAACTAACGGCCAAACCAGCCACGCCCGACCAAACACTTGAGCACACAAGTCGATAGAAGGTGAAATTCCCCATCGGCGCCCGCCCTCCTGAGTCCAACGTTCAGACACCTGCAGAGTCCAGAATCCAGATCTCCCCAACCAGCCCTCAGCACAAACCCACGAGAGACCACCGCTGTGCGCGTCTGTTTGCACTGTCGTGTCTTACCTACCCCTTGATCCCTTTTCTGAAGCACAAGCTTATTGTGTCAATACAAGTGGCTGGGAACTTGTCTTCAACACGAAAAAATAGAACCGACAGCCATCGTTCTCTCAAAACTTCAGAAGCATGTTGAGACGCCAAGGTTTATTGATAAACATACGGGCCGCTATGCCAGACCACTGTTTGCAAAAGCGCCTTTGGGTCGCGCCACGTCGGGAACTTTATTCTGGCTCGTGTCGCGTGCTCGTCGTAGCTTTTCTCTCTAGAGACAGTAGTACTTTTATACTTTGGCCTAGTGCGTGCGTCAAACCCTGACTTTTGACGCAGAGTGTGGAGAGTGCAGGACGGTGGACCTCACATCATCGGAAGATGGACCTCGATGGCATCCACTACCGTATCACCACAACACAGGATCCCTTACCCAGCTCACAAGAACAAAATTACAAGCAGCGCCTACCCTCAGATACCTTCAATCTCACTTGTAGTCAGACGAAAGGCTCGCGGGCAATACATGGTCCAACCATCTCATCTCATCTCTCCAAAATATCCCGTGATTAATTCCCATGTTGATCCACCCCACCACACTCGCATGGGAGCCGGATGGCTAGAAAATATTTGACCTGTCACGCCTGTTTTCTGTCAACCACACATACGACGAAACAAGGATGACAGCTCTAGCTCACTTTACCCAGCCCTGTCAGCAATCCTAATCAAGGACTGGAAGCTCTTGTTGCCCCGCCCCACCCACACCTCAGCATGGCGTGGCACTCTTGAGGGATTCTGTCATTCCTGCAGGCAAGTACGTCAGAGCAGAACAAAAGTCGTAAGCCGAGACATGCATGGCCACGCGCTCATCTGCCTGTCTGTCCTGTCGGTTGGCTTGCTGCAAGAAAAGCCAAGGCGCCGTGAAGCAGGTGTGCTGGGTCACGTGAGTGTGAGCCGATTGGAGTGAGGCTCCGTCTTTGTATCCGTACACAAGTACATAACGTAGCCTTGAGCAGCAGGAAATTAACAGACGGGAGTCCATTTAGCTTATAAGGCGCGCCCTGAGTGATATACTAATATTGGGTTATTGTTGGCCGTATATAAATATTGCTCAAGACGAATATCGCTCAAATACAAATCTCTCAACATTGAAGAAAAAGTCTCTCAGAGTAAAACAGCGCTTGCTTCTTCAGCATCAGATATGCGCAATATATGCAAAAATAAACAACGCTCAAGGTGAGTATATTAACAACACATGGACAATGCCTCCCGACCGACCATAACTCCAGTCGGTCGGTTCTTTTGCTTCACACCGCTTCCAATCCATTATTCACCGACCTCCAAAACACAATCCTCTTCTAACTAGCAGTAATCAGCACATAACTAGTGATAGCATTCATCCTCTCCGCGCTCAGCTTCATCACAACCTTCAGCAACTCCCTCGCAACCTCTCCGTCCTTCTCCTGCAATTTCTCCCAGGCCTCGGGCGTCAACAGCCAAGCGACACAATCCATCTCCGCGACAACGCTGCTCGTGCGTTCCGTGCCGCTGAAGAAAGGCAGCTCGCCGCATGTCGTACCCGCCACAATGCTCTCGTGGTAGTTGCCTTGCTCGAGGTAGTATTCGGCGCGCAAGATACCGGACTGGAGCAGGTAGAAGCCGTCGGGCGCGTCGCCACGGGTGTACAGCATTTGACCCCGTGTGAAGTCGCGGCGGGTAAGGTAGGGGACGATGCGGAACCAGAAGTCTTCCGAGCGGGTTGTGAGGTCCTGGAAGGCTTGGAGGAGGAGAGGGAGAGGTTGCTTGAGGTTACGCCACTTCGTGGAAGAAGGAGAAGCGGTCTCGGTGATGGTCGTGGTGGCGGCGCGGTGCAAGAGTTCGCGGCGGGGAGAGCCAACCATGGCGTCTAGGGCGGAGATGGGCGAGTTGTCCTGCCGAGGGTTTTCAGGGATGGGGACAGGAGGGGAATCGTGCGGTTTCTGGGCGCTTGAGCGCTGCTTCTCGGTCAAGATGACTAGGAGCTCGTTCTCACAGGACTCAAGTGCGCCGTTCAGGTCCTCGAAGACTTTGGGAACGGGGATGCTGGGGTCTTCGCTGTTCGGGACGAACAAGCCGACCATGCGTAGAGATTTGCCAGTCTCAGCTTCGAGTGTGACACCAGCGAGGGCAAGCTTGACGTCGCGCTTGTGTAGGATGCGGTTCATTCTGCCAAATGCTTCCGCTGCAGAGAAGTCAATGCCAGTGACGTGGGTGAAGTCTAGCACAAGGTAACGGATCGGTGCTGCAGCAAAAGCTTCGGCGTCGACCAAAGCGCGGACCTTCTTCTCGACCTTGACAATACTGCCGAAGAAGAGGTAACCTCCAAGCTTGACGACACGGATTTGAGGGCCAACCTTGTGCAAGTAATTGCGCTGCCTGGGATGTCTGCGGACAGTAGACTCGGCAACAGCACCAGAGAACTCTGCTCTGATGACAGTCTTTCTTGATGTCTGAACGACATAGACGAGACAAGCGAGACCGATGCCGATTGCAATACCGACCACGAAGTCGTAAAGACCCATGACCAGAGCAATAACGACAATCGTGAAGTATTCGAGCCTGTTCAGTCTACCATACGTGGCAAAAATGGCCTCTTGAGCCAGCTCAATGCCCAGCATGTAGATGAGGGTACCGACCACCATGACAGGAACGTATCCAATGACAACAGGACCGGCCACCCAGAGGCCGGCAGTGGCGCCCGCGAGCATGTAGCCTGCGAGACGGCTGTCACCGCCAGTGTTGACGAACAGAACAGAGTTGACGAACACAAGATAGTTCTGGATGCTGCCAACACATCCAGAGAGCGTGTTCGAGACACCGTGCATGATGAGCTCCCGGTTGATGCTGACATTGTCCTCCTGCACAACCATGGCAAGGTTGGGCACGTTGATTGGCACGTGCAGGATTCCAAAGAAAGTGAGCGCAAATTGAGAGGGGATTGTCGCCCAGATAGCCTCCCAGTCTACGATGCCAAATTGGTAGTAGCTGTAGAAATTGTAGAAGGGCACGCCGGCAGCGGGCGCCTCAAACACCCAACCACCTGCACGGAGTCCGTCCATTGAGATGGAAGGAATTGCTGTTGTGATGATATAAAAGATAGCCGTGATAGCAATGTAGTAGGCCGGGACCAGCCACGGCCGATCGTAGAAGTGCTTGATAACCAGTAGCAAGATAGCCAAGATAAGAGGTGGAATCCAGAGAGGAATAGTGTCCGCAGAGAATAGCTTGGTAAGTACTTCTTGGGTAAGCTCCAAGTTACCATCCAGACGGGCAGACACTTCAATACCAGTGATGAACAAAAACACACCCACGCCACCAATGCAGCCGGTGAGGATAGAGTGAGGGAAGAAGTTGACCAACGTGCCAAGCTTCGCGCTGCCAAGAGCGAAGAATACAATGCCAGTGAGTATGGAGCTCATGGCATATGAAGTGATGACAGTAGCTCGGAGGGCATCGGGGTTGTCTGTGCCCATCTTACCGATAATCAGATATGTCATCTTGTGGAAGAATGGAACGACTTCGATCATCTCTGATCCAACACCACCTCGGAAGATACTTCCAGAGGAGTACACCAACTGGGCTACGATACAGCTGACGTAGTACATTGATACACCGTCTGCGCCCATATCCTTGAACGCCTCTTCACCGAGAGGGAACAAGATGATACCGTAGCTCAGCGCGTCAAGCAAGTTGAGAAGCAAGCCCAGGAACACTGCAGGTATGTATGAGACAGGTCGGTAGACCGTTTCATGGAAGATAGCCTTGCCATCCCAAGTCTTGGGGTTCACAGCTTTGCGTGCCCTGTTGCCGAGCTTGTGCAGAGATGGGTATTGATGGCCAATGCTGTTCCATGTGCCAATCTTTCGACCAGACTGTCCTTCAATATCAGACTCGGCAACACTGTTCCGTTTGTGGTCGCTTCGAAGGCGCTCCCTGGGCAGAAGTGCCGTGCGCTCGGTTGCTTCCTCGCCATCATCGTTGCTGATGACGACATCCGGCACGCTATCGCTTGGTCGTCTCACGCCTTGCGCTCTCGAGAAAGGTGATGGCAGCAATTTGTTAGTTTCTGAAGGTGGCTCGTTGGAGAGCATTTCGGTGAATTTCGCTCCCATTGGCGTGTGATCTCTCGACTCGTCTGGAGTGACTGGCTCTGAGCGTTCCTCAATGGGCTCGTGCCGCCTGACAGTCTCGACGCTCTGAAGTGAGTCCTCGTCCTCGGGCTCGAAGTGCTTGGCCATTTCCGAATCACTCAGGAAGGAAGACGAAAGCTCCGCAGTCTGTGCCCGAACTCCAGAAGAAGAATACTGTAAGGGCTCTTGGGGGTCATGTCCAGCGTGGTGGATGTAGGACCTAGCCGGAAGGTTGTGTGAAGACGATAGTATCGCAGAGGATATGGAACCCGTGCGGCCACGCACTCCAGCCGGCTGGCGACCTTGACCGATAGCTAGGTTGTTGCTTCTTCCAGTCTGACTGGGGTCGTCTGGAGTGGCGACATCGTCTGCAGTGTCCGCAGACGGCCTCCGCCACCGGAAAGACATGATCGCCAATAAATGCAATTAACAAGGGTTAAATAGTAACTGGATCCGATAGCGCAAGGTCCAGTGAAAGTCGCGCAATGGCACTGCTGCTCGTGCTGGTGCCTTCTTCTCCGCAGCCAGCAAGGTGCAAGTGAGATTCGAAAAGTCAAAAATGCCGACCCCAACAAAAGAACAAGCCTGATAATTATTGGTCTTACTACAAGTCCATGGCAGAGGAGTCGAGACGCGTTGGCAGTGCCCGAGGCCGGAGCAGGGGTCAGGTGTCGGAGATGCAGCAGTAGAGGTAGGTGTGAAAAAGCACTGCGGTACAGGCAGGATCCGAGGCGCCTGGCGGGTTGGAAAAAGGCAGATAGAAGGACGAGTGACGACAGAAGTGCTGGGGACGCGTTCGCAACCGCTACAGCTGCAGTGTAGCTTATTAGTGGTGCTCGAGGCGGCCTGGATCTCGTCGCGCCGTCTAAGAAAACTTTCCCCAATGCCAGCCTGCTGCTAGAGACCGTGCAGAGAGACGCGCCGACCGGGCCATGAGCGCCGCGACTAGCCCAGCTCCACGCGGTGCATGCCGGCAGTCGAACTCTGATTGTGAGATTCTCGACCTTATCTGTCTGCCCTACGCCATGCCGAACTTTTACATTGATAACAAGATGTGTAAAGTGCTCTTGCATCCTGCTTTCCATCATCGATGCTTCTTCTACGACTGACCTGCCGAGTGTATGCGGCGCCGTTGTGAGACCTGCCGGCCGCTTTGACTACACTGCAGGCCGTTATGCCGCCATCCTGCCTGCATATGCAATGCATTCATGCAGTCGTCCAGGGTAGCTCGCACAACGATCCGTCAGCCCTGTCACCTTGGCCTGACACTGACCGTCATCGGCCCTTATGAATTCTTGCATGTGAGCGAACGACTGTTGAACATCACGCCACGTTCCAAAACTACTGCACTCCCCGCTGCGCAAGCACGCTCTTCTCGGCTGAATGCAATATTGACGTAGGAACGATAATACATCTTCAATTGCGCATCCTAGCGAACCATTGGACTTGGCGGGCTACGCCGTACGGCATCTGTCCAAAGTGCAAAGTGCATTGAGCTGCTTTGGGTAGGTTAGAGTTAAGTAATTAGTCGAAGTCGATTAATGAAATTCGGCGCCTCGGCCTAGGGCTCGGTGTGCGCGTTTGCTCAACACAGTCACCACTGGGCACGATAGTAGCTTCCATGCGTATAGGTATATGTATGCAAATGATCTTTCCAGACAGGTATTTCATCAGAAAAGCGAAAGTATTTGCAAATACCAACAAATACCAGACAACAACCCAATTTTCACAAAGTCTGGACCTGCTATCCAAAAGTTCGACCCCGTACATACACGAGGTAATGTCAACAATCAACGCCATGCGCTCAAACTCCACGAGATCGATATAGAAGAGCACTGTATGATCACCTTTGGCGATATTGCTCAATCTCTACACGTACATTGCCATTCGAGCGGGAACAAATCGCATTATACCATTTTGTACGAGTTCTAGATCTCGATGCAAGACCACCATGATTAGGGTTTAGGGTAGATTCTACGTCGCTCACTTCTACATGTACAAGTACATACATGTACATCATCGTTCTCTGAAAAGTGAAAACAGTGTCTCGCCATCTTGGCTCAGTGTGCGGACGTAGAAACAATGATTAAATATACATATGTACATGTGGCAAAGCACGTCGTCTGCAGTACTGCGCGGTGAGACCGGAGGAGCGGCCAATGACTATAGCACCAAGTACATAATGAATTCTCGATAAAAGCCTGCCGTCTCTGCTGTTGCAGGAGTTCTTAGACAGACGAGGTCGGCGACATGCAAAGATGTAAGACAGAGGAATGGTCAAAGACGGAAAAGTGTTGCTCATATAATCTCATTGGGAAACCGTAGTCTCAACCACGTCTCCGTCTATTTTGGAAATACCTTACATAAAATGCGTCATTGCCCAGATAGATCGTAAACTCCCCTTCCCAAACTCCCTGGACGGCTTGGATCCCGTGCGCCCAGAAAACCATATATACAACAAACGCTCAAAAGCGAACAAACATATAATGCCAAGATCAAGTCGAATCAACAGTGTTGATTCGAGAGATTACACCTCGTTGGAGGGGTACTCAACAACAGTCTCGTTCAAGAAGCTCTCCTTGATAGCCCTCATGCTGACGAAGCGGCTGAGCAAGTTGGCTGAGCCGGCCTTGTCGTTGGTGCCGGAAGCCCTGGCACCACCGAAGGGCTGCTGGCCGACGACGGCGCCAGTGCTCTTGACGTTGATGTAGAAGTTACCAGCGGCGTCACGAAGCTTCTCCTCAGCGAAGCGGATAGCCTCGCGGTCCTGGGCGAAGATGGCACCGGTGAGCGCGTACTCGGAAGTCTTGTTGATGGTCTCGCAAATGTCGTTGTAAGCCTTGGCAGCGCCGCCGGCCATGTCGTCGTAGACATAGATGCAGATGACAGGGCCGAAGAGCTCGGTGGACAGGAGAGGGTGGTTGGGGTTGGTGGTACGGTAGATGGTCGGGTGGATGTAGTAGCCCTTGCTGCTGTCGTACTTGCCGCCGACGATGAGCTCGAGCTCGGAGTCAGTCTTGGCGTCGTCGATGACCTTGGAGAGCTTGTCGAAGGATTGCTGGTGGATGACGGGGCCGATGAAGTTGTCGAACTCCTCAGGGGAACCGATCTTCAGCTTGGAGACTTCGGATTGGAGCAGGGGCTTGGCCTGTTCCCAAAGGCTCTGAGGGTAGTAGGCACGCGAGGTGGCGGAGCACTTCTGGCCTTGGAATTCGAAAGCACCACGGACAGTGTTGATGACAGCATTCTCGACGTCAGCAGACTGGTGGAGCAAGTGGAAGTTCTTGCCGCCAGTCTCACCAACGATGCGAGGGTAGCCCTTGAACTTGCCCTCCGCAACGCCGTTGGCAATCTGGCCGTAGAGAGAACGGAAGACGGCAGTGGAGCCAGTGTAGTGGAGTGCGGAGAACTCGGGGTGCGACATGACAGTCTTGGTGACCTCAATGGCATCACCAGGGACGAACTGGATGACGTTCTTGGGGAGACCAGCCTCGAGGAGGATCTTGTACAAGAGCCAGTTGGAAGCCATAGCGCCAGGGCTGGGCTTCCAGACGACAACGTTACCCATCAGCGCAGGTGCGGCGGGAAGGTTGCCAGCAATGGCTGTGAAGTTGAAGGGAGTGATCGCGTAGACGAAACCCTCCAGAGCTCTGTATTCCACCCTGTTCCACACACCCGGGCTGTTGTGCACGGGCTGCTGTGCGTAGACATCCTGAGCGTACTGGACGTTGAACCTCAGGAAGTCGCACAGCTCCGCCGCGGCGTCGATCTCTGCCTGCCATGCGTTCTTGCCCTGACCCAACATAGTGGCGGCCATGATGTCGTAGCGGTACTTGGTGCTGACAAGGTCGGCAGCCTTGAGGAAGATGGCGGCGCGGTCGGCGAATGGCATCTGCTCCCAGGAGCCCTTGGCCTCGAGAGCGGCGTCGATGGACCTGGAGACATCGGCGGAGGAGGCGCTGTGCCAGGAAGCGACGGAATCGGCGTGAGATGCGGGCATGGCCTGCTGAGAAACGGTAGAGGACTTGCCCTCCTTGCCAGCAACGACGAAGGGAACCTCAATGGGTGCTTTTGCGCGGAGAGCCTTAACGGCTTCCTGGAGCTTTGCGCGTTCGGCAGAGCCCTTTGCATAGTGTTTCTGCACCTGTTGTTAGTGGTCGTCGCCTGTCAACTGAGATTGTCTAGAGACTCACGTTAGGCTCGTTGTCGACCTTGGGAATCTGGAAAGTCGCAAGAGTGGCAACGGAAGCCTTGCCAGCAAGCGAGACTGTAGGCGCGGAAGCCCTCGAAAGGGTGAGAGGAGAGCGAGTGGCAGCCATTGTGAGAAATACTATACTGTAAGATCACAATCCTCAAGAGTAAAGCAGATACAGTCGCATCTTAAACAAACCAGACAGAGCTCGATAACTTTTGAGAGCTCCAGCCAATGCGTCTGCGCGGCTGGCCGCGGCTTTGAGCTTTGCGTGAGCTTCTGACGGAAGGTGGGATGAACTTTGGGTGGAGATCTCATCCGCAATCGGCGGCGAAACAACGGCCATTCCAGCCCAGGTGATTCGACGAGGTGATTCGACGAGGCCATGCGGAAATCATCGGCTCCAGACATTTTTGTTATCGCACTTTTCGCTAAGGTCCCAAAACATTTGCTTCCATGCGCTACGATGGTTTGGCTTGCCGTGTGTGACTCGGCTCCTGCTAACGCGTCCGTCACGCAAGGCAGATTATTTTGACAAGGCGCCGAGCGTCGGAGGTCTTTGTTGTGGGGTTCTGGGGTTTGGGTTTCTTCGTCCTGTCTGAGCACAAACCATGGTAAGCTCAGCTCCCATCATGTCACCACACAGACAGGCATAATCAGAGAATGTCAACTCCTGCGACATGCACCGTGCGAATTGAAACCAGCCAGAACATTGTGTAGCGTGCATATCATGTTCAAATTTTGTGCGGCATCCTCGCGCGCGTCATGCGTCTATCCAATAAATATTTGTCGGCCAGCGATTGAACTCTCAATAAATCTAGTTCAACAGACCCTTCTCCTGCAGGTAGTCGGCGATGATCTTGACGGCCTCCTCAACGCTGGTCTTCTCGCTGTGGATGTGGATCTCTGCGTTCTCGGGAGCCTCGTAGGGAGCGCTGATGCCAGTGAACTCCTTGATCTCGCCAGAGCGGGCCTTCTTGTACAGACCCTTGGGGTCGCGCTTCTCAGCCTCCTCGACGGGAATGTCAATGAAGACCTCGATGAAGGGGAGAGGAGACTCGTTGGTCTTGGTGTCGTTGTGGAGGTCACGGGCGATCTGGCGGTCGGCCTTGTAGGGGGAGATGAACGAGGTAAGAGCGATGGTGGTGCTGTCGGCGAAGAGCTTGGCGACCTGTCATATGTGTCAGAGCAGATCTTCTCAACACTCTGCAACTTTCCGAGCTGCAAACTCCTGACTCACCTCAGCGATACGCCTAATGTTCTCCTCTCTGTCCTTGGGCGAGAAGCCGAGGTCCTTGTTCAGGCCGAACCTGACGTTGTCGCCATCGAGTCTGTAGGTCTGGAGACCACGCTGGAGGAGGTGCTGCTCGAGAGCAATGGCGATGGTGGACTTGCCAGAGGCAGAGAGACCAGTGAACCAGACGGTGGCGCCCTTCTGCTTGCGGAGGTCGGTGCGCTCAGCGCGGGTAAGACCTGCGTGCCATGTGATGTTGCTGCCGCCTTTGTTAGGATTTGTGAATGTGTTGGGCGCTGCAGAGGCCGATGGCGGGGTCGTGGAGGGGCAGATTGAGATTATTTCGTGCAGCAGATCGAGAGGACTCACGTTGCCATTGCTGCGGGTGGTGTGGATGTGTTTTGAGGTGTTTGGGTATGAAAAAGGTGTGATGGTGAAGAGTGAGCCGGAGTATTGTCCTGGCAGACGAATTAATATTCTCGTGACTCGCGATTGCGCCATCAGCGGGTCCTTGGGCGCTGGCATTGGCTTTCGGCGTTGGCGTTGGCGGAGGATGCAGAGCCCGAGACCGACTTTCGGGGCTGCTTCCAGCGTGCAGACCTCACTTCACTTACTCTGCTGAGGAAGCGTGAAAACGTTCTTCACATGTATCGGCTGCGCCAATGACTCACAGCGTGTCATAGGTGCAGTAGTCAATGATGGGTAGAATGCCGCATATCGAAATTAATTGTTCCAATGGTACAGCCGCATCGCCACAGCACAACAAGGTACGAGCGACGAGAGAAGAGCAAGGAAGGTGCGATGGGGTATCAATGTTCAATTCATCGCTGTGAACAGAAGGCTCGATACTGGTGAGCCCAACATCAAGAGGTATCAGGATGCTTTTGCCTTCGAACGATTTTTTGTTTCCCCTACCACGCGCGCATGCACACGGTCACGCACAGAGAGCACTACGTTAACACATTCCCCAGAGGCGAGACTCGAGGAAGGCTCTACGTGGCAGCTGCGCTGATAGACAGAGCAGGAAGGCGCTGGCCGGCCATGTGGCGAGCACGCTGCGGGCCCATCGCGCAGCAGATCGCGCCGCTGGCTCCCCTCCTGACCGCACCTCATGCCTATGCCCATGTCCATGTCCTTGTCCATGCCCATCACCTACAACCGAGCCCTTTCCACTGGTAGAGATACGATCACTACTTTGCTTGCGCGCCCGGTCACTCCATTGACAGTCTTTACCGTCTGCGCTCACTCGCCATTGGACGCTGCTGCTCGTGGCTGCGCTGTAACTTGCACCGCCTCATCCCCAACCACCGCGTCCACCGTGAGCGCAAACCTCACCTCATTCTCACGCTTTGGGCGAGTCTCCGCGTTTCCTCCCAGCCCCCCAATCCCGTGCTTCGCAAAGTCGCAAACTCCCCATGCCTCCACAACTCGCTGCTACACCAAAACCATCTCGCTTGTCGCATTCGACTACACACTTTCCCACAGCTGCGAAAACACCTGCGCAGTCACTCTTCAATCATTCAAACCACTTGACACAACGTTAACGGTCACGCTGGCTCGTGTCCATTACTTGCACTTAACTTTCACTCATCGCACACCCGTCACGGTCACCTGACTGCACGACGACACTCACTGAACACGGCGCATCAACGTCGCATCTGCGTCGCACATCTACGACAAGCATTACACACCCGCGACACCATCGCACCATCACTCGCGCCCGTCGCGAAACCTCCATCATGAAGAAGGTACGTTTTGCAATTGACGAGAGAGCGGAACCAGCTGGGATGTGGGCATCAACCAAGCACGACGCCGATCCAACGGCGCAACAGAGCTTGCAGGCTATCGCGCGCTGCATCGAGGCGCAAGGGCTCAGCAACAATGCCGGCGCAAGCGCATGGAAAGTGCCATTATTGGGAAAACTCCCGTCGACGAGCGGTCTCTTCACGCTCCTCGGCGGATCAAAAATCAGCTCATTTAAGGACTGGCTCAGAGGTTTCAGTAAGTCTCTCTGTCCGACCTCGTACAATGATCTGAACTAACAGAATTTGTAGCTGCGGCAGGACGCGCCGAGCGCATCGAGCAAGACTGGGAGGAAGCCGTCAGAAAAGCATATGCGACGCACGCATTCAACGATCACATGGTAAGCAGACTCGCCTCGAGTCGTAGACTAGTACTCACATCATGGCAGAACGAAATGCACACTGCACGCGCCAGACACGACCAAGCTAGAGGCCTCACAGTGAGCAGCGCTCTCGGCCACTTACAGCCTCTCGAGCCGGAGACATCCGTGCGAGTGGCGACCACTACAGCAGAGAGTTCAGCGGGATCGATATGGTCGAACGAGAGAGTCATACTCCCACAGCCGGATGATAAGTGTCCAGGATCAGAGATCGTCACTCCTGGCCTTCGCCAGGTTGGCTTTACACCGCGACACCCAGGTGGGATCCACAAGTCCCACTCCATCTTTCGCGATCCATCGAACGCCAAGTTCGCCGAAGTGAATGCCTGGAACCCAAAGGGAGAATCTTCACACAACAAGCTCGTATCAGACACAGTCCACGATGACTTCAACGAAATCACTACTAGCTACAGTGATGGCATCAACGACTATGCACCAATGAAGAAGAGCTCCGTCAGCATTGACAAAGTCGACCTACGGATGAAGGGCGACAGTGAGGGCATGGTTCTGTTTGGCCGCTGGAGACACCACAAAGACGCACCGCTATCTTTCGTCAAGGACATGATCGAGAAAGACCTTCGCGGGCCTGGGTCATGCTCGCTTTACGGACCAGGAGGCTTGAACGTTTCAGAGCATCCTCTCGTGTGCTACTACAATGAACGCCTCAGGAAGCTACAACAAGAGGAAAACTCCGACTCGGATTCCTTAGGAGAGGCCCAACTATCGCCAATCTTACTGCAAGGTCGCAATGCTTCGCACCGCTCACTACTGCGAGACGTGACTCCGGTCACATTCAACATGAGCAAAGATGGCACATTCCGGACTACAGGTTTCCACAAGCGTACAAGCTCGGTCGGATCGACCGTCGACAGTGTGTCACTTAAGCAGAGCCAAGACGTCGATGCGTCAGGCACACAGAAGCACATTCGTCGCGACTCTGGCGTTCATGGTCTACAATTGGATCTATCTTCACTGGCCAAATCCGACATGTCAGGCCCCGCAGCCTTTGGTAACTACGAGGTTTTGCGCAATTACACTCCAGACCCTGCATTGAACATCAAGGCTCTGAACGACGAGACCGATAAGCCCTACAGCAGGCGGCGTCGTGCTTGGGCAAGTGCGAGCTATGTAAAGGACTTCTGCGGTGGTGTAGATGCACGAGTAACGTCTCAGAGTGACGCAGGAAACACTGCCCACGCAAACACGCCGCAGCAACCGAGGCAGCAGCTACGGAAGTCACAAGATGCGAACAACAACCACCACGGGTATGCAATGCATCGCACACAGTCGCGACGCTTTGTACAGCAGAAGCAGCTCAATCAGGCAGCTCATCGGGAGCATGGAGTACAGTCTGTCCCACCGACGCAGCAACAGCGGTCCTCTGCTTCTTCTCAGCAACCTCAGCCACCTACAAACAAACATGAGAAGCATGTCAATGTTGGCGTTACGGCTCCTCAAGATCGCCAGGTCACCTTAGTGCGCCCGGAAGAGGCCGAGAATGCTATGTGGAGCGATGACGAAGAGATCGACTGCTCACACGAGCCATCAAAGCTCAGCAAGCTGAGCTCAGCTGGCATCAGCTCGCCATCTCCTAGAGGCATGCTTAGCAAGGAAAGCTTGGATACCACATCCGAAAGCACTCAGCAGACTGCGCGCCCAATCTTGGCTACAACCAGAGCCAGTGCTGCTGGGTCTCATTCGAGCTCTGCCGCCAGTGCCACAATCAAAGATGACGCTGACCTGGACACCTCCGGCGAACCTACCCCCTACCACACCACACCGGCTACAACTGCGAGTTCTGGGGACGAACGGGAGATCAAATCTCCTGCTCGTGCTGAATCCCTAGCTCGCAGACTTGCTAAGCACTTGAGACACGACGAAGAGAAAGACATCGACATTCCGAAAAGCCAGAATGATGTTGAAGACCAGCAACTCATCTTCGACAATTGAGCTTCACATCACCGACCCGATTGAAACAGCCACAGAAGAGTGTATATTTCACTGTCCTTCCATCTCTGTTTGAATAAACGATACCCACAACACGCACACGACATTACTACGACAGCATAAGCATACAAATGATACCCAGACCGTGTTGCTCCATCATCCGGACAACACCATCATCATCATAACGATATAGTTCACGACTTTCTTTTGACCACGCGGACCACCACAGAACAGTGGCGTGCAGTAATGTGAAGGCGCGGTCCTGGCCTCAGACTCAGGCCGAGTCTCCACTATTTTCTCAACAACCTGAGCTCATTCGGGTTCGACTTTTTCAGTTCAACTAATCAACGACACCGAGCGAACCTGGGCATGAGCTGGGTCTCACAGCCGACGGATGCTTCGGATCATCTTATCAGCCCGAGCTCATTTCGAGTTTTCCTTTTGGAATGAATCACAATACCGAGAAGGTTGAGGGCCACGCAGTAATGTGCAGGCGTGAGCCAGGACTCAGAGCCAACGGGTCCTCCAGGCCGTCTTATCAACTCGACCCCATCCGTTTCCGAGTTCTCTTATTGCAATTGGTGGCAACACGGAGCAAGAACGGCACGCAGTAATGAGCAGGCGTCAGCCGGGCCTTGGAGCTGGATTCGTTCGAAATGTTCCCCATCAACACGACCTCATTCTTTCTCTTGAAATTATCACGCCGCCGACAAGGAGGAGCGGGCACGCAGTAATGCGCAGGCGTGCGCCGGCACCTCCCAGGAGCGAGAAGGGCTGAGCAGTCCCTGTTGTCATTCATTTATCCCTTGACTTTTCTCTCCTCTGCCACTACTAGCGACGAATTGTTTTTTTGTGATACCCCAATACCCACCCGAACGACGAGCTTTCCCAAGCTTCGCGTTGTTCTAGCTTCTAGCTTCTAGCATAGCATTAGGCGGCGATAATGGAAAGAAAATTCTTGGTGAACTCCTTCCGGTCTCACTTTATAACATGCCTTGAATCGTGATGTGCGTAACGTGTGATCATGTTGGCCTCGGTGGATCTGATGAAGCTGTTTCTTGTGAATCATTGGACTTGTGTGATGTGTCAATGATTCCACCCACCTCGAGCAAGGTTTCAGTCGGTCAGATAGTAGGAACCCAAAACATCAGTAGAACGTCGTTCTTGCGCCAGAGTGCTATGATCGAGTCATACAAATACATTGTAAGTTCGCTGAAAGGTATCTAACAAATATTGAGTATAGATGTACACGGCCGTGGCTTCTTTCTCTTACACAAGCCTCTCTGCTCTTCTGATCATTTCCTCGTAGACCGTCCACGCCAACGCGCTGCTAATCGCCTTCCGCCCGATCCTCAAGCTCAGCCCAGCAAACATGCTCCGCACGCCTTCTTCTCGCAACATCATCCCAGCCGCTTGCACCATGTTGCCGTACTTGGCCGGCATGAGCTGCAAGCGCGTCTTGATCGCATCAAACGGATTGGTGATCGTCGTCGCTGACACAGCAGCCACAACGCCGGACACGAAATTTGTGCCTGCCGCGCTCGTAGCGCTCGGAACGTGCAGGGCTTCTGCTCCGCGCTCCACTACCGCCGAGGCGGCTTTCAGCTCGCCTAGCTTCGCTTTCGCTTGCTCGTAGACCAGCACGTAAAGGCCTGCGTATGGCGCATCGCGGACAGCTGTTGCGCCAAAACCGGCGAAGAAGCCGCGGAAGCCTTCTTGTGCGAGGATGTGTTTGCCAGCGCCGGCGAGAGAGGTGTAGTTGTAGTAGGAGCTTTCGTAGCGGACTTTCAGCACTGTGACCGGGTTCATGATGAAGCCTGCTGCTACGCGCGCAGCGGCGCCCGATGCTAGGTTGGCGACATTGCCCAGCTTTGGCAGAGCAGAAGAGGTGTTCGTCGTTCCTGCGCCGACGCCTGCGCCGGCCGTCTGCTTGATTCCAGCTGCGACGGGGATGCTAGGCAAGCGGGCGGCGTAGCTGCGCATGCTATTCAGCATGCCAAAGTAGAGGGCGCTGCCGAAGCCGGTGCGGATCACCGAGGGAGTGGTGCCGCGCCAGAGCTGGCGGACTGGACTGGGGCCATCGAGGATCTCGCGCAGGGCATGGGTGATGGTGGTGGAGCGGGAGCCGGATTGCTGGACGCGGGTCTTGAGAAGGTCGGCGGGCTGGAGGAGGAAGGCGGTTGTGCAGCCGGAACCGAGGCCGGCGAGGAAGTGGAAGCCTGGAAGGAAGAGGGCGTTAATGGATGTTTATGGTATGCAAGCATTGGTGCTATAGGTGGTGTAGTTCGTATGCAGTAGGCATGTGATTCGAGATTGGCAGGATGGCTTTGTGACTTACCCGTAGACGCCTTCTTCCGCTCCAGCGCTCCATTGGACATGGCAGCTTGGTGCTTATATCTTCATGCTGCTCGGGGAAGAGGAATGTTCAAGGATGCATCGAAAAGAGGAGTCAGCGGCGTGGTGAGATGTTCTAGAATGCGAAAGCGTGCAGCGGCTTCGAGTGCTCGGTGTAACAAAAGTTCCCCGGAGAGTGACGTGACGTCTTCGATTAGCGCGACATGTGCAAAGGAATGAGCTCCGAGGTGCCCGGATAAGACGAGACATCTATCCGTGGCATGGTGGATTCACTTATTACTCGCTGTCAGATTCGTTTGGCGATGAGGCACGTTTGTCAAGAAGCACCTATAGTTCTTGGTGGTATCTGGTCCTTTTGATCTATGAAGCAAAGCTATCGGACCACATTTTCCTTTTTGACTATTACCCGACTCTTTCACAATACCCTCTGCAATGTCACGTTATAACAGCCGGAAGTAACGACTGATACTGGCCTCGCAGTTGACAGAGAGGGGCTAGCATGAGAGCCGAGTCTACCTGCACAGGACTAGCCACTTCCCAGAGTCTGTCCGTGGGGCGTCGTACAGTACTGGAAGCTGGCAGATCGGGAGGGACATGATGCCAACAGCAGAATGGTCAGCTGATCACATCAAATCCATATTGTCGTCTTCAGAATTTAAACCGCGATGTTGATGTCGAAATCGTATTTCAATCATCGATAGAATTTTTTTTCCAATCGTCGAACTTCAGAGGCGAAAGCATCGAAGGCTTCCTCTCGTTGATCTCGAGAGTAGGGACCTGAATTGAAGGAATTGAAGTAATCGAGGATGTCACTGTCTGTAAGGGGAAGGGGTTCTCGAAGGAAGGAGTCGAAGTCGAAAGTATCAAGAATGTCTCTCGATTCTTGAAAATTCTATCGTCAGCCTTCGTGTCGCTGAAGCATTGAATGCCTCGCCAAGCACTTCGCGCCTCCTACTCTACGCGGTGAAAGCAGTCCCTCCCAACCCACTCTGCTCAGCCGCAGCCGAGTGTGTGCGACGGTCTGGCCCTGGGCTCGGATCAGGGAACATGCTGCGCCACATATTGCTCAGGCGGCGACGTTCTAGACGGAAAGAGCGCTGTTAGGGCCGTACAGCATGGCTGAGAGCGATGTGGGAGCGGACTTCGACGGAGGAGAAATGAAAGACGTACCCGAGTCCTCGGTGAAGTTCAGATTCGAGCTATCTGCCTCGGGGGCCACGGAGAGAGGCTCAGATGGAGAGCCACCTGGCAGACCTGGTTGGGAGAGGAGGTCAACGACGTCGGCGCCATCTTCAACTGGCGGCTGGTGGCGATTGGCGTCAAGGTCTTGCTCGTGCAGAGGAATCCGCTCAGAGTTGGCGGTGCGGGAGCTGGTGGAATTTAGTGGGAGGTCGGCGGTGGAGGTGGAGGCTGAGGTAGTCTGCTGATGCACTTACAGTTAGCGCTGTCATCAGGAGTATGGACTCTCCCAGTGGTCCCAGCGGTGATCTTGAAGCATGTCGCAGTTTGGAGTTTTGCAAATGGTGGGATTGTGAGGTGTGCTGGTGCCGGTAGTGGTAGACGTGCTCGCAAGGGGAGTGTTTGTGCCGGAATCGTAGCCAGAGTCTGGCGTGAGGGTACGCTTGGGATGAACTTGGGTGGCACTGACTGTTTCGACCATCTTGTCTCCTTCCACTTTGACTTCCCTGTCCCTCAGCTTGCGCATGAGACCTAGGAACTGGCTGTTCCGGAATTTGTCTGATTGGTTGTGTTCGACCTTTTCGAGGAGTTCTTGCGCGGTCGCCGCCAATGCATCGTCATCCTCACGAGAACTTTGGTTTGACTCCTTCTGGTCCTGGACGATGTTCCCTTCAGCCGAGTGAACGATGTGAGTATCCAGTGGCGCATGCAAATCGAACTGGTTTTCTAAGACGTCACTCTGGTTCAGCTGGTGCGATTCCTGTGACATCTGGGATGTCTCCAAGGAAGTAGCAGTTTCAGCAACACTTGCTGACCTCTCATCAACCATCATGTCTTCTCTCGCCATGTCAAATGCACGCTCGAACGCTGCTTCATCAAATTGTTCTGTGACCGCTTCTTTGCCCTTGGACTGGGAGGCAGTCGCATATGCAGGCTGAGCAAAATTGCTTTGGAACCCTCCCATACCATAGCGAGCTCTCTGTTGGAAGGCGAACGGCGACGGAGACGAATGCTGTGCTCTGGGAGCAGACTGTGCAACGTTCGAGCGGAAGTCCTGCGCCCAATTTGATGTACTCGGACCGACATGATGCTGCTGTTGCATAGGAGGCGGAGAGGCCAGACTCATATTCTGGAAGTCGCTAGCCCATGACGGTCCTTGTGAGGGCTCTTGAAAGGCCCGTTGGAAAGGCGGAGGAGCGGCATGATGTGGTTGAAATGATTGGAAGTCTGGAGGTGGAAGACCAGATTGAAATGCTTCGAACTCCGGGTCAAGAAGGCCTGCGTTAGGATCTGCTGAGCGAAAGCCTTGTGCTGGATGTTGTCTTCCAGTCAGGCGGTCTTGCTGGAGTGTGCGGTCTACTTGAGTCTGCTGCTTGAACTGCTGGAGCGAGTTGGAGGGCCCGCAGGCTGCGTCTGACATGATGGTGACTTGTACGCCTGCTGTGGAATATGTATTATGCAAGTATGTACGTGATTGTAGGCCACGAAGGGTATGTACAAGACGGTGAGAAAAGACGAAGCAGTGAAGGTGGTGGGCACATGTCACATATCCACGCCGACTCGGCCTGTGGCTCGGGACCGAGGTTCTCAGAAATGACACAAGCAGGCGGCAGCAGAAGATAAGCGCAGGATGATAAGATAAGATGAAGGGTTAGGGTCTATCGAGCCCTGCAGTGGTCGTTTGGCGTGGGAAGCTGCATGTGCCTCCGTAGTGTTGCTGGCAGACGCCTGGGTTTGAACACATATCACAACATTCAATCTACCATGGTGCGTATACTCGTCCTCACACGCTGCAATCCAGCGCTAACAACAGCTAGGCGCAAGTAATATCAAACTCCGGTCACGATGACATGATCGTACGTCCACCGTACCCTCCAAAACACCAATCCCTGATCGCATACCGAACGACCGGCTAATCGCTACCAACAAATAGCACGATGCAGTCCTCGACTACTACGGTCGACGACTGGCCACATGCTCTTCAGATAAGACCATCAAGATCTTCGAGATCGAAGGCGACCAGCACCGTCTTACAGAAACACTCAAAGGGCAAGTGCAAGCTGTCCTACCGAGCGCATACCACACAACCACTTCCTAACACTTCCTCACAGCCACGAAGGCGCCGTGTGGTGCGTCTCCTGGGCCCACCCGAAGTACGGAACAATCCTCGCATCATCCTCCTATGACGGCCGCATCCTCATCTGGCGCGAGCAACCCCAGAATTCATGGCAGCGCATCTACGAGTTCACCCTGCACACCGCCTCCGTCAACCTGATCGCCTGGTCGCCGCCTGAGCCAGGCTGCCACCTCGCCGCCGCCAGCTCAGATGGCTCCGTCAGCGTGCTGAGCTTCGAGAACAACTCCTTCCAGCACACCATCTTCCCTGCCCACGGCATGGGCGTCAACGCCGTCTCCTGGAGCCCTGCCCTTGCTCCGGGTCAGCTTACCAGCGCCGCGCCCTCAGGCCAGCCTCAAGCTCCTCTCCGCCGTTTCGTCACCGGTGGTTCAGACAACCTCGTCAAGTTGTGGTCGCACAACGCTACCACCAACTCCTACGACAACATCTCCACCCTGTCTGGCCACACCGACTGGGTGCGCGACGTCGCCTGGTCACCCACACCGCTTAGCAAATCCTACATTGCCTCCGCATCGCAAGATCACACCGTGCGTATCTGGACATGCGCCGCAGGTGCCGACCAGGCGGATGCTTCGAACTGGAAGAGCGAGGTCTTGGAGTTCGAGGTCGTCGTGTGGCGCTGCAGCTGGAGCATGGCGGGCAACGTGCTCGCTGTCAGCGGTGGTGATAACCGCGTCAGCTTGTGGAAGGAGAAGCTGCGCGGAGGCTGGGAGTGCGTTAAGACGATTGAGGAGTAGACATTTTATTATGGGATTGGATGTTGGCTGGAAAGCGGACATAGAACTGGCGGCATGCATGCATGGCGTTTACTGCAGAGCAGGGAAGACGGGAGCAAAAGCTTGTAATGACCAAATCACGTTTCAACATCTCGCTATGCATTCGTATATTGTTATCTGGTGATGTGCATCTTTTATGACGAGCAGTTGATCGCACGGCGGAAATTCCCGCATGCAACTCCTCAGATCTCAAGTTCATCACCCGCGACCATCCCTTGATCCTTCATCTCCAATACCACCTGTTTTAATCATCTCGATCCAAAATGCCCAAGGGTCCTCAACTGACTACCGAAATGCGCGTTGCATGTATCGTGATGCGATACCAGGCTAAAATGCAGCATGAGGAGATAGCCAGAGAGCTGAATCTCAATCCTTCCTCCGTGAGGAACACCTGCTCACGAGCTCAAAAGTCTGCTGGGTCGACCGAGCTGCTGGAACTGCTGAAGCACTGTCGTACTCAACCAAGATCTGGCAGGCCTCCCAGAAAGCAGCCGCGAACCAGAAAAGCGAACAAGATCAAACCTGCTGTCCCTACCAGTACGGACAACGAAGAGGGCGCTCAATCTTCGGCTACTACGTCATCTAATGTGGCATCGAATACTGAACTCGATGCCGGCACAGGTCAGATGGACACATGGGTGCCTGAGACCGATTCGAGCGCCATCGAGCATCAGCTTCCAAACAACATCAATGACCTCGGCGTCGGTGTTGATGAGAAGGCCGGAGACTTGCTCACCGGCCAGCAGCCAGTTGCGGACATACAGATGATTACGTAAGGCGCTCTTTTGCGCTGCGAAGTTGAAGCAACTTCGCGTTCCAAAACACTTATAAGAGGACTACTCTCACACTAAACACACAATGTCTCCTTCACCACCCGGCTCGGATACAACACAGGTCCACGGTGTATCAGTCACTCCGCTGACCCAGTGTGCCCACTGGCATTCCGCGCTCGACATCATCGCCATTCGCCACGCTTGCTGCCTCAAATACTACGCATGCATAACGTGCCACAACGAGCTTGAAACTCACGAACCTGCGGTATGGCCGCTATCACTGCGCGGTGAGCGTGCCGTGATGTGTGGACAGTGCAGGTACGAGTTACGTGTGGATGAGTACATGCAGAGTGGGAGTTGCTGCACCAATTGCCAAGCAGCTTTCAATCCGAAGTGTAAAGGCCACTGGGAACTGTACTTTGAGATGGAGAAATTGGCATCAGACGGGACGCAATGTGGATTTTGATACCTTGGAATCGACAGCGAGGCTTCTCTACCTGAAAAAGATTGAAGTCTTCTGGACGAAATCTATCTGCGTGTGCCCCCAACTTTACGATTCAACACTTGAAAGGCCTACCGATCAATCCCGATTTGGCTTCTCGAACCTACACGATCGGTGGTTAGCTTGATTCGGAGCACACGGGCGGGCTACTCACCAATTCAGCAATGCTAGCATACGTGCCACATCCGAGAATCACGATGCCAATTGCGAAAACGATGAAGTTGAGGATGGCAGCTTTCAGGTTGTGCTTCTCGTACCAGTGGCCTTTCTTGAGAAGAGCAAACCACAATACGGGTGGGATGTAATACGACAAACCCGACACGAACAGTGACGAGCTGATCGACAAGATGTCAGAGAAGATGGGTATAGCTTCGGCAATGATCCATGCGAGGAGGGTGACAGTGAAAACGAGGCCTAGCCAGGTTGCCCAACCCTTGCGGCTGTTGACGTAACGTGTGCTGGAGTTGGCGAACACTTTGCCGTGGATGTATCGGCATACGACGGTGGTGTTGATGGATCCGGAGATGAAGATGACCGGAAGGGCGATACCGAAGACGATCCTTGAGATCAGAGGGCCGGCTGAAAGTAGTGCTGGCGACTGGACGGACTGGCCAACGAAAAGATAGATGAGAGACCCGGTCAGTGTGTAAATGAAAATTTGGGATCCACCCAGCCACCAAAGTGTCTTGACATAGTCTGAGGGTGTGTGCATGTCATCTAATGAGAGTCGAGAGATTAGCGTTACTCATCGAATGTTTTCGTCGGATCGTGACCTTCACACATACCCATGAAGGACGGTAGACAACCACCGAAAGAGTACGCAAACACAATACTATTGGTGGCAACAATCGCTTCTTCGAAAGTGATTCCCTGCTTTGGCCAGGCTGACCATGTCACATATGGTTCAACACCTCCGAGACTTCCACGATCCTGAACACCAGTTGCAATCATCGTGACGCCAATTGCAAGCACAATAGAAGCAAAGTCAATGTATCCCAGAATCGCAATATCAGCGAACGACGGAGGTATCGCAAGGAAGAGCAAGATGGCCGCCGAGATTGCGCTGAAAGCCGTCGAGCATATGTTGGTCTGAACGATATCCTTGAAGGCAATTGCACCTGTCAGACAATGCGATCCGACGACGAAGATTAGCAACAAGACGAATGCGCCGACAAAGATGCTTGAGCCGACTGGTCCGAAGAGCAGAGATCCCACGTCTGCGTAATGCGAGACTGATGGGAATTTCAGCTTGACTTGTCCGATGTTGTAGGCGGCGTACATAGCTACAAGACCAATGCCGATGCTGAGAAATACTCCTGCAACCATGCCCAGTGTTGCGAATGCTCGAGGCAGACCGAGACTTCCGAGTGCAATGGCTTCGACCATGGCAAGAATGGTCAAACGTTTCCATCCTAGTTGATGGAACTTTGGGTTTCCATCTCGCTGTCCAGTGGCTTCGAGGTCAGATTCCTGCACAGAGCTATGCTTGCCGTTTCGAGCTATGTCGGATCCATGGTCGTTGCGATTCTCAACAGAGGATCCGGGTCCCTCATCACATGGTTCAGAAGTATTGACGCGATCGCTCTCCATTCTAGCGGCAATACGTGAGCCGAGCAGGTCGAACTAGAAGCGTAGGAAAAAGTGTCTCTCTTTTCCAAAGTAGAGTGCCATTGTGCACGAGAAAGAAATTGCGATTTCGCCTACATGCTCTCGCCTACGCACCTTCGCGAAGTGGAGCCATATCCGCTCCCTGATCCTGCTCGTAGCAGGCTACTGCGTTCTTCAGACATGCTTGGTTTAGTTCCTCGATGGGTGAGTACCGTCTGGGTATGGCGGCTGAGTGTAGCCCTGAAAAATCAGATTAGATCGGCGAGCTGATAATGCCCTAGGTAGCCGATTATCGGAGAAGTCCGGAGCTTCCAACGTCGTGACACTTTGCAGCCAGCTACATGCATGTTGACCAGAAGCATGAACGACGATGATCAGACTCTTGTAAGATGTCTAGATCGTAAAAGCGTAAATATATACCTCGATGCATGGTGATTAGTGTAAAGCAGCCAGCTTACTGCGTGCATACGCAATTGACTGATGTCTGGTCGTTGATGACTGATCTTACACAACGAGCTGCAGCAAGTGTTCCTCGTCACTAATCACAGGTCATCATCAGTAAGACTATGAAGATATAAAAAAGGTATCGTGCAGCTGGAAAGACGCGACGGAGACGATTTAGTCAAATCATCCGAATCCACCTCAGGGAAAGCCAATCCATTCTCTTTGACATTGCTAAGGTACGCCCGCCATACAGGCACGCTCAACATGCAGAAAGCAGTATTTGTATACGAAGTTGGCAAGCCAATTCGGCTGGGTGAGCGAAAGATACCTTCGCCAAAAGCCGGCGAGCTTCTCGTCAAGGTGACTGCGGCCCAAGGTATGTCAGAAGCTGTAGACATCAAGCGGATTTAAAGATGTCTAACATCGCTTGGGAAGTCCTTCCACACGACGCCTACGGCCGCGACAGAGGCCTTTTCATTGGGGACAAGCTACCGTTCGTCTTAGGAGGTAGTATCGCCGGTATCGTCCAGAAGCTCGGCCCTTCGTCATCAAGGTCCTTCGAGATAGGTGACCGTGTCTTTGGCACAAGCAATCTCCAATACCCAACACCCGACCAGGCTGGACTACAAGAGTACGCTATACTGCAAACTGACTCGATCGCACGCACACCCACGAACATCACAGAAGACGAAGCAGCGACGCTTCCCATCAACATCGCAACCACTGCGATCGCGCTCTTCACCGAGTTTGGATTCAACTTCCCAGCTCCATGGGAAAAGAACAGGGAAGCCCTCAAGCATCTCTCTGCTTACCCGATCATCCTCCTTGGAGCAGGTACCAACATCGCCAAACTCTTCGCCCGCCTCGCTCACAACCTGCTTGGAATCGAGACCATCATTGCAGTAGCAAGTGCCCAGAATACATCCGCATTACTAGAAGCAGGAGCTTCTCACATCATCGACCGCCACCTGCCCGAGAACGAAATCATCTCACAAGTCCACGCCGCAGCTGGCGGAGCGAAAAACGTGACTCGCATCTTCGACTGCGCGAGCTGGGAACACCATCTCGCCACTGAACTACTCGCGGCAGACAAGCAGAGTCGATTGATCACGCTGCATCGTGTGAATGAAGCGAAAGTGAGAGAGGAGAGACCTTTGTGTAAAGTCAATTTGGTGCTGAATACCAACGCGAATCTTGGATCGCATGCAGAGCCTTTTTGGGAGACTTTGCCGAGTTGGATTGAGCAGGGGCTGGTACGGCCGACGGCGTTTTGGACGATGGATGGGTTGGAAGATACAGATCGGATCAATAGGCAGCTGGACGAGTATGCGGCCGGCAAAGGGGGTGTTCAGCTTGTTGTGAGGCCGTAGGTGGTTGACCCGTGCTTGTGGTCTGGCTCGGGCTCATGTATTGGGGATACCTGGCTTGGCTGTGCTTCCAACAAGTTTTTCTGCTGCTTGCGCTTTATTCAAGGTTTGCTTGGTCGCTAATCTGCAGGTTAGGTGATTAAGCACAATTTCAATGTATGTCTAATGCTAAGATTCAGGCGATAATTGATGGTACAGTCGTCTCGCATCCAATTTACTTCCCAACAGTGACCTCGCCACTCTTCCTCGTCTCCGCGACATACCCCATCTTCTTTCCCGTCACTTCCAAACGCACCTGCACAGCTCCGCCACGGCGTTGCTTATGCACATACTTGACTTTCTGTCCTTGGTTGACAGCAAAAGACCCGCCTTCACACTTGCCATTCACCCACCACTCCGCTTCGAGTCTGACGCCAGGATCCCAGCGTCCGACCGAGGCCTGGACAGTCCTACCTTTAACATCAAGTGTTGGTGGTGCTTGACGGTCGAGAGCGGCTTGATGTCCTGCTGAGCTGATGACGTCTTCCCAAAGGTTGCCTCGCGCGGCTGATGTGGTGGCGTTTGCTGGTAGGGGAGTTTTGCCATTTGGTGCGTGGTCATTGAAGTAGGCTTCGAGGAACTCGAGGTAGTTCCAGGTTTCACGGGTCTGGTAATTGCCACCGTGTGTTTTGCCTTCGAGAATGGTGACGTTGGCCTGTGAAAATGTTAATCTCAGTCTTCAAGTCGCAAGCGATTGTCTTTCGCCGCGGTGAGATCATGCTCGAACGCGGAGGATTTTGATTGAAAAGAAGCTCGCTTACCCATCCAGGTCCACCGTGGCTGTTTACGTTTTGTTCAAATTTCATGACGCCCTCGTTGAGATAGTAGTTGTCGTGAGTACCCACGTAGACAAAGATACGGTGACGCAGAACCTCGCCGAGATTCTTCTTGCCTGCCCAGTTGTCTGTGATGTAGCGGGAGAGGTCAAAAGGCTTCCAGTACTCGACAGCATCATGGTAGATTTCTCCAGTGACTTTGTTCCAAGGCTGTGAGCTGGTTAGCGAGCCATGTAAATACGCAGTAGGCCGCGAGTCGCGATTCTCACCTCGAGAGGATATCCGTTCAGGCCCTGAGCGCCAAAGACTGCGTTCCAGACACTGTTCATGTTAGCAGTGGCCCCATTTCGAACGGATGACTAGTACATACTCCCATTGGAGAGACGAGCGCGAGGATGTGCCAAAAGTCAACTCCCAGTGGTTCTCTTGCTCGACAGTTGCGAGCAGGACTTCCGTTTCGTTGTCAAAGGAGCGGATAGAACCAATAGCAGAACCGTCGGGGCGGTAGTATGCGTTAGCATTATCATACAAGGGAATGTCTTGGTGACGGTGGAAGTCGAGTGAGTCTGGATACGAAGAAAAGCAGGCGCCGAAAAGATCTGGTCTGTAAATGACACTCGCAGCCGAAACCCAACCGCCAGTAGAGCCGCCTTCTTGGATGCGAGCCCACGGTTCAGCAATGGTGTTGAAGGTGGCGTCGATGTGCGGGATCAATTCGTCGTTGATGGCATCGCCGTACGGACCCATATTAGCTGTGTTCACGGCGTATGAGTCATCGTAGAACGGCGCTTCATGGCGGAAAGTGACCAAAATCATTTTCGGTGTCGTGCGGTTGGAGAGGTCGTTAGCATCGGTGATGACTCCTTTGTCCCACGCTCTCGCGAAGCTCGATCCCGGTTTCGAGTATGTGAACGCTCCATCGCCTCCAGACCAATGGTTTTGTTGGTAGACTACAGGGTAGCGTTTGGTATTGTTGCCTGAGACGTAACCATGCGGAAGGAGAACATTTGCGCCGACATACATGTCGCGGCCCCAGAATTCGCTGAGCTTTTGGCTGCGGATCTTGACATATTTCAAGTTTTCAGTATCTTCGTAGTTGCCTTGCTGACAACCTCCGGTCTCGTGTCCGGTGAAGTTCGAAGTAGCCTGTACGGCATTGAACTCCAGTTCGATTGACTGCGCTCCACCTGACACTTCAACATCCAAGGGAGAAGTCAAGAGACTACCAAATCCATCGACGTTCAACGCGCCATCGCCGCATGGGAAGCGGACGCTGACTGTAGAGCCATCGCTTCTGGTGACTTTCTCGTACAGGTTGAGGAAAGCTTGAACAGTGTAATTGCCTGATGGAACATCGCTCAAGCTCACGTTGGGCCAACCGTAGACACCCAGTCTCGTGTTGATCCCACTGCCGCTAGAAAGTGTTACAGTATCACCTCCTCCGTATTTGAAGACATTTTTGCCGAAGAACTTGTTTGACGATGTGTCTACTTCGGTGTCGTGTAGAGGATCAATACCAACAGGTGCAAACATAAGCGAGATCCGGCCATCTGTGCTTCCATTGATTAGGCCCTTTGCCATGGAAATCTCGACCTTTAGTCCATCGTCAGCCGCAGAAGTCGTCGCAAAGACTCCTGTTGCAAGATGACTTGCTACAAGCAACCTTGCGGCAGTTGCGAACAGGCCAGTCATCTCCAGAGAATGTGGACGACACCGAGATGGAATGAAAAAAGTACAGAAGTGTTTGCGATGGAACTGCTAGAAGCCATGGCATAACAAACGTGGAATGCTTCATCTTATACGACTACCTTGTCAATGGTTTCAAAGGAAGCGATAAGCGTCACCTGAGGTGCCTACCTTCCTCATCAAGTCTTAGTGTGTGGAGCTTCCGTGATTGCAGATTTGCAGATCTACTGCGACAGCAGGCTTTTCCTGGTGTACAGTAGGTACGGCCATGTCGCTGATGTTCGACAGGAGGTGGTCAGATGAGTTCACAAAGATGCCAAGATGGCTCAAGGGCGTTTGCACAAGGCGCAATCTATGGGTCTTGACATCTGCAACAATGTGTGAGACGGTCATGGCGGTCGGACGAAGCGAGCACATGGGCCGTGCAGACTTTTTGTGGTGAGAGCGCAATTGGTACAGGTTTCAGATGTTTGCGCACAGCTGGAACGATGATGGCAAGGAACTTATACCGCCGAGCAAGTGGATATGCATGATGTCGCCTAGATGGTGCGAAATCACGTGCGATTCGAGCTGCATACGACCGATCTCTTGGGCGGTTGGCAGGGCAAACGCGCCTTTTGCTGCACGACCGCCACGGCGACCTGCATGAATCGCGTGTGGCTGGGCAGAGGCTGGACGCTAGTACCGCCACCGCAAAGCAGCGCCTGGAGAAAGTGTGGACGAGCTTGGATGGAGAAGACGAACAGTGCGAGCGAGCTGTCTCTGCCACAGGACGATCCGGCCTATGTCCCCGACCGCGTGCCCGTCTCACTCTCATCGACAGGTGTCTGACGCTTGTGTACCTAGGTATGCACTGCGTTCGCAAGCAACATCTAAATTTGCATACAGTGTGCACAGTGGGTGACGCGGCCGGCCGCAGCTGGACTCTCGCCGCTCGCCTGGTGCTCGACAGCTCTCCAGTCGGTTGTCCGGGAGGCAGGAGGCGAGATGCAAGAGGGCTCCACCCATGCACTCCAACAAATCAGCAGGCGTACAGATTCGCAAGCGCATTCTCAAAAATAGGCGGCGGGCATGCCCTCTCCCTCTCCGCACTCTCGAACTGCGTCGATCCAGCGTTTGCCGTTGCCAGGGCCAGCCATGGCGGCTTAGCGTGCAGCGCTAGCATGTTGCGGCTCACTGTCTAACGAGATGCTTCTGAGTATAGTGAGCAAGCACGGCTCCTGCGGTAGGCAATAAATACAACGCGTCGTCCTTGCCTCTCTTCACGTCTCTTTTGATCCCATCACATCGCATCGCATCTTCTCGCACACGCCGCATACTGTACATTCGTCGAGCATAAACACATATCGCCAACGTTAAACAACACTCATCAACAACCACATCAATCACACAACCAGCAACTATGCGCTCCTCCGTCCTCCTCGCCGCGCCCTTTGTGGCTGCCGCCTACGCTCAGAGCAGCGCCGAGGCCAACAGCACCGTGAGTACTTCTTCACAGTCGATCCAATAGACATCAACAGTGTCTAACGTGTATCCCACAGGTCGTCAGCGTCTCCAGCGGTAGCACCACTGTGCCCACCACCGTTCCTTACTCCAATGGTTTCACCTCCTACCTCACACAGACCAACTCCCTCGGTGTGGTCACTGGTATGCCCGAGGTCGCCACAGCACAGTCTGCCCTCCCTCCTGCAGTGACCTCGCAGCCCGCCGTTGCTACCATCCCTGCTGGTCTCCCCGAAGGCCAGACCTACCTTCTGATCAACATCTCCCGCTCTCTCACCTCCTTCGAGGTCTCCGTCGGCAGCTCCACCACTGTCGTTGTCGACGCTCCTGAAAGCGCTACCATTGTCACTGGTACTGGTACCGAGACTGGTGCCGTCGCCACTGGCACTGGTTCTTCCTCGTCTGACAGCAGCGACGACAGCTCCTCCGCCTCCGGCTCCAGCACTCGTGGCTCCTCCCAGTCTTCCAGCGCTAGCGGCAGCGCTGCTTCATCTTCAGCCAGTGGCTCCGCCGACTCTGCTGCCGGTCGTGTCACTCTTGCCTCTGCCGGTATCCTTGGCTTCGGTGCCCTCGTTGCCGCTTTCTTGTAAACAGCACGCGGTCATTCGACGATAACGAACAAAAAGGCACATCAAGGAATTGGGCGGGCATTTGGACACTTTGCTGTTTTTCAAGCGAGTTATTTTTCGTTTCTCTTCTCTTCGAGACAAAAGTCTCATCTTCTTCTTTAATTTCGTTCCGACTCATGGTGCTCGAAGGAGCATTGGTGGGAAACAATTGTCTATCATGAGAATAATGGAATGATCAGGGACATGCAGTACCAAGCATAATGCGACCACGCGGTATATAAGAATCAAAAAGCATTTGAGCTTCTACTATGTTCACATTAACAACTCATCGATCTTAAGTGCCATCTTGTTCAAGCGACATGAAGGCTCAGTGACGAAACATGACTGGCTAGTCATTTTGGATGCGTTGAGACCATCTGTTCCATAGAGAATATCCTGGGTATCTGTAGTACAATAAGGTAAGGTAGCAAAGACGATCGGTGCCATTCGATATTCCGTCAAAAGCCAATCCTGAGGGGATGCGATAAAATTGCGAGACAGCTATGCAGCACCGCGACAACCCCTTGAGCAACCCCATATTGACATCAATACAAATTTTCCATGAAAAGCAAATGCATGCTATGGGCATCTTATACACGCTCGTAGTTGACGTCTCTATTAACAATTCGAAGAGATACAACATCGGGATGCTGCATTCATGCAAGGCACGACTTCCGCCCGCGGAAAGCTCACGCCGCACGCCTCAGGCGAAAGCGCATGAGATCACAAGACAGCTTGCATATGCTCGACATCCATTCGCCATATGCCACCACGCCTCTTCCCACACTCCGTCATCGGACGAGCCCTCAATCCCCCGAGACCACTTCAACGCCACTTTCCACGCACATTTGCACAAACCACCGCCAGGATGCACCAGACCGCCATGGACGAGTCGACGCTCAAGCAGTACCTCGCCGACGATCCGCCTACTATTGTCCCATTGGCTATCAAGCCGCATTTTGACGCCTTAGATCCCAAGCAGAAGAAGTATGCGCACTACATCAGCCGTGCTGCTCTTGCAGGTACCAGAATCAATCTGCGTCAAGTCAGTGCCGAGAGCGAGTCTATCTACGATTTCATCATTGAGCTGCACAAATGCTCAAATGGTAATTGTCGCTCTCCGTACTATTTACTCGAGTCGACTCGATGCTGACATTTTCGAAAGGCGACTGGAAGCAAGTGCAATCCAAGACTGGCATCTCAGACGACGATCTCAAGCACTTTTTAAGCTATGCCGCACAGTTCATCGGTAACACAGGCAATTACCGATCTTTTGGCGACAGCAAAATCATCCCTCGAATTCCTAGCGAAAGTTTCGAGAAACTCGCAAAAGCCAGTCAGGTGGCCGAGAAGCTCTACAACACCTTCAAGGATGACCTATATCAATCCAGCATCGCTCGCATGCACCTGGGATACCCGGACAAGGGCCACATCTCAACCTATTACCCAGATTCTCCCAACATCACGACCGAGGAGATCACTTACACTGCCGACTTCATCAAGGAGAAGGGTCTTCTCCCCGAGAATACTCGCATGCGCAAGACATCGTCCGGTGACTTTGAAGTTCTCATCGCTTCTGCTATCACTGACCCCACCCACCGTGATGTTAAGGAATCCGAGTGGACTCTCTCAGGCCCTCTTGAGGGTAAGAAGTTGCGCCTAGTCTTCGGCGACCATGCCACTGAGATGGCAAAGATCGCCCGCAACCTTTCAGAAGCAAAGAAGTATGCTGCCAATTCTGAGGAGGACTCCATGCAAGCCGAGTACGTCAAAGCCTTCCACGATGGTTCCATGGAGGCGCACAAGGACTCGCAGCGCCACTGGATCAAAGATTTGGGCCCTGCGGTCGAGAGTAACATTGGCTTCATCGAAACCTATCGCGATCCTCATGGCATCCGTGGCGAGTGGGAGGGTTTCGCGGCCTGTGTCAACAAGGAGAGAACTAAGGCTTTCGGAAAGCTCGTCGATGCTGCATCTGCTCAAATTCCCAAGTTGCCTTGGGGTGCTGATTTCGAGAAAGACAAGTTCCTGTCTCCGGACTTCACTTCCCTCGAGGTCCTTACCTTTGCAGGCAGTGGCATCCCTGCGGGTATCAACATTCCCAACGTGCGTTAACATTGAAATTCCCAATCTATCGACATACTGACATGGCGTACAGTACGACGACATCCGCCAAAGTGAAGGCTTCAAGAACGTTTCTCTAGGCAACGTTCTCAGCGCTTCTGCCCCGAAAGAGCCCATCCCCTTCATCAAAGACTCCGACCAAGACGTCTACGACAAGTACAAAGACGAAGCCTTCGAAGTTCAAGTCGGCCTGCACGAACTCCTCGGCCACGGCTGCGGCAAGCTCCTCCAAGAAACATCCCCAGGCAACTTCAACTTTGACAAGCAAAACCCTCCTATCAGCCCGGTCGACAACAAGCCCATCTCGACCTGGTACAAGCCCGGCGAAACCTGGGGCACCGTCTTTGGCGGCATGGGCCCCAGCTACGAAGAATGCCGCGCCGAGTGCGTCGCCATGTCCCTCTGCCCGGACTTTGAGATCCTCAAGATCTTCGGCTACGGCGACGGCAAAGAAGACATCAACTCTCCCGCAGGCGACATCCTCTACGTCTGTTACCTACAGATGGCACGCGCCGGTGTTGCGGCCTTGCAATTCTGGGACCCGGCTTCGCGCCGCCACGGCCAGGCGCACATGCAAGCCCGTTTCGCCATCTTGCAAGTCTTCCTGCGCGCCGGCGGCGATTTCTGCAAGCTCGAACACACCAAGGACGACCTGTCTGACTTGACCATTTCGCTGGACCGTAGCAAGATTGCTTCGCATGGCCGTCCGGCTATCAACAAGTTCCTGCAGCAGCTGCACGTCTTCAAGGCGACGGCGGATCTGAAGCGGGGAAAGGAGCTGTACGAGGACATCACGCACGTGGACGACTGGTACGCGACTAAGCTGAGGCCTGAGGTGATTCGTCAGGCGAAGCCGAGAAAGGTCTTCGTGCAGGCTAACACCGTGCTGGAGGGAGACGAGGTTGTGTTGAAGGAGTACGAGCCAACTGCTGAGGGCATGATTCGCAGCTTTGCGGAGCGGGAGTACATTTAGATGTACCCTTAGACGAAAGATCTTGGTGCTCGACTTACATAGATGAGAACAAAAGCCCGACGTTGACCCTTTTTGGGGTTTCTCGACCATGGAGCAGTTTCCATCTGCATTCTGTATACACTGGACGAATATAGGGTAGGGTATTTAACATTCCCATGAAGATTGTTCAGAATAAGGGAAGGGTCTAGATCGCAAACGCTATTCTATGCACAAAATGCCTTTGCCCACCCACGCTATATTTTGGGCTGGCAGGAACTACAAGATCTCAAACTCGTAGAAGACGTAAGGCTCGAAGCCTTGATCTGCCGAGAACCCAGCGCCAGCCAGTTCTTGCTGCATGTTTGCGTCGTCTTTTACGGGTTTGCCCTTCTTGTCTTTGCTTGTGGCGTTGCCGCCCAGGTCGCTGAAGCGTGCGTCGAGATTGGCCTTTGCTTTCTTGCCGCGCTTGGAATCGGTCTGTGAGGAGAGATCGTGTTAGCATGTCCCCATGAACCATCCATTTCTCATGTTAGCTGCTCCCAGAGACATACCTTGATGATACCCGCGACAAAGTTCAAAGGCAGACCGTATCGCAGTACAGTCTCGACGAAGACTCGCAGAGCAAGGACGTGCATCCACGCCATGACGGCGTCACTGTAGCCGGTCCTGCCCAATCTCAGCGCCTCGCCCCAGACCTTCCTTTCCTCCTTCTCCAGCTTCCGCAGCTCCTCGTCCTCGGCCTCTTTGCCTCCCTCGTGGAACTTCCACTCCCGGGGCGTCCATCTGGCCTCACGGCATTTGTGTAGAAACTCGGTGCTGTGCTTCTTGAACACCGTCACGGCGTACAAGTGGAATTCGTCGTCCTTGGCCAGAAGGCTTGCGCTGCGGGGAACAACCATGGCGGTGAGAGATTCGTAAGTGTGCAGGAACTCTTTCACTTGCTGTGAGGGAACTGCGATCAGGTGCTGCTGCAAGTATTCTGAGGCGTCGGGCTTGAGGAGCCATTCGGGGTTGACGATCGAGGTGAGGGACTTTTGCGACAGGTTGCCGGTTTTGCTTCGCTGCATGGTCGCCAGGCTAGTCTTGGTGTTGTTGTATTGGGAGAACTTAGATTTGACATCGGAGTCGACGGAGGACACTTCAGATTGTAAAGATGAAAGGAGCTCGGCGATGGGCTTGTCGGCGCGGTACTTCACTTTGTTCCACTGGAAAGATTGGAGGTAGTTTTCCACAGGTCCTGTGGTGATGTGTTAGTCTTTAGATAAGGAAGACCATGCGATTGCTGCACTCACGGTCGTTCACGACCTTCTGCTCTTGGATCTTGTCCTCGTCGCCTTCAAGCAAGCTGCGGAGCGAGTCCGCAACCTTGTCTACAACGCTCTTGCATCCACCTTCCAGTCTTGCGAGTTCGTCCGCTTGCTGTACCAGGGCATCTAGAGTTCCGATCTTGAAATGAGGAATGTTGAAGGGATATGTGGTGCCATTGTCGGTGGTAACGGCGCTGCGGAGAGTGGTGAGAGCTTCAGATGCCTCGCCGGATGCTGATATTGAGGCCGGCAGCGAGACGAGGTAATATGTCTGCGGCGCCATGGCGGAAAGAGGGCGGCGGTGCAGGTGGCGGAGCGGTGTGGTGGTGGTGTATGGTGCTGCTTGCGCTGCGGTGGTGGACCTTGGATGCAGCTTCTCGATGCGGTCGTAGCTTCCCTTGGTGATGTGACGTCCCCACGCGCGCACGGCCTCGATCGCAGTGGGACTAAAGACCCGCGGTAGTACATGTACTCGCGCCCTGCAGTGCCAACGACCATCTGCTAATCATTTCTGGCGTTCCACTGGCTTGCGACTTTTCAATACATTGGTTGGTCAATTTCGAGGCTGCAGACGGGCGTCAATTGCACTCTCACATCGTTGATACCGGTCAACTGCCCAAGCAACGTGGTAGTCATGTCTGTTTCAAGAGCGGCAATGAGGCCATTGAGGCCTTTGGCACGCGAAGCAAGATTATGCCACGCTCAGAGGCGGATCGTGTCTGCCTCAACTATTTCTCAAATCAGGCCGATGTCAGCATATGCTACTGCTCGTCCATCAGCAGCAAAGGCGATAGAGCGCCCCGCCGCACGTCTGCCCTTCCGCCAGCAGACACGACACGAGAGCACCAAGATCACCCCGGCACCTACTCTCTACGATGACACCAATCTTGGAAAGACTGATTTGTACGATCTTCACCTTGCCCATGGTGCCAAGATGGTGCCATTCGGCGGTTACAGCATGCCCGTGCAATACAGCGATCTCGGCGTAGGCGAGAGCCACAAGTGGACTCGCGAGAAGGCTTCCATCTTCGACGTTGGTCACATGGTCCAATATCACGTCGAAGGGCCCGGCGCCGAAGCTTTCCTTGAGAGCATTACACCAGCAGGCGTCAAAGATCTCGAGCCCGGTAGCTCCACTCTCAGCGCTCTCCTGCACCCCAACACTGGCGGAATCGTTGACGACTGCATTATTACTCGCTTGGAAGAGGGCCCTAAGCACCTTTTCTACGTCGTCCTCAATGCCGGCTGCCGTACTAAGGATCACGCGTTCCTCAACGAGGCTCTGGCCAACTGGGACAACACCGTCAACCCGGTCGTCGAGTTCCGCCACCTGCAAGCTGATGAGAAGCCATACGGTCTTATCGCTCTTCAAGGCCCTCTCTCGGAGGAGATCTTGCAGTCTGTACTCTCTCCAGATTGTAAAGTCGACTTGAAGAAATGGTACTTTGGCCAATCCCGCCACATCACCCTCAACTTGCCCACTGGTGAAAGTCTTCCTGTCGTCGCTGCTCGTGGCGGCTACACCGGCGAAGACGGTTTCGAATTGTCCATTCACCCATCTCAGACCGTTTCCGTCACCGAAACTCTTCTGAGCGTTGCAGGCAAGGACAAGCTGCGCTTCGCTGGTCTTGGTGCTCGCGACTCTCTTCGTCTGGAAGCTGGCATGTGTCTCTACGGTCACGATCTCGACGACACAACAACGCCTGTTGAAGCAGCACTCGCCTGGATTATCCCCAAGAACCGTCGTTCAACGGAAGGCTCTGGCTTCAACGGCGCCGAGACCATCGTACCGCAATTGACGCCCAAAACCAAGGGTGGTGCTGGGGTCGAGCGTCGTCGTGTTGGACTCGTCGTAGAAGGTGCCCCTGCGCGCGAGGGCGCCGAGATCATCGACAACGACAAGAATGTTATTGGCAAGGTCACATCCGGCTGCCCTAGCCCAACTCTGCGCAAGAATATCGCTATGGCGTACGTGAAGGACGGACAGCACAAGGCTGGCACAGAACTGCAGGTGATGGTGCGTGGAAAGCCTAGGAAGGCTGTCGTGACCAAGATGCCGTTCGTGCCAAGCAAGTACTTCAAGACCGGTTTGTCTCCTGCTTAGAGCTCTTGAAAGGATAGTAATTTGGAGATGGCTTGTCACTTGTACAGATCGAGGACGGCTATTGGGGAGTCTGGTATGCAACATCACGAGAATCAATGCATTTCATATTTGTTACTAGAGTTGAGGCACGCTTAGCCGGTCGCTGTGTGTACATGTACATGTAAATGAGCTATTACAGACTTCCACGTGATGAGTCTTAGCATTGCTGCTCTGTGTGTGATGCTTTCATGCTGGAAGAAGTTGCACAATATTTGGGCAACGCGAGTTAGAGGACTCTTTGGAAACAAGAATACGATCTGATGAGGGAATCGCCTTGCTCGAGCCGCAACACCCAGATCGCGGCGTGCCGGCAACTCTTTCGCTCAATTACATCTCGATCGGCAGTGACAAGGATTGATTGGCATCAACACGGCCAAGTCACCAACAACAACACCCAGTATCTAATGAGCAGGCTGACATGGTAATTGCCGTCAGATCGGTTGCGGCTCTTCTTGTCTGGTGTCACATGCACAACGCAAGCCTCGGCTCAAAGTCCCCGCAACGCACCCCAGTTGCATCGAGACGAGGTCCCTTGGACCTTTTCGGTCTGAAGGGGAACGATTGTCTCCTACGACGTGTGAAGTTGGGAACGCACTTTTTCTTTCCCAAGAACACAAAGATCAGAACATTAAACACTTGAACCTGTAAAACCAGCCGTTCATCATGTCAGAAGCCCCACCAATACCCTTCAGCGAACCGCCGTACCTTAGCGGCCTCCCATCGCCATACTACACACCCGAACTGCGAAAATGGCAGAAAGCGTGTCGAGCTTTCATCGGAGAGCATCTGACACCCTATGCTTTCGAATGGGAGAAAGAAGAAACGGTTCCGGAGCATCTATTCGCGACCTTTTCCAAACACAACATGTTGATTCCCACGCTGCCATCACCGCTTCCTGTTCAGCAGTTGAAATCGGCCGGCATTCACGATATTCTTGGAGTGGTAAAAGTTGAAGACTTCAACTCGTTCCACAACTTGATCTATCTCGATGAAATGCACCGCTCCGGCCTCAGCGGTCCGCCTGCAAGTATGACCACCGGCATGGCATTCGGTGTGCCGCCCATTATCAAGTTCGGCAGCAAGCAATTACAGGGCCGTTTCTTGCCTGATCTCTTCTGGGGCAGGAAAAGAACCTGCATTGCTATCACAGAGCCAGACGCAGGTAGCGATGTTGCTAATATCAAGACTACTGCTGTGAAGTCTAAAGATGGCAAGAAGTACATCGTCAATGGCACGAAGAAATGGATCACCAACGGCTTCTGGTCCGACTGCGCTGCCATGGCCGTACGAACCGGCGGACCTGGGCCGAGTGGTCTTTCCATGCTTATGGTGCCATTGAAAGGCCACCCTGGCGTCTCGATGCGCCGCCTCAAAGTATCTGGCCAGATCAGCGCAGGCACGACGTTCATTGAGCTAGACGATGTCGAAGTCCCAGTAGAGAACTTGATCGGCGAGGAGGGCCAGGGCATGCGCTACATTATGACCAACTTCAACCACGAGCGCCTCACCATTGCCATTGGCACCTGTCGCCAGTCACGAGTAGCGCTCAGCGCTGCGTTCGAATACTGCCTCAAGCGCGAAGCGTTTGGCAAGACTTTGATGGACCAACCAGTAGTGCGCCACCGGCTAGCCAAGTGTGGCACGCTGCTCGAAAGTCACTGGGCGTGGATCGAGCAGTTCGTGTACCAGATGACGCAGATGCGGAAGGAAGAAGCTGATCTGGAGCTGGGCGGGCTGACAGCAGCGGCAAAGGCTCATTCTGGAATTGTCCTGAAGGAGTGTGCTGACTGCAGTGTGCTGCTCTTTGGTGGCAATGGCTTCACCAGAACCGGACAAGGAGAGATCGCGGAACGCATGTGGAGGGAAGTTAATGGGGTCAGGATCCCGTGAGTCGATGTACCTTTTGTGATTTTGTGGATTGATGCTGACTCTGAGATAGCGGTGGATCCGAAGATGTGATGCTCGACTTGATGATCAGGCAACTCGTTAAAAACTACCAGCGCAAGACGAAGAACTTGGACAAATCGGCAACCAAGCTTTGAGTAACTAGGAGGTACGCGAAGTCCAGGTCATGGCGCAAGAAGAACGAGAAGGACGAAAGGCTTTAGCTGTGTCAGATCTAAGATTGAGGTTAGTCGGGATCAGTGGTTTCCTGTGTAAAGCACGTAAATAGTCCCGAGTCACCTCGGCATGCTGTAACAAATGACAACAGTCGATGCGATGTGTTTCGCGTCAGTTGCTATTGCATAGCAATCCCGTTGGAGCCAAAAGGTTATCTCAAAACGCAGGAAGCAACGTAATGCAATTTCAGACCAGGAAGTTTGGACAAAAATAGAGCTTTGGACAGCTGCAGAGGTTGCAGATACTGGAATACCATGTAAAACGCCGTAGCTAAAGTCATTTGAGCAAGACCGGAAACTCCACTCGCCTCACGCGCCTAGCACGAATGGTAACCGTCCACCATCCGGCTTAGCATAATCGCGCCGACCATGTTGTCGCCCATGCCCACAGGCAGTTTGTTTCCTGGTCCTCTCATTTCGTTCCAGCGCCGCGTTGGTATATATCAAGCGCGTAGTCATTCTCGTGATCGTCGTGTAGTGCAGGTGTTGAGTAAGCTAAGGGCTTGGGCGCAGTTCAGTATGCGCCGCCGCCGATCTGCTCCTGGTGGACCTCAAGGGTGTCACCGTCCTGCATCTCGAGCTGTTTCCATTGTTAGGATCCGTGATGTCCTAGCTCATGCTGTTTACTGTGCAACTGTTTGCGCAACTCACCATCTCAGGGTTGTCTGTGGGGTTGACTCTGGTGCCGTCGAAGAGGAAGCGCACGCTGGTGAAGGACTTGCCCTGACGCTCACAGAAGGCGTCCATGAGCTTCTTCAGCTGGGTCGTACGCTTGATCTTGAAGAACACCTCGTTGTTGTTGTCGGTGACCTTGATGTTCAGATGCTCAGACTGCTGGGGAGCTTCGTCCTGGTTGCCCGCAGGAGAGGGAGAGGGGGGTTGGGACATCTTGGTGGTGTCGCGAGACCGTTTGCGATCTGGTGGACGGCAATCAAAGGTCAGTTTTCGTGCGCCCAAGATTGTAAAGCTCGCTGTGTTTGCATATTGTAGGATGCAATCTGACTGAAGTAAGAAGGCGATGTTGCTTACCTGGTCAAGTGTGGTTTGATGTTTGTTGATGTAGAGTGGAGGTGTGTTTGGAGAGCAGAGTTAGGTTCGTTTGTACGATAGAGCGCAACGCCAAGGCTGCCGCGGGACAGTCTGGTGGTGACGTGAGGTTTCCAGGACGTGCAGCGCAACTGGCTTTCACTTGCGAGGGAGGCGATCGTATTGGACAAATATTAACTTATTACATGTAATAACTCGCATTAGACTATTATTATACCATCCGTTCTGCCTACGAACCGTCTATTGCCGCCACCAAAATCAGGCTTCACTCAATCGCACTCATTATCACTCTCACATAAAAGCACAAGGCAAAATGGTGAGCATCACATGATGCACGTGAAGCCTTTCCAAGCTGAGAAGTGATACAGAGCCTTGAACAAGACGTGAAATGCGATCCTCCGTGTCATCCACGGGCATGTGCGATTCAAAGTGAGACGGCAAGGCCTCGAAGGTCATGGCACAGATCGCTAACACACTACCTCCGGTATAGATTGCATACAGAAGAACAGTTTCAATGAAGAGAAGTGCCAGAAGCAGGTGAGCACAAGAACGTGCGGATCACACCTTCGAGCAAGCTGATGTTGACTTGTGCAGATCGACGCTTTGTACGAGTGCTGTAACCTTTTCTATCAGAAGAATGGCGACGAGGCATCAACAGTGAGCTGCCCCAAAGCGAATCTCCTTCGGTGTGTCTCTCCCGTGAAATGAACGTAGTGCAACGCAGCTGACATCTTAGCCTGAAAATGCGCCAACGAGCACAAGGTCTGTGAGACCTAGGCATGCCAGCATTAGTTGCATAGCGGCTTAGAATGCTGCTGTGCTGCAACTTGATACATCCACTTTCACATAAGTCGTAGAAAAGTTGAGATGTACCGTCCAAAAATGTTTCTCGCGTCCCATTCAATCGAGGTCGGAGTATATAGAAGGACAGAATCAATCTTAGGCTACCGGAGCACGCAAGGAGGCCTCAAGGACCTGTACGAACACTAAAAAATCGCACCGAGACTCTATTGGTGGCCTGGTTAAGACATTGTAAAGAAAGAAAAGAAGAGAGATCAGTGGCAGCAGAGTTGCAGTTTTGATATTTTCCATCGCATGCTCGGTGTCACAAGTCGTGGTAGATTCCGCTTGGGCCAGCGTGCGAATGGCTGGGACGAATGGTCAGCATCGGGGTACACTCTTGTCTTTCTTGAAGCTGACATTTTACCTAGAGTCGCAATGGAATACTGCGATCTGTTACGGTATGGCGATTAGACACGTAACATTATCCACTGTGAAAGTAACATGCCACCCTATCTACGCCAAGCATGCCGAGGTAGGCAGGTGGTGCTGCGCTGGCTGTAAGATACCGACAGACACCGATGGACGACAACTCCTAATTCTACCAAGCCCGGCTTACATACTTCCTGTATAAACCTAGAGACGCGATTTCAATTCAAGAACAATTCACTGTGCACATTGTACTCTTCACGAGGCGGATTTACGACTGCAATCATGGCTCCTCGTAAATTGATCATCGATACCGATCCTGTATGAACATTTATCGTCTTGGCCTAAATCTATAACTGACTTTATCCAGGGCTGCGATGATGTTATGGCAATGCTTCTCGCCCTCGCTGCATCACCAGAGGATCTCGAAGTAATCTTGATCTCGGTCACATACGGCAACATCGACGTTCAGAACTGCCTTCGGAACGTTGTCTCCCTGTTCCATCACATCGAAAAGGAGATCGAATGGCGCAAAGCCAATGGCCGTCCCGTCGGTTTCGAAGCGCTGACAAAGTCGAAACCTTTGGTTGCTGTCGGACCCGAGCATCCGTTGGCTGACGAGATGTTGATGGCTGATTTCTTCCGTGAGTCAGACCATATGTCGAGTGCACAGCAATCTTGCATGGCTGACATTGATTAGACGGCACCGATGGCCTTGGTGGTATTTCAGACAGTGTACGTAAATCTTTACGCGACGCTGAGATGTTCAGTGAAGCTAACAAGACATAGCACCCTCATCTCACCCCTGCAGATACCTGGAAGAGCCTTTTCACTCCTGCAAACGACCCTGAAACGAAAGCAATGCAGGAAGAAGCACAAGGCCAACATGGCTTGTTCACACCATCCCTAAAGCCTGGTCACTTGGAGATTCTGCGACTTCTGCGTGAAAACGAACCAGACACCATCACCATCGCGGCCATTGGCCCCCTCACCAACCTGGCGTTGGCTGCTGCCGAGGACCCAGAGACACTCCTTCGGGCCAAAGAAGTTGTTGTCATGGGCGGAAACGTCTTCGAGCCCGGAAATGTAAGCCTATCCCATCCACTTAGATTCGAAGGCGACGACATTGTCGAGCCTCCATTCCGCCTAATCAAACACGCTCCAGGCAAAATACGAGATGCATTGACTGACCAGAACCAGATGACACCTGTCGCCGAGTTTAACACTTTCGCCGACACCCTCTCAGCCGCTAGAGTGTACGCCCTCACATCGCCCAACCCGCAGACGACAATGCCACCCGCTCCACCAGCCCCTGTCGGCAATCAAAGCACAGAAGCGCCGCCGCCGTACTTAGCCGGCTACCCTGAGAAGCTCTCTCGTCGCCTGAAGGTCACTCTGTTCCCTCTAGACATCACCAGCAAGCACGCCCTCACCCGGGGAACATTCCGTACTGCTACCGCACCTCTGGTGGAAGCGAAGTCCCCACTAGCGACCTGGACATCAGCCTGGCTCGAGTCGACCTTCCGCAAAGTCGAATCTCTGCAAGACAAAGTCAGCGGCGACGCTGTGGGACTTGAGCTCCACGACCCGCTGACAGTCTGGTACTGCATCGACCAAGATAACCCCAAGTGGAAGCTTTCGGTCGACGAGGACATCCGCGTGGAGACCAGTGGCCAGTGGACGAGAGGCATGTGTGTTATCGACCAGCGCAGTCGACGCAAGAGGACTGATGAGTCGCTCGAGGAGATTTCCGGTGATCATGGCAATTGGTTGAGTGGTGGAGCTGGCAACAGGCTCAGGAGGTGTGTGGGAACGCCTGGGTCGGAAGCTTTTGCGAAGACACTCCTGCAGAGCGTATTCGGGGTTTAGATCCAGATAACGCCTTTCAATATAGCCGGAATGGCATGCTACAATGCAAATGTGACAAGGGATGCTGAGCACCGCACGCGGACCAGAATAACGCAAGCGGATCACATATCTGGGAACAATGAATGGCGCTGCTGGAGGCACCCACATTGCGATTTTACTAAGCAAATAGACGGAGGCACAAGTTGACCAGGTGGATATTGTATTCATTCATCATGTACATGGATATAAAATCGAGTTGTGCGAAGTGTTCATATTCATCTAAATGTTTGTTAGCCAGAGTCGCAGACTAGGTCAACGTGCACATTGAGCGAAGTTGTCGTTATCAGTTCTCCAACGTGAATTGGATTTGTCGCCATAGCGTGAGCTCGGAAAGAACACAGCGAAATATAAGATTTTTTGATCATCATAGTCTGGAAGAGAAAGCAAGAGCAGAATAGACGTACCATTAATTCAATAACTATATGCAGCCAAGGGTCGCTCTAACGCAAGACCCGTCCACAACTGGTGGACTTCACATCACGACGCACAATGTTTGAAGAGCATTGGCAGCAGGGCACTAAACGCCAGTCAGTATGGTTCCTCTTGAGGTCTCCATGTAATCGTGAAGTGGCACAAGCTCTGCGATATCAGGCTGCAAAGAGAGTCAGTAGGAGTTCTCAAAGAAGATGTGTGCTTGCAGAACATACCTCATTAAATCAGAATTTTCAGTGTAAGGTACGTTCACAAAAGCCCATAGTCGTTTACACCATGGGCCGTTCAAACAGTGTGAATAGTTGTTCATCATTGCAGAGATAGGAGGGTGAGGAAAGATGTTGATGCTGACCTGAGGACATAGTCAGTACAGATGTTCTCAAGTGCTTGCATTTCGAATAGTCGCATATGCAGGGCATAGATCAGTCGACGCTTTCTCAACAATCAAGGACCTGACCGAACACCCACGAGGGTTTGTACGCCCTCGCTTTCAAGGGATGCCGGCCAGGTACTTGGTCTGTCCGCCCGTTGCGTTGTAGGTCTCATCGTGGAAGCAGGTGTTGAGGTGGGAAGAGTGAATTACCTAGGAGGCATGTTAGTGATGATTCACAGAAGCGATGCCAAATAGTAATAGTGAAGGTGTTTAGGTGTCAGACAAGGCTGAAACTTAAGTTTGACAACATTCAACATAGTATATTCATGTTCGAGGAATGCCATTTGTCACAATATCATCAATCGGAGGGGCGTGAGATGTTGGGTGGATTTTACCTTTTACGAATTATGGAGAAAAGCGATGCAGACTCCGAAGGTGCCATTGGCAAGAGATCCTTGAGTCGAATGTTAGCAATGATCTTATTGCGCATGCGGTATCATCAGGATTAATGATCACAAAATGATCAGAGTAATTCTAGAGTTGTATAGTTCCTTCATGACGCTATAGGAATTGGATTGTTCGTGTAATAACATCCTTTGGTGATAGTGCCGAGCAGGGTGAGAAAGTCTTACCTTTTGGAGTGCCGCAGCTTGCGTTGGGGATGTCGTCAGTCATAAAGCAGCTCAGGGACCGCGCGACCAGACTTCTTGTCAGTCCGAATCAAGCGACGGCCACGAGAGGTGTGCTGGCAGAGACGCCATGATTGTCGAGGTGCCTAGAAGCATGATGAAAGAAGAAGCAATGAAGTCGAGGGTGCGAAAAGTTATACGAATTATTTGCGGGCAGCGGAGCGGAGGTGCGCACGGCTTCGGCAGCGGCAGCGGCAGCCCACTTTGCTGACAGCGCGCCACATTCGCGCTACTCTGCCTGGCGCGACGCGTCAAAGTACGTCAACTAAGGTATTTCAAGAAACACCCATAAACGCCCGGACACTGGACCATCGAAGGCGATCGCTCACGGCACGCAAACACATACCGGAGGCCTCACCATGGAGGAGGAAGATCGCCCTCTGATTTTCAACGATGTCCGCTACACCATCATCCCGAGCGAGGAGCTCGACGATGACAAGACCAGACTGGTATGAATGCGCGATCTACATACATGAATTATGTCGCTAACTTACGACCAGCTGCGCGACAACCTAGACGGAGAAGGCGCTGTCTTTGCCGCCTTGGGCGAAAACGGTTCCATTCCAAATCTCGACAACCTTACACATATTATCTCCACCCACATCGACTTCCCCGAATACACTCGAGCGCTGAGCCTGGGCATAGAAGTGGTCAAGCCCACGTGGGTGCTCGTCAGTGTCAAGAAAGAGAAGATGTCAAACGCGCGACCATTCAGTCCAGATCCTAGCCAATATTTTTCCGATGTCGTTCTTACTGCTGCGACGCTGCCCGAGGGCGACAAGGAGGCCATTATGGCTGGAGTTCTGGCGCTGGGAGGACAATTCAGCAACCCTTTGACAAAGCTGTGCACACACATCGTCACTACGGATGAAAGCCATGACAAGTGCGTCATTGCTCGAGCAAAGGGAATGAACTGCAAGATCCTATTGCCACACTGGTTCGACGTTTGCCTGAAGCTGGGCAAAAAAATCAACGAGTCTCCTTACATGTTCCCGGATCCGGAGATACTCAAGCACAACTGCAACAAAATGCCTAGAGTTATCCCTTCACCACACCTTGAAGATGCAAGCACCGACTTGCCTACCCATGCACCTGATGTGTCTCCGCCTTCTTCGCCATCAGAAATGCGCAAGAGCCTCAACGCCTTCTCCGGCAAATCAGTTTTTCTTTGCGGCGATCTCGAGCTTAGCAGTCACCTTCGCAATACATTGGAGACTATCATTCGGGATGGCGGTGGTGCCTTGACTGACGATGTTGTGGATGCTGATGTCTATGTTGGTCGTTATCGCGAGGGTCCAGGCTACATCCACGCATCGCGCGCCCGCAAAGAAGTCGCCAGCCTGGCTTGGTTATACCATGTTATCAATAGAAACCACTGGACATGTCCGACCAACAAGTTGCTACATTATCCGGTGCCAAAACAAGGCTTGGATGGATTCAAGAACATGAAGATCAGTGTCTCCAACTACTCTGGAGAAGCTCGCATCTACCTTGAAACTCTTGTACGGCACTGCGGCGCGGAGTTCACCAAGACCTTCAAGCAGGACAACACACATTTGATCACTGCACATGAGATCAGTGAAAAGGTCGATGCGGCCAAGGAGTGGAACATCAACATCATCAACCACTTATGGCTGGAGGAGAGCTACTCGAAATGTACCGTCATGCCGCTGAGCAATCCGAAATATACTATCTTCCCGGCTCGCTCTAACTTGGGCGAAGTCTGCGGTAATATGGCCTTGGATCTTCAGGCAGTCGAGCGAAGAAGCTTCCCTAAGGAACCCACCCCACCCAAGGCATCGCGCAGACCTTCTCCTCAAAAGACATCAGACGCGACCAGCCACACATTATCTGATCATGAATACCAGTACGACGCTCTCGCGCCTATTGAAGATGCCGAGACGGAGGGTGAGGCGCCTGAAGCACCGAAGACGGTAAAGAAGAGAGGCAGACCCTCAAAAGCAGAATCTCTTGCCACACCGCGTCCCAATGTGGAAGAAAAGGAAAACCAATCTCCTATCACTAGCACTGGTAGGGCGTCAAAACAAAAGGCGATGGGCGCTCTTTCTAAAGCTGCCGAGGACATGGCTTTGTACTCGAAAGAGATGAAGCGTAAAGGCGGGTTGCTCCACGGAGGTCGCAGGTCTCTGGACGAACAGAGTTCTCCAGCTCCTATGGCTCCTCCGGCGAAGAAATCCAAGAAACGGACAAGCGATGAAAACACGTACGACGTCACTGCACAAGGAAGTGACCTCAGTGATGGCGAAACACAAAAAGCATCGAAAGTCACAAAGAAAGCAAAGACGTCGAAAGAGACGAAGGACAGGGTCCCGAGTCTTCCACCTATCGTTTACAGGATGATGGTCACGGGTGACGAGCGTTGGGTTGGCAAAGCCAAGAAAGAAGACGAGGACAGAAAGACATTGCGTGCACTTGGTGTGCAGCTGACACAAGACCCGAAGGATGTCGACATCCTTGTGGCTCCTAAGATTCTCCGTACACCAAAGTTTGTCTGCGCCTTAGCGTCGGCTCCCCTGGTCGTCGACACCAAATACCTTGACGCTGCATTGAAGCAGAAGAAGCTAGTGGACGACCCCGTGATCCTACAGGACCGAGATGCTGAGAAGAGGATGGGCTTCAACCTCGCCGATGCTCTAGGCAGGGCAAAGATCAACGATCACAAGCTGTTCCGTGGCTGGAATATCTTTGTTACCCGTGACATCACAGGAACTTTCGACACTTTCAAATCAATCATCACCCTTAACGGCGGTCAGGCAATGATGTATCAAGGCCGCACAGGGACCACAATTCCAAAGCGCAGGCTGAGGGACGACCCGGGTGCAGGCGAAGAGAGTCAGCATCAAGGAGGCGATGAAGAATATGATCACGTCTACCTAGTCTCCGGAACGAGCGACCCCGAGCAGAAGCTGTGGAAGTCGTTCGCGGAGCTTGCTGCGAAGCAAGACTTGGAGGCGAGGATTGTCAAGGCGGACTGGCTGCTTCATGCAGCCATGAGCCAACAGATCGTGTGGAAAGACATGTGGGAGTTGCAGGCGGGCGCAGCCTAAGCTGAGGAGCCATGGGCTTTTTGCATCGCGGTAACGGAGTTGAGTGTTCGAATGTGCCCAGACCAGCACGGTGGACGGACGAATGTTATGATATTGCTTTTCCAGCGTGGCGCAGGAGGATCGATTTTGCTTCGGGTATTCCCAATAGTGTTCATAGCCCAACTTGGGTCTGCTCTCTAACTCTGAATTTTGGCCTTGGACATCTCCTCGGTGATGGCATCTTCTCCGTCCTCGTCTTCCTCGTCCGCTACCTTGCCGACCAAGCCTGCCTCGTACAGCTGCCTTCCCGTCATCTTCTTCTCCTCCAATTTACCCTTGTTCTTCTTCTTCTCTTCCGCCTCGGCTTGCTCCTTCTTCCTCTGCTTCAGCTCCTCCATCTCCTGCTTGAAAGCGGCCTGCCACTTCTTGAACGACTCCGGCGTCACTTTCTCGCCCTCGAATTTGCGGTTTTCTTCTGCCTCGGCTTTCCTGAGCTCCTGCTCATGCGCCTCGTTGACAGCGTTTTGGCGTTCCATAATAAGCGACTCCGCCTCATCCTTCAACGTTGAGTACAATGTGAACACCATCGCCATGCCCAGGTTCTCCTCTATCGTAGGCTGCAATGCTTGCAGCAGCCGGTCCTTGTCCTCGTGTACGTCTAAGTGTTCGTGTTTGGGCGCATTTGGTGGGGCCGTGATGTCGAGCGTGGGCGCTTCGTCGGGGTACGCTTCGCCATAGCGGACGTTCAGGAGAATGGTTGGAGGCTCTTCGTCTTCTTCTCTTGTGGGAATGTCCAGTTGCATGGATATGCGGTACTCTGTTTCGCTGACATCTGTGATTTCTTCCGGGAAGATGGAGTCGAGGACTTCCCGTTCTTCTTGCTGGTCTTCGCGGCCCATGATGTGCTTTTTTCTCCCCTGTGGTACAAAACACTAGAATGAAGAAATCGCCCTGTACAGATTGGTGTCTCGGTTTGTATATGTGACGAGCGACTTCGTTATAGCTCGTTGACTGGCTGCTTTCGGAAGTGGGCTGCACCAATTGTCGTCCAAGCGCTCTGCAACGTTATCGATAGTTCCAAGCTCCACAAAAAATTCAAGCCTCTTCCTCAGCTTCGGGGCCAGACAACTTTTGCAACCACCTCGAGTTTTATTAAAAAATCTATCATCCTCAAATTTAATGGCAAAATCTAAGCCAAACGACAAAGCAAAGAAACAGGCTCGCAAAGAAGCCAAGAAAATGGCGCCCATCACTGAGTCGCCAGAGCAGCTTTACGCAAATGCTCTGACTTTCATCGAGCAGCAGCAGCCCCAAGAGGGCCTTAAGGAAGCCGAAAAGCTTTATAAGCTCGTGCAAAACCGATCTGTGACCGAAGCTCTTCCCGCTTTGAACCTCCTGGGCGAGATTTCTGTCGAGCTCGGAGATGTCGAGGCGGCACGCCTCTATTTCGAGGAGGCTGTCAAGCTTGACCCGATGGGCACAGTTGGTGGAGCTCTCGCCGACGGTGCTGAGAAGTTCCTCTGGCTTGCGCAGCTGGCAGAGGAAGGTGGCAAGCAGAGTGTGGCGTGGTTTGAGAAGGGCGCCCAATGTCTCTTGAATGAGATCGCTGCTTTGGAGTCTGGTCAGGCAATCCCACTGGACGAGGAAGCTCTGCTCCTCCTTCGCGTTGAGAAGAAGCGCAAGCTCGCGAACGCTCTCTGCGGAATTGTGGAGGTCTACATGACCGACTTGTCCTGGGAAGACGATGCCGAGTCGCGGTGTGAAAATTTAATCACGCAGGCTATGGCCGCTGAAGACGAGACCAGCCCAGAAATCTTGCAGACTCTCGCTTCTGTTCGCCTGTCGCAGGAGAAGAAAGAGGACGCACAAGCAGCTCTCAAGCGATCAATGAACGTGTGGAAGGACCTCGACCCCGAAGACTCTTCTGTCCCGGATTTTGCCACCCGAATCTCGCTCTCGCGTCTACTAATGGAAGCCGAGTTAGAGACTAGTGCAATGGACGTACTGGAGAGACTGGTCTTGGAGGATGACGAGAGTGTCGAAGCTTGGTACTTGGGAGGATGGTGCCAGCATCTCATCGCCAAGAAGACTGAGCAGGGCGATGTCAGTGAAAAGGTCGCCAAGATGACTGATGCGGAGCACGAAGCGAACTTGGAGGCTATCTACAGGGGAAGCAGACGTTGGCTGAGGACAGCCTTGAAGCTGTGCAAAGTTCTCGAGTATGAGGATGAGCGTCTTCGGCAACACGCTGAGGAGCTTGTCGCTGGTCTCGATGGCGTTCTGGGCCCCGTGAAGGAGGGTGAGGAGGAGGTTGACGATGAGTGGGAAGATGAATGGGAAGGCATCGAGGACGACAATGCCCAAGAAGGCGCTGACACCGAGATGCAAGACTCCTGAACGGTTTATGCTACATGAGCATCACGGTATTCCTCACATCTAGACCTTCAGCGTCGCAACGATCGCGTTCAACGGTGACACTACCAACATATTGCCTAGTATAGAAGTCCTCCGATCGATTCATCAATCTAGCTTTCGGCGCATTCGGCCATCAAATCCTACGAAATACTCGGCGACTCCTGTTTCTTTGCGCGCGTCCCTGAACTTCCACTGGCTTCACCATGCATCTTCTCCACACCACGCCTCCACCACTAGGTGTGCGTCTCTTTCCACCCTCATCCTTCGCATGATACTTCACCAACTCCCAGTAGAACGATCCTTCGGCAAAGCCGCCGTATCGCGCCACAACAGACTTCCGAACCATGGATGCTTCAGTCCACAGCCCGTCCCCACATACCCCAGAAGCTTGTCCTTCTCCTCGAGTCTAATGGTCAGCAGAAGTCGGACATGCGTGTGACTTCTCCACGTCCCTTGCTCTCTTCTCCACAATGTGACGGTAGCAGAACACGCGTGACGGTGCGTGCTGGAGCGCTTCACGAGCGCGTGCTTCAGCGTGAAAGTTCAAGGTTACAGGCGCCTATTGCGGAGTCGTTGGGTCTCTCAACGGTTGTCGTGAAGGTGTATGTGGATACTGAAGCTTGTGTGACAGAGCTAACGGTAGTCAAGTGTGGGTGTGGCGTGTGTCATTGATGACGAAGGTTTAGCAGGAATGATAGGAGCGTTTCAGAACATCGGACGGCTGAGCTAAAGGGTTTTCTTAAACGTCCCAGCGCAATGCAGTGGACGAACACAGCCTGAGCTGAAATGCTCCGAGCCAATCGATCTCTTTCCCAGGCGAAGGGAAAGGCTTCTGCTTCCTCATGTTCCAGCAGCCACACACACCTGGAACCGGTAACCCGGACGCAACCAAGCCATTTCCGCAGAAGATGCTGTGACCTCTGCGATCGTTCACTGCGTTGGGGATGTGGCTCGCTGGAACGAGCGCAGCTCCCTGAGACGGGGTGTGGTGGCACAGGGCTGGCTGCTACGGGTTAGTGGGCATTCCAGCGCTCACGCAGACTACACCCTCGGCAGCAACCGAGAGGCCCTGCTCACACCTCTCTTGCCCACTGTGGCTCCTTTTGGGTTTACGGCATCACCGTTGCACCCGTTTGCTGAGGCTAAGGCTATTGCGCAGGTGGATGCTACCTTCTGGACATGCAGGTTCTGCCGCCCTGGGGCACTGAGGGCATCCGTGCTAATCACACTCGGAAGGAAGAGGATAGTCATTCGCTGGATCGTTCACGACAACTCCCTAGTGGCCTGTATACCGTTAGGGCCCAACGTGCGTGCGTTTGACGCGCAGAAACAACAGACGCCATGTATGTGGCAGAATGGCAAGACGACCCGAGCGCCGCGATCGTGGTTATGCAGGTATCCGAGGGGTGGCCACAGGTCATGCTGCGTTCGCAGAAGACGCACGCAGGTACACATCACGCCCATTCCATATCCGCAATCGACTGAGCTACATTTAGGAAATCTGGAGAGCGGGAGAGGATGGCATTGTTGCGGGAGCAAAGGCTTCGTCCGTCCCTGAAAATAGTCTTGATGCGGAAGGGGAAGGGAGTCAGGAATGCGGCAGCGGAGCCTTGTCCCAGTGTGTAACAAACACAAGCCTGCATGCCGCCATGCCTTGACTGCAAGCACTTGGCCGTTGAATACATGCACTGGCGCACGATCCCTACCTTCACGTTAAGCTTTGAGATCTCCATGTGACTACTGCACGTCAACAACGGCAGTGCCGTGAGCCACAGATCCCATCATCGATTGCCAGATATCTGCCTGTCGCGCCTCACACAGCCAGAGTTGGGATAGGAGAGCGCCGTCTTTGGGCTAGATCCGTCCCACATGAGAGGTTGTGGCGCGGATCGTTGTGCTTCCCTGTTGCGCGGAGCGAGCGTGATCGTTCAGGCAGTATGGACCTCTGGGATAGCGCTAACACTCGCGCAAGGATGAGCTGCTGAAGGTGACGGCGTCTACGGCTCCTATATTCCTCTCTTAATCAGCGAAACTCTCATCCTGCAGAGTGTTGTGCGAGTGCTGCTTTTCCGAAAGCGGCCATCTGAGACTCACAGCGGGCCTGGGCTCATGACACCTACGGATGCGGTGGCAGTCGTCCGTCTTCAGCATCAAGTTCGCTCTCGTCCAGTCTGGCGCGCAAGTCGGCGTGGTTATTCTCTTGCTACAAGTACTTTTCATGTTGCCTTGCACAAAGGATCTTGTGTGAAGTCTCTTTCGTCCTATTCCCCTTCTCTTGCCTCGTCACCAGCTTCTTTCGCTGCTCCGAGACAAAGCCTCCTCCAGACAACGACAGCACCAAAGGACCTCCAGTCTAACTCACCACCAAAGCAACACAAGGGCTGCTTGGTCTTGTGCCTGCAGCAAAGAACGGCGGATCGGTATCCGCGTGAAGTAGACAAAGTGCGTTGCAGCGGCAGCGTGCACCAGGTATGTCGCCAGCCCCTAGTCCTGCAGATGCGCATGCACTTAGGCGTATGAGACAAACTGCTGGGAACACTAGTAGCAATGGATTCATGTACTTACAAGACATGCAGCAAGACATCAACGGACCTCTTCAGGTCCCGTCGATCAGTTTTCCTCCTGAAAGAAACCTCAACATTACACTTACCTGATAGTGGCACAAGTTGACAATGCCTTCGACTACGATGGTCACCCGCGGTCACTCTCACGGAGACGAGTTCGGTCTTGCCGCCATCGCAGAGCACAACGCCACTGGTACTGAACAGTTTCCTTCATACAACGAGGAGGCCAAGGGACTGGGCATCTATGTCAGTACTGATCTCCAATGAATGTGAAAGCTCTTGACTAACCATTTCGCAGCACGATGGATATGCCCCAGCCTACCAGGACAGCCACAGCTACGTCCAAAGCCCACCAACGCCCAGCCCAAGCGATGGTGTCCGCACCAGAAGTGGCCGCACTACCAGGAGGACAGATTCTCCTTTCAGCACCAGCAAGTCCAGGATGTCGATGTCACCCATCAGCAAATCCAAGAGGACCAAGAAAAGCAAGCTCGACAAGTCGAAGACTCCTCAGCTCACCGCGCCGCTCTCGGTCTTGACCAAGGACATGGATGTACCAATGAAGGACATGGACACATGGGTGCACCGGCCAGCCGACATCCGAAGACTAGAGGTCGAGAAGCGCAACGGATATGTCACCCGCCCGATGAATTCCTTCATGCTATACCGGTCAGCATATGCCGAACGCACCAAGCAATGGTGTCTCCAGAACAACCATCAAGTGGTGTCATCTGTATCAGGCGAGAGCTGGCCAATGGAGCCTCCCGAGGTTCGCGAGCAATTCAACGAGTGGGCCAAGATTGAGCGTGCCAACCATGCCGCCGCACACCCAGACTACAAGTTCTCTCCCAGCAAGGCCACCAGCAAGCGACGCAAGGACGAAGACTCCGACAACGACGAGCCAGATGGCCTTGACGATCCTGACGGAGAGTATCGCGGCGGCCGTAACGTCCGGCAAAAGCGCCATCACAACCCGACTCCAGATCCCGCTCTCCTTCCCAGCAGCCACGGCTTCGAATCGACGCCATACTACGGCCAGCAGAGCGCAGCCTACGAGCAGTCGCAGTTCCAGTACGTCGCCGCTCCTGGCCGACCGCTCCCATCGAACATTGCCTTCGACCCCAGCGGCATTCCATACAACCCTCAGACCGGCACCTACATCCAGTCAGTCGTGGCGCAACAACCACAATATCAGTACGCCGTGCAAGAGCCACTCCCTCCGCGCGAGCCAACACCCCAGTCCCTCGGCACCTACGGTCTTCCAAGCGGCCAACCGCAAGAGCAGCTCTTCGCCAGCTCCCGTACCTCGACTCCAATGCAGCAGCAGTACAACCAGTATGGCCAGCCCATCTACCCGCAATACACAACCCAACAGGCGCACTACCAGCAACCTTACCAAGCGGTGGTTGAGCCTCATATGTATGAGCACCAGCAGTACCTGCAAGCCCAGCTCCAGCCTCAGCAGGCCATCGACCCTTCGTTGGAGATCATGCTGAGCGACGCTGCGGCCGCGAATGGCCAGGAATCGCATTTCGAGTCGGCCATGGGCGACATGACGACAGGAGACTTGGGTGTGTTGGAGTACTACGACCAGCAGACGAGCCCGGATGCGACTTTGGCTCCACCGTGGTCGCCGACCGATGGACTGAAGTAAGTCGGCATGCAGCGATGCGTCGCGGCGTGCATCGGTGGTGTTTGAGATTGATATAGACAAAGCGTTCTGATGTTATTGTGGGTAATAATACCTTACTGTACCTTCGTACATTATTCCGAGTAATAATTGCAATACAACGAACCATTTCTCGTCATAACATTCAACCTTCCGAAGACCAGCGTCCCCAGAAAGTGAGAAAGGAAGAGGACGTTGCGACGAGGTCAGGATATGCGACAGGTACGGGCGGTAGGTACAATGTCTTTGTTCCCCGGCCGTCGCACACACGGATACTTGCATGGTTCCCCGTGACTTTGTGCTCGTGGAACAAATTCCTTCCACCCTGGTACGTCGCACGCGGTTGCTGAAATTGTTGAGATGCATTGCGATCCCTGTCGAAAGTGGCAGAGATTTGAAACGAGAAGGCTGCTGGAAGCAAGTTCGGGGGCGATTCAGGTTCAGGAGCTGACGGCGGAGCGGAGGGGTAGGTGGTCTGTGAAGCGAATGCGTGCAGACTGTACCAACCTTCGTTTTCCGGAATGATAGGCTCGAGAAGGGAAACTCATCTAGGGTGAAGAGAACAGACGCGTGTTGGAAGTTTGAATCTTGGTCAGGCGTCCAATTCTGCAGTGATTTGTTTTCACTCAAGATACCACTCCAGGCGACGAGTGGACATCTTGTGCACACAAGTAAGGTATCTTTCGAATGTAGGTGCCTTCCGCATCGATCGCCCAGAGTGGACCTGATCACAAGAACAAGATGTGAAAAAAAGTGATATCCATTTCTTTCGCTAAACATAACCTTCAATGACCTCCGCCTTGCCCTCGCGAGAGAATATATTTGCGCTCACGGTATTTGTTCCGGCAACCTCGCTTTACGAGGCGCCCAATCCATTCCTATCCCTTCCCATTCATGTCATCCGCTTCATTCCATCTTCATGCCTGTACCCAAGAAAGTCTATCCCACATCAACCACCCGCCCTAACAGCAGCTCCGCCGCCAGCCTCGACTGCGTCGCCGTTTTCTCGTCTCCGGCCTTTGACTGTAGCTTTACTAATCACACCACCCTCCTCGGCACCCTCCATATCCTCGTCCTCTACCTCGCCGCCAGCCTCTTGGCTCTGGTCAGGCATATCGGCATCTACAGGCGTAGCGTTCGTATTCGCAGCAGAAGCTTTTGCGGCTTGCTGCATGGCCCAAAGCGCGCACTCGTCCAGCTCGTTGGCATCGGCGGGTTTGGAGCGTAGCCATTTCATGCGAGGACCGGTTTTGGCGACTTCGGACACGCGGAAACCGTAGATTCGCGGCTCGTAGATGCTGGCGTAGCCGAGGCCAGGAGCGAGGTTGCGAGGTGTAACGCCGTTGATGTTTTCAGGTTGAGGAGGAAGAGGGACGGGGTTGGCGTTTGCGGTTGCGCTGCTGCTTGTGTTGTTGTTATGAGTCTGTGCCGGGGGCGGTGGAGCGGAGTTTGTTAGAGATGATGAGAGGCTGGAGCGGGCGGTTTTTGTTCCTGATGGTCCTGTGCTGCTTGAAGGCCCGGTGGCGAGAGGGTCGGTAAGGGGTGCTGCTGGAGGAAGGGCGGGTGTGTCGCCACCGACGTCGAGTTCGGGGAATGTCATGAAAAAGAGGCAGCCGAATGTTGTGCCGAAGAAGGCGCCGTCGACTGTCTGGAAGCGCGAGTTAGGTGGCGTGTAGACGTCGAGGCAGCTCGGGCAGAAGAGTTTCACTGTCTCTTGGCCTGGGATGTCGGAGCAGCCGACAGGAAGGACGCGGGCGCCGTAGCAGTGCACGCGAGGGCAGTGGCCAAAGTGACCGAGCTCGTATTTCTCTGCCATCTGCTGGATGCCTTGCCGACTGGTGATGAAGCGCTGGTGGATCAAGCCATATAGCATCTCGGCCGAGCTCTCGATCACACTCAAGTCGCTGGCCATACGCAAATGCCGCCTTTCCGCCGCGTCCGCACGCTTGTACGCCCGGCCCTCAGCATCCATCTCATCGTCGTCGTCATCGTCATCTTCCTCCTCTTCATCCTCCTCATCGCTCGCATCTTCAGGCTCAACGTCCAGAATCATCTCCAGCGCCTCTTTGTACATGGGCACCTGGCTCTGCAAGCCAGTCAAGTTGAAGTCATCTTCGATAAAGTCCTCGCTCACTTCGGCAAAGTATTCGTGGCCGACAAGCGAGCAGAAGGCCGAGATCCACGACTCGGGTGCTTGTGAGGAAGAGCTCATGGTCGAGTTGTCGTCAAGAGCGGTTTCGTCGATCGTGAGCGACTCTCCCAGCAATCTCGACAGGCGCTCTTCAACGGCGGCGTCGTAACTTGCAGAGGTCGCAGTAGCGGTTTCCGAGAGCTCGGCGAGGTCGTACTCGCGCTTGGGCGCCAGGGTCGGCTAGGTGCTGTTTGTATGAGAGCAGGGTGTATGTGCAGGTGATGCCGCTGTCCGTTCGCTGGCGTATGTATATGTTCCTTGTCCAATCGTGCAGTGTATCGCGTTCTTGAGCTTGCTTCCGGCTTAGCGGTGTAGTCTTGAAGGCCCACTTCCGCTCCTCGCAGTGACTCGTCTTGCGCTGGGCGTGCAAGCGAGCAAGGTGTCCAAGTAAAGCAGTCAAGCTCTTCCTGGCGTTCACTTGATTGTTTCGTCCCTTCTCGGCGTGTCCGAACAAAGCGCAGCGCGTGACAGCTTTCCTCTGCTCGAATGCTTCAAACTCCGAAGACCCCCACCAAAGGCGCAAAATCACCGCCCGTGCTGCTCCGATGCCTTAGGTTGTATTCGACAATTGTCCAAAGTGCGGTGGCCGCAGATGCGGATGCGACCAGCGTTGTCGAGGTATGTGCGTACGAGAAGCTGGCTGAGTCGCTGGCCAGAGTCGTGTCGATTGGGCTTTGGGTTGCGCGCGGGCGGGCGAAGTGGGATGAGTGTGGAAGTGAGAGAGCAAAGGTGGAGTGAAAGCGCACACGAATCGCGCAACCCCAGCGAAACGTTCGACGCTGGCTGGCCACGCTGATCACGACACGACGATGGCGACATGCGTTTCATTTAAATTGATAAACACCTTGTATAAGGCAGACTGACTGTATGCATACACGCTGAAAAATATATACAGGGCTGATTATTTATACACTCATCAAGCATGAAGCATCACCCGCCTACACCCGTCACAACCTACCCATTAGAACAAATCATCAAGCATCCCCGTCAACCCAACCTGCCCGACATCACCTTGCTGCTGCGATCCCTCCACGTGCTGCGTGAGGTCCTGTACCGACAGCTGTCCGCCATTCATACCCACATGACCCTGGCCCATAGCCTGTAACCCACCGGCCGCTTCAAACAGACTCGTCAGATCGTGCGCCATATTCTCAGGACTGCTGCTGTGCTCCTTCCAGCTGCCTTGAGTACCGCGGCGGCCGTTGAAATCGACGTCGTTGACATTGACGCCTGCAAGGCCCGCCATGGCGACTGCGGCGCTGCGACTGGGGTCTGATTCGGCTTTGGGCTGAAGTTGGGATTGAGGTGGTGTCTGGATCTGGTGTGGAGAAGGATCTTGTTGAGGGGTGGGTAGCTGTGGTTGTGTGTTCGCTTTGCCTGCCACGAGGCCGAGTTTGGGCGCGACTTCTTTGAGGTGGCGGATCGTGTTCCAGAGCCGGTTGCTGATCGGACTGCCTTTGCTCAAGACCCGGACCAGTTCCAGCGCCATGTAAAACTCCTCGCGGACGTTGTCGGCGAATTCGGCGGGCGTGTGCGCGACAGCTAAGAACAGTACTGCTAGTGCTCCCGTCAAGAATGGATTGAAGAGTGCCTGTTGCGTATGGTAGATGTCGGACGTCTGGCTGATGTGAGTGAGGACGCGAATGGTATCCTTCGCGACGTCAACTGATGTTTGGGCCTGCTGTCGATTTTGCATGATACTCGTTGCTGAGTGAAGTACAGGACGATAGATGTGTATGCGCATCTGGTTTGCGCGGAGGTAAAGAATAGCCTGTAGACGGTGGCCTTTACGAGAAGATGGAGGTCCAGCTTGAGGAGGCTGAGATGGATGGTCGAATTTCAGCATGGGAGGAATGCTTCTGTGCCAATCAATGACCTGGTAGTCGAGATACGCCATCTCAGGGACGTTGACAGAGCCACTGCCATCGTTGGCAGCTGTAGGTGTCTTCGACACTGTCCGCCAGACTCTGCTGCTGATTTCGCAGAATCTAGCCATTGCCGAAATGTACGACGTCCGATCTTCAGGTTTGGGCACTGAAGGGTCGACGTCAGTATCTTGCAAGGCAAAAGGCATTCCTGTTCCGAAGCTGAATCTGCGGTCGAGAATGTAGACCGCCCAGAAGAGCAAGACTGTCTGGCGGCGTTCGTTGAGGTCAGAAATCTTTTCGTAAGTTTCGTGGCGATGGAGACCAAGCTCGACACATCGTCTGGCCGCCAGTCCGACGATTCGCCAAGAGGCTACTTCGTTGTCGCAATGGAATTCGTACAATGCCTGTGATCATATCAGTGTGGGACGCTCATGATCAATCGATAATAAAACATACCGTCAAGACGAGGAGTCTTGGAGCTTTGTCCGAGATCATATATCCATTCGTCGCGTCCTCTCGTGCTTTCTGCACTCCCGGACTCTCAAAAATGTTTCGTCCCAGTTGACTACTGCCGGATCCCTCCATGGTCAGCGCGCAGGCAATGATCAGCTTCAGGACGATGGTGTTATAGTCGTCAATGGCGTCCGCGCCTGGGAATCCTTGCTGAACCAAGCCATGCCGCCTAGCAGCATCAATGAAACTGTAAAGACGCTCGGTATACTCCATGACGGTCTGTATGTCCAAAACAGGGTACATGATCCCCATCTCGTCTTCGTATACTTGACAGAGTCGAAGCGCCTCTTCTTTGCTGACGCTGTAGATCGGGTCCTTCTCTTCGTGAATATTGTGGATCAATTGCATGTTGCGCTCGATCTGACCTGGCGATGAGGATGGCTGTAGCTCATGAACATTGTTCCCGTTGGCTTCCGCTTTCCCGTCTGTAATGCCCATAGTCTGAAGGCTGTTGTCGGCGACTCCAAAGCTGAATTCTGTGCTGGTCGGGCCACGGTACGTGTTCTGAGGCTGCTGTTGCTGCATTGAGAAGCTCCGTGACTTTGAATGCGCAGGCGACATGGACATGGATCCGCTAGGCGCGGCTCTTGGTAGCCCGAATGTGTGGTTCTGCAATGACGGATCGATCGGCGTGCTGGTGTGTGATGGCGGAGGGAGACTCGGTGGCTGCTGTTGCTGCTGCTGTGGGATCTGCTGGACAGACGGTGGCGCCGTCGAGTGTCCCAGAGCAGTGCGCATGCTGTTCACATTCTCGAAAAGCACATTGACCTGGTCCTGCAGCGAGGCCATATGCGCCGCCATGTCCTTGTACTCCTGCGAGTCCTTGAAGCCATTGCAGCAATTTGGCGCATAGACGCACTCGAGGTTCAAGTTTCCGCAGCGCTGGCAGGGCGTCTGGCCATTGCACTTGATCTTGCGACGCTTGCACTCATTGCAGGCCAGTGAAATGTATCGCGAGCGACGCGACTTGCTATTGGCGCCTTGCGAGCCGTCGTCGGCCTTCCTCTTGTTGCCATGCACGTCGCCGGCATTGTCGTCGTACTGAGGATGCGCGTGCTGCGGTTGTTGTTGGGGCTGGTGTTGGCCAATCTGGCTATTTGCATGAGAGGCGATCTGCGCCAACCCATGCGTCGCATCCATGGCTGCTCGGCGTGCTCTACGTGGTGTAAGTCGTTCAAGCGCAGAGATTCCGCAACTGCGGAATGAAGGAGGATTCGGGCTGGAAAGTGGAGATGCAGCGCAACTCGGCTCATGTGAAGGCCCGGGGTCAGCCGGCTGATCTTGATCTTCACGAGCCGAGAGCCATCTCCATCTCCGCCGCGCTATATCGCGGCACGCTTCATGGATCAACCATGACAACACTGTTTTGGGGAGTCAAAGATTGTTCTTCAATTTGAGCTCGCCGAGTCGAGCAACGCTATGTACGCTTCCAGCCAATTCATTCGCCAAATATATCAGTCTGTACAGTCATTATACGGTCCTTCTGATTGCCCTCCATCCGTGCTCGATTATAGTGGAATGTACTCAAGCATGCGAATGATCGCTCTCGCGAGGAGTGGCTGTCGTATCGATTAGCTTCGTTCAGATTGCACAATATTCACAATTGCCGTCACTTACAGCTTGCACTCCTCTCATTCCAGCTCCAGGTGTGGCTACCGTCTGCGTGCCATCGAGAACGAAGCCTCCTCCTCCGCCAGCAGTGTTGGTGCTACCGCTCGTAGGAGCTCCCGTCTGTGTGGTGCTCGCTGTGACGAACAGTCCAGAGTTACTGGTGCCCGATGAGGTTCCCGTGGCAGTTCCGGTCGATGAACCAGTCTTAATCGCCCCGATCGTGCCTGTACAAGCTGCTCCTCGTGGGCAGCATGCGACGTGTCCAGCAGCGTCAGCACTGCATCTTGCGCTGGGCGAGCAGCACAGGCCTGGTGCGCCGATGTTGGCGCAATTGTTGTAGCTTGACGGACAGGTGTCCTCGTTCTGGCGTCGGAAGAGGTTGTGGTGTGGCTGCGGCGCTTCTTGTGGCTTTTGTTGCGGTGCGTACGGTGCCTCTTGTGGTGGGATGCTTCCCGCAGCAGGTGGTAGGTAATCAGAGATCGATATGGGTATGGCGGAGAGGAAAGGTTGGAAATCTGGAAGTTGGAGGGCCGACACTGTTGCCGCGCATAATGCGAGGACCGGGATTGAGTAACGCATGTTGTGTGTTCGTTTGTGTGTCACCGTCGCTCTTGTGGTGTACTTCGTGGGTGCCGTTGGGCAGCGGTGGAGCCGTCAGCCTTGCACGGCGTAGGTGATTTTGCGCTCGATAGAACGACGATTTGATTCGGGTTGGTGCGGTCTGGCTCAGCGAGCGTGGTTGAGATATGAATATGTGTGTCCAGCGAAGACGTTGGAGTGTCCAGTGGCCGACAGCTCAAACAACGGTAGAGCGTGGTGGATGCATGCATGCGTTGGTAGTACCTTAGTAGTGTGAGCTCATGCGGAGAAGCGTGTGCCCAAAACGGCACTGTGTTTTCCCTTCCGCCTAGCAACCAGCCAAGCGCGTCATCAACCGATATGACCAGACATTTTGACGAGGCCTTGACCACTTATGACATGTACCTACCTGTATATTGATCACTGTAGCCTTGACTGCTATCGAGTATGCCGAAGCACCCTTTGAGGAATCTCGGTTTCAGTCACCTGTTCAAATGGCACGCACTCGCATCAGTCAGGCCCAATGGCTTCGCTCACTTCCACAGACATTTTGCGCTGTGAACTATCAAGACACAACTTGCACTATGATCAGGTGAGATACAATCATGATCCTGCATGTGAATGACAAGGTAGACATGTGTTTTCTCGACACGCTCTTGCCATGCCTCGAGCTACTCTCTTCAAAGCGTGCCTACCCACCATCCCACCATCGCCACCTTCCTCAGCCCTCCTCTCATACACCTGCCACAAGCATAGCATAACAACAGGCAAGCACCCAGCATGTTGCTGCTTGTCTTCCACGCGAGCTGTTGTTGTCGTCGTCCGTCTCTCCCACTCCCTCTCACCAACACCATCACACTCCACCCGCAGAGATCCTCTGAATATTGGCCACACAAAACACACTACTCAAATCACCCAATCCAGCCAACACGCTGCTACCTGCAATCATGCAGTGGCTCCCAATCTTCCTCGCTGCGAAAGCACTCGCTGCAACCACTTACACCGTCACCATTCTCAACGACGAACCGGACCGTCGCACTCTGAGCACCCCTTCCACTACTGCCGCTGGCGATGTTATTTCGTATGTCACCCTGTACCCGGACGGCGTCAATACAGACGGCCAGACCAGGTACGCTCTGCAGACAGGCGCCACTGCCAGCCACACGGTCACCAGCTTTCTGAGCGTCCCGACGTCAACCTCCGCGACAGGGACGGCATCAGGTACTTTGACTCAGACCCTGCCGTGGCAGCAAGGCCACCACATCGAGGTGATCACCATCACTGAACCGGACGGCACCGTTCACGAAGTCACTCGCATAGACCAGCAGAGCACTCATGTCACAGTCTCGCCCACAACCAAGTCGGACGGGAAAACGGTTCTTGTGTCGTCTGGATTGTCTCCGACCATGGGAGGTGTCACCACAACCACTGTCACTGCCTCTCCAACTACCGTTGACACACGCGAGAAGATCTTCGACAAACGCAATCGCGCTGTGCCATTCTGTGACAATGGAAAGATCGCCTGGGAGACTGTCCCCCAACCTTGCTGGCCTGTCTACGATATGATGTTGCCCACTCCACTGCCCGTGAACACCACCAGGCACTCCAAATGCAAGCATGAGCCGCGTGAAACGATCAAAAATCGCATCGCATACATGCCAATGAACAATGCTTCAACCCCGACTCAAGCAACATCTCCTGCAGACTCAACCGAGACAGCCTACGTTGACAACTCTCGCCACCACGAGAAGAGAAGCCTCTTCGGAGAGGCCTTCAAATCCTTTGCCAGAGAAGCTGCCGAAGAGCAGAGGGATGAATGCGCTTTGATCCAAGACGTTGTTGACTACGGCACGTGTAACGGCGTCAAGCTGATCGCAAACCAGCGAGAATACGTCAGGTATCAGCCGAAACACCGCAAGGCCTGGATTTTCAGGTACTGGTGGATCCCTCTCCTCGCACTTCTTGGACTATTCCTCCTTTGCCTGATACCATGCTTGCTCTGCTGCAACCCATTCAGACGCAACCGAGATGGCAAGAACAAGGAAGCTGTCACCGTCGCCCAGGGAAAACCTGCTGCCGTTGCAGGAGCCGCTACAAGTGCCACGGGCGGTTCTACCACAGGTGCTGGAGGTGGTTCCACTACAGGTGCTGGAGGTGCTGGGAATGCTGCAAGTGGCGAAAAAATTGTCGCAGGAGGCACAACGGCTACTGGTCCAGCTCCTACTGGTACTGCAGCCCCGGCTGAGGTTGTCACCACCACAACAACTGAGCCCGCGAACAACCAGGGCACAATGCGCCGTGCAGCAGAGGAAGGTCGCGCTGGACAACGCGTCCGGTTCGACGGACAGTCGCCTGACACGCCGGCCACAACGACTCATCAGGTCGACGGCACCGCCGAGCTACGCACTGGCAGCGAGGTCTTCGACGTCGGCTCCATGCGTGGCCGTAAGCGCAACCGCGGCGATGAGCCTCTCTAGGCGCCCGACTCATCTGGCGTTGTGAACCACAACGACGAGGAGGGCAGATTTGCCAAGTGGGCATTATTCCCGCGCTCTGTGTTCAAGGGTCACGGCGGCAGAGGTCACTGATCGGGATATCTGTTGATGTCCTGTTTGCTTGCCATCCAGCAGGCGCTCCAACGCTTCACTTTCTTTTCCTTTTGTCTTGTGCAGTATGACTTACGATGGTATTGTGTACGGCTGACATGGCCTACTTCTACGACGACACGAATGTATGGCCGGCATGGATAATGATGGGTCTTGTTTCGTGGTTTTCTTTCTCCTTTATCTTCAAGCTCAGACGGCGAAAGCTCGTCTGGATTGTTGGTCTGATCCTAAGCGCACGGTTATCATTATGGAATTGGGTTCTAGCACAGGCTTTGAGTACACTACAGACGATTGAATTGAAGTAATGTCTTCTCCATCATCACATCGTCCCACAGAAATGTTCAAATGGCGATATCGATCAGAATTGCCAACATGATGTCGTCGAGTCTCTTTGAAAGGCCAACCCTGCTAACCCCAAATGGCACAAACACGGAGACGGAGTGTCTCGCCGAGGTCCAAAGTCACTTTCTGCAAGTCCCTGAATCGATGTCATCACGAGCCGCCAAAGTGCTGCGGCGCCTCATCGCCTCAATCCAGGCAAAAGGGCTAGACCATGCGAGGCTCGAGGGGCCGCGCAGGAACTGCGTTTGCTACTGCTGCTGCTTTTGCGACAAGCACCGTTTTCGATATTAGAACATTTTGCAAGTGAGAGACGTTCTTTACGACCGATAAGATCTCCAAAGTTGTTTGAGCCTTTGAAACAACTTCCGTGGGAAGCTTTGAAACGCACCTCGCAAACACTAGTATCAGTACTGCAGCGACGCGATCGCGAGGCGCATTCGCGACGCTGCTTTGAGGGCTTATGGTAGGCCATCTCACCTCTTTAGAATTGGAAAAAAGATACGACGAGCAACGCCATGTCTAACATTATACTCCAACACAGGGCTGCTGCGCCTCCCGCACGACCACATCTTCCGACCATGACCATGCCGCCCAACCACCAATAGCTAACAATGCCGGCGGAGGCATCCCTAACTCCTCTCGCGCCGCCATAAACCAACCCTCAGCCTCCGCCTCAACATCCGACCCGACCTCGCGACGCCCTTCCTCAAATTCACAGGGCCGGCCAAACGCTCCAATCCGGCCTCCATCACCATTGCCCACCAGTCCCACCTCGCCAACAACCGGCAAAACTACGCCCTGGACCCGCGCGCAGCTCGACGCCGAGCGCGAAGCTTTCTTTGATACTCGCGTGACGGGCAGTGCGGAGGCTTGGAGTGCTCTCAAGCTTGTGTGCGAGTGTTTGCGGCGGGGAGACACTGCGCAGGCGCAAGGGATCTTGGACGCGGTAGGGTTGAACGTTCCTGATGGACGGGTGGCGGTTGGCAGTGAGGCGAGGAGGAGTGGGAGGATGAAGAGGACAGGAGGGGTCTTTGATGAGAGGGGCGTGGGGTATGATATTCCTGGGTGGGTGGTGGCGGATCCGGGGGATGTTGTTGAGGAGGGTGGTGGTGGTGGGGAGAAGGGAGAGGAGGAGAAGGGGAAGGGCAAAGCTGGGGCTGTTGGTCAGGTTGTCACACTGAAGGCGAGACTGAGTGATCGGTCTTTGGATGTTGTGGTGCAGATTGGCATGGGGCAGACTGCTGCTGTTGTTTGTGAGGAAGTTCTTAGGAGGATTGGTCCAAGGAAGATTCGGCTGCTGTATCTGGGCCAGGTGTGGTCAGAGAGCAAGACGCTGGAAGAGCTGGGCTACAAGGAGGGAGATGTCGTGAGTGTTTTTGTCTTTGACGACGAGTAGCATGGGCAGGAGGCGAATGCATCAGACTCGAGGAAGTTCAGTATCGAGCTGCACGCAAGCATCGCACGCAATTCATGGAGTTTGGGGTTGATACCATTGTAATCTTATGCATATACGCATTGTCTTTTTCTCTAAATCACTTTTCTTATACACATGTGAATTGCAGCATTGAACGTAAGATATGATCTTCGTCTTGGTCTCTCAATCAATCGCGCCAAGCTCAGGCAAGCTGGAGCTTGATCTCGGACATGCATTCGGACCCTTGCTCTCTACCACTACTACCACTCCTCTTGCACGACCATTCATCGCGCCTTTCAGCAAACCTCCCACGCATGGCACGATAGCGATTACATGCCACGCTTCCTGGTCCCTCGCCATGTGAGCGCCCACCGCATCAGCGCGATAGCTCTATATCGCGCTCTCCTCCAACAATCCCGCGCCGTGCCATTGCCCGCTCAGTCACAGAATGAGCTGCAAAACATCGTACGCAACCGCTTCAAGCAGGTCATCCACTTGCACAGCTATCAGCGTTTGAAGCTCGCCTTCCAAGCCGGCTATGAAGCCGTCGATCATCTGGACGCAGCCGTCGCAGGCGACGAGAAAAGCACGAGCTACATCGCTCAATTGCTAGCGAAGGCGCCGGCGAAAGTAAAGGCTGATCCACCGAAAGCTTTACCACCCAAGAGCAAGAGGGAAGAAAGAAGCCGCAGCGAGGGCGAAAGCACAGCATCTACATCTACAAGCAGAACACAACCTTTTAAGCCCAGCGACGAGCTCCTCTCACGGCCACACCCTCTCTCCCAGATCTCAGGAAAACGCCATATCCCCGTCCTCTTCAACGCAAATAACATCCCCGTCCTACGGATCAAGAAACCCCAACCTGAGAACCTCTCCAGCTTCCTCAAGAGCCGCATTAAGCAGCGCCAGCGCCGCCACAATCGCAGGCACTGGCTTGCGGAGCAGATCGAGTTTGCGCAGTATGAGGATCTGTGGGATGAGATTGTGGAGAGACAGACTGGGACGAGAGACGGTCAAAAGGGCAGGAAAGGGAATGGGGAAGAGCCTACGTGGGCTGAGGAGTTTGAGATTTCGAAGGAGGAGGTGGAGGATCTGATTGCGCTGGAGCAGAGGAAGAATGCGGAGATGGCGTTCAGGATGCAGGAGATTGTGGACAGAGAGACGGAGGCGTTTGAGAGGGAGAGGGCGGAGAGGAAGGAGAGGAAGAGAGCGGAGAGGATGGAGAAGTGGAAGGCCTCTCGAAAGCTTCAAAGCTGAGGCAGCTGGTTAAGGAACTAGCATGTTTCCTTGTAATGTTATCAGGGCTCGTGGAAAGTCTAGTCGGAAACCCCTTCAAGCAAAGGTTGGATATCATGTGCATCTTGATGAGACTCAGAATGCTCGCGTGTGGGCATTCCATAGTTACCTTCGATCTCAAAGCAATGCCTCGTCCTGTGATACTGTACATTATCCTGATTATCGTGCTCTCCTGGTTCCGCTTGCTATGACTGATGACTACCTCCACCCGTCCTTCGAGTCTTATGATAGATCAAACCGCCTTCACATCACCCCAGCTGACTCAAGATTGGATCATCTCCACGACGGTCGGTTGAAGTTCCGAGTTGAGCGTGAAGTCGCTCCAGGGCAACATCCCGTCTGAACAAGGGGTGCGTGACGAGTCCGCGACATTTTCGGCACATTTGAAGGCCTCGCTCCTGCGCAAGTCTGCCACAATCGCATTCATCGCCCTATTCTGTTGGTCAGCAATGGAGGCGAGAGTAACGCTCTGTCTTGACAGCCACTTACTCCGTAGTAAAGAAGGCTGCGCAAATCTGATCTGTTCGCGTATTCTGGCCTGTACTTGATCCTGCGGTGCTGTTTGTCGGGCACCGACCTCGTCTGTTCAGCAAGCACGCAAGGAATGCAACGCCAACGCTCCACAAAATAAGAGTAGAGCTCGCACACGCAGACCTTACAGGAGTCGTCCACTGACGGGCATATAGGTTCGCAGTCCTCGCAGAATGATTGCCAACCGTTTCCCGAGAGGATGTCCTGGGCTTTGACGAGTTCAATGCTGTGGGGAATGACAACTCCTCCATCAAGATCGTCGCAGATTGCATATTCATAGACATCCCATTCGTCTTCTCCAATAGTGAGTGTGCGCTCGAGCATTGTGCTTTCAGGGTACAAAACATGGAACCGACAGTTCTGCATAGTGTCAGCGCACGAGTGCATATCATGGAGTGCTGATGGGTGACCGTACGTTGCAGACCATGGCTCTGCATTCGACGCATGGCGAAGCCTCTTTGCCTTTGCAAGTCCGCGTGGCTTTCGCCGGGTCACACTCCCAATGCCCGAAAACGCGCGCTTGTGCGATGATGCCCTTGCCGTCGCACGTCGACTCGGCCATGAGGACTTTCAGTATGACTGAGCTTGCTGCAACATATTGCCAGTGTTCCCTGGAAGTGGCGCCAAGATGGACTATGTCTGCGCTGGAAAGATACGCGCAGAGTGAGGTGAGCAGCTCATATTGCGAGAGGAGAGTCGTGATTGGAGAAGCTGGAGTCGAGGATGCTTTGGGCGCAGGCTCTCTGCGGTATTTGATCTTGGCTTGTCTCATGGCTGAGTGTTTTGGTATAGTGCTGGCTCTGGGCATCAGGAAAAGGGTTTCGCCCGTGTTGTTTATGTTTATGTCTGGACGAAAGCATAGTCATTGTCTGGAGACTCAAGACGCGAAGGTGGCGAAGGCAGCAGAAAGCATGTCGAGTGAGGAAGGAGCGCCTTGAGCGCGTCTTGAAGCGGAAGCAGAGGCAGTTGCGCGAAGTACACTCAAGGACGGGCGGGCGATTATGGCCACACAAAGACAGTTGGCATGCTGAAAAAAAGAGGCTATTTCACATGAGTTTGCCGCTTCAATTGTGAGTTCGCGTCTGGAATGATCGGATGGAATTATTCGGTGGTGTAAGTCGTCCGTACTTGTATCTCTGAATTGGTGAGCAATTCACTCTATAGGAGCATTTCCTAAGAGATCTGGCGGGTCCTTGTCTCCACTCCAAGCATGTATCAGGAGGATCAAGTCGTTCTCGGAATCTTGCGCCGCATCCGTAGGGTCGATTCCTCTTTACCGACTCGTGTACGAGCGACGCCCAGCTGCGCCTAGCCTCACGCCAATCCGCAGCCATGGCTACATGAGCTGTGTTTCTTCAAAGAAACCCATTGACACATACTGTGTTGTCGTTGTTGGCCTCGATGTCCCAAACTAAGATACTGGAGCCGCTTTCCCAGCTCAAGCCGCCGCTGCACCAGCAGCCTGTTGTTGTCCCTGGCCCTGTTGCTGCAACATCTTCTGTCTCAAGACCTCCTCAATCATCCTCAAGTTGTTTGCTTTGCCATTGACAACGTTCTCCAGCTCCTTGATGTTGCCTGCAAGCTCCTCGATCTTTCCATTATAGAACGTGATAGCATCATCTGTGGTCTTCTCGACATAGAAGCCGGTGCCGACATCGACGAGTACATGCTTAGTACTGGCGAGCTTTCCAGGGACGTAGAGCGAAGAAGTTAAAGGTACGAGGAGAGTTTTTTCTGCATCGCTGTTAGAGAAACGCTGTGGCTGGAGAAACCAACGCCAAACGCACCTTGTGCACTGCCCGCAACACCATCTTTGACGCTAACAACGCAGTCCTTGAACTTCTGCTGCGCAACCCGGAGGTTTTGATACGAGTTGGTCAAGTGCTGGACCTCATCGTCAAACTGCTTCTTGACCTGAGAAAGTTGCTGGACGCTGAGCGCATCCAGGTTGACTACACAAGCATGTATCAGCACGTGATACAGCAGTCTACTGATACTACAGCAATCGTATAGGATATGCGCTAGCCTTACTCTGATTTGCCTTGCCGTCAGCCATTGTTTGCGATTTCCGTCAATAATAATTATTGCCCTACAAGCTGTCAAGCAACGTGAAGTCGCAAGATCATCGGCGCTAGATTGAACCCCTCCACAAGGCAATTCGGAGCGAGGCAGCACGCTTCACATCAGACTTCACGTCACGAGACGCACAGACAAGGTTCATCGCTTATCTGATTGACACAAAATCAAGCTCACACCAGCAGGGCTCGCGCGTCTCGCTGTACTGATGTATCCTGCGAATGCGAATTTCAGGCTTCACATGACCGTCTGCATTCTGATAGCTTGGAAGGTTCATCAATCTCACGCCGGCAATCCGGCTCTCTCAACCCTCGTGATTCTGACGGGACAATATTATTCAGCTATCGCCGGCATCGCAGCTTCTGGGGTACCTCCCAGCCATCGGCCAGCATCAGCCCTCCACCAGTCACCGACATCGTAAGTGAGCATTGCCTGATGCAGCAGCGCAGAGGACACCGGTCCAGCGCTCGGCCAATTAGCACGTCAGAATGGGGTACGACGCCTCGCTGAGTTTGGTTGGCGGCCCACGTAGGAATCCTCTCGTGTCAAGTGCAGGGCGCAGGGCGACGGCCAGAGTGTGGCCGAGCCACTCTCAACCTGCATGCGCGGTGTCCCGTGGAGGACGGCGGGGCTGAAGTTGAGTAGCAATCGTACGCCGCGTTGAGCCGCATTGCCTGATGGGGCCTGCACGAGACACGTGTCATGCCATTTGTAAGAATGGCACAAGGGAGCAGTGCTTGCTGGGAGTGAGGCGTGTAGTCTTCGTCAAAATCACGCGCAAAGACGGCAGACGACGAGCAGTTGTCGGAACAGAGGGTCGACTTCACGTTTCATACGCAGCCAGGCGATCGACTGCAGCCAATGATCCGCGCAGCTGCAAGTGATACCGCAATGACCCGGGCGCAGCCGTTGTGTGGAGCCAGCGCAAAAGCGCGCTAGCAGCGAGGAGTCATACTTAGCGCGGCGACCTCAGGCGCACGGTGTCGAAATTCTGCCGCCTGACCATACATCAACTGCCTCTCCCCGCCGTTTTCCTCCATCCTCATACCACAAACACACACACACACCAAACAATCATCAAACGAAGCAGACAACATGGCTGCTTCATACTAGACTCCGTCGCCCACCATACCCGGCCCACCCCATAACCATATCAACTCCACTCCATTAGAGATCCTCCGGGACCTCTCACAAAACGCTTCCTGTCGTATCGACTCTCAAGCCTTCGTGATCTCTAACCGACCGTCCACCACGGCCTACAACGAGCAATCATGGCTTCCACTACCATCGGACCCATCCGGCTTCGCCCCAACACCTGTGTTCAATCAAGACTTCGAACTACTGCCGCCATCTCCGGCCCAGTCGGCTCCCAATCGAGCGCCCTCGCCCGCTTCGACGCTTCGTCCTACGCTTAAACCCGCCTACCGTTCTGCCCTTGCCTACGCGCACTCGGCTCCCAACTCTACTCAGGCTTTTAGCGATCAGCGATTCTCCAGACGGAACTCCACTCGACCTCCCGTGCCTTTATTCCAATCCAACTCGACCGGCAACATTCCGGCTACTCGAAACCAGCAGACCATAAACTCCAGTGATATCACTATGGGTAGCTCAGGTACTTCAATGTCTCCGTCTGCGAACATGTCTAGCCCGAGTCTAACATCGCGTCCAGCGAACGTCGCTTACCACGACACCATGGGTGACCTCGGCGCCTTTGAGAACGGCGCAAGCTTCGGTGACTTCAATATGTTCACCGACTTGTCCGCTCTCAGCGCTGCGAACACGAACGCCCTCACCGTTTCTCCTAAGGATCTGTTCAACAGTGATTCGGTGCCGCCTTCAACGTCGTTCACCAATCTGACAACGCCCGGGTCTACTTATCTTGAGACACCGGACAGCTACAATGCGTCCCCTCTCTTCAACGACTCGCTTGACAACACGTTTGACTTCAGCAGCAACTGCAACAGCACTTCCAACTTCTTCCCGGAGCTTGACTCGCTTGTTGCAGCTCCATCCATGGAGCGTACTATTTCCAACAGCTCCAACAACAACCCAATTATTGTTCACCCTGGAGGCCCGGCTCACAACCGCAAGCGCAGCTCTACTACTGCGTCACCGGCTGCGTTCGCTCGCCCCTCCTCTGTTGCTGGCGTTGGCGCGAAGAAGCGCGACAAGCCTCTTCCACCTATCATGGTCGACGAGAACGACACTGTCGCCCTTAAGCGTGCTCGCAACACTGCTGCTGCTCGCAAGTCTCGTGCTAAGAAGGTCGAAGAGCGCGACGGTCTTGAGTCTCGCATTGCCGAGCTCGAGGCTATGCTCGCCACCCAGGCACGCGAGACCGAGTATTGGAAGGCCAAGGCTCAGGGTACTGTCATCGACGATCTGAGCGACTAGAAGTCCTTCACATCCCCGACAGCACCTCGCACCTGGCCATAACGGTTCCTCACTCTCTTCTCTTGGGAACAAAACACAGATGTGATCGATGGTGGTGGAACACCAAGTCCACCTTGCCCTTTCCACTCTGACAATTCTTCTTTCTTTCTGACGGCAGTGTAAGCTTTAGCTCCCGTCTCCTATTGCGAGTGTTCACTTGCTCTCGGTTCTACCTTGTTCTTGCTTTTGCACTAATGGCCGGTTCTGATGTCTCCCACAAAGTGGTGATTTGACTCGTGGCCCAGTTTGATGATTATAATGAGTTTGTTTTATGCTTCTTGCTTTTGGTATTCCATACAGGCTCGAATAGCTCGAAAAGTTAACTGTCTTTACTCTCGCGACACCTTGCTTCATGTCTTCTCTCAATGTCTCACCGTGCTCGCGCCACTCTCTGCTCACCGTCATGTTTTATAACCTAGTCGCCCGAGCCAGCGTGCCGCCATTCCATTGCGTCCCATCCACGTGCCTCTCCGCATTGCTCGAGAGCGGTGTACCCAGATGGCTTCCGCATTTTGTACCCAAGAGGTAGTACTTGCGTATAATTACAGCCCCGTCGAATAAACATCTAGTACCTGTGTATCTCAGTGCCCGGACCGCGCGAGTCCCGCCACAATCTCAGCCGAGATATCTCTCCCCAGCCCATCCTTTCTCGCTTCGATACTGATCTCCTTCGCTTTACTTCTCAGCGCTTCACTCTGCTCGCTAGCTGCCACTTGCAGAATGCCGTCTCTGAGACACTCGGGCGTCCAGTCGGGAGAAGTCTCGCGACACGCCCAGTGTCCTACGCCGATTTGTTCTGCGAGTTGGGCGTAGTTGTAAAGATCGGCCCAGAGAGGGAGGACAACCTGAGGCACGCCGGCGCTGAATAGATGATATTGGTCAGCCGGTGAATTGCTTTTTGGTCTGTTGTGCAAGTCCTAAACTTACGAGATACTCTCATGATACCCTCCAGCGCCACCGTGCGTCACGTGCGCGACGATGTGTCCCGTCTCCATGAGCGACGACGGATCGACGGACAGCCACTGTGTCGCTCTGACACGCTGCGTTGCCTCGAGCGGCTCGATCACAGCTTGCCAGTCGAAATCGACGACGTTTGGAGAGAGTCTGTACTTCCACACGATTTGGATGTCAGGGTTACTTTCCAGCACCAAGCGAATTCCTTCAGCCATCTCTCTAGTCTGCGAGATGCTGTAAGTGAATGCAGAGCCGAGATTGATCAGCACCGTCGGTTTCTGCTGGATCCACTGCACGAGCTCGGCGTCTTGCTCTGAGGCTGGGGCGGCGGAGAGGACCATCGGGCCGGCGCAGGAGACGTTTTGAGGCACGAAGTCTACGGGGATGGTGGCGGCTGGTGTTGTCTGAGTGATCCAGGGAACGTCTGGGCGGTGGAGGCCGAAGAAGTTGATGGGGTCGGGAATGCCGCTGGCTTTCAGGAAGTCTCTTTTGGCTGAGAGGTCTGGCATCTTGATGAGGCTGGAGATCATGCGGAAGTTCAAGAAGATGTTTTGCAGGATCAGGTTGTAGGGGACGGGGAAGGGAAAGCCTGAGCCCATTCTGGTCGCGTGTATGTTAGGGACACTGAACTTGGTTGTGATGGTGGTAAGGGTCACTCACGCTGGATATTTCCAGAGCATGCCCATCCATGGCTGCTCGCCCGGAAAGTTGTCCACAAGGATGTTGGGCGTGATGAAAGCGTGGAGACGATTTCTGGCACGAGTGGCTTCAATCGCGGCCGAGAACATGGTGTCAAGACAGATCACTGCTGGGTCGATCTTGTCGATAAGATCTAGGACCTGATCATAGTGTGCGAGGTGATCTTCTTGATTCCAAGGGGCTATGAAGATCTGAATGTCTGCCGCTAGTCGTTTGATGCCTTCCATGCCAGGTGGAGTAATGGCACCGATCGTGCCATCCTCCTTATGAGAGAGATGTTTGTAGAAATCAAATGCTTCGTGGAACGAAGTCCCTTTTAGCGGGTGAAAGATGATGTCTCTTGCTTGCGATTCATGCTGCTTGGCGAATGTCGACACTCTCTCTAAGGTCTTGCCGAGCTTTGGGAAGGAGGCGAAGTGTATCTCGATGTCGAGATGGTGCTGTAGAAGACTTTGGGCAGTGGCTGCGTGCACATTAGAGTGTCCTGGATGCTCGGTCGTTATGTACAGTATTGTGTTGTTCCTCCCTCTAATGTAGTCTCGAGGTTCTGGTGCTGATGTCAGCTTTGGTTTAAGGGCGATCAAAATGCCCACGACGGCCACTACAGCGAAAAGGATTCGAGAGAACATGGTGGGCTTTTTAGCAGCGATGCCACTAGAAAGAGAGAAACTAGCTCCATGGCGAATACTTATTCTAATACATGCCTGGTCATGCCATCGCGCTAACGCTATCATGTCAATGCCATCGAAGGACGATCAGACACTTCAGCCTCAAATTAGTGTACAGCTCAGGTGGCCTGAGCGATGTACACCACTATCCTTCTCGTATTCGCGTTTGCTTAGATTGATGTTGATGGAACATGATTGCTCAGGAAAACGATCCCAGCTGACCGCCAGCTTATCGTTGAGCTTTACCAAGGATTCTCCAAAATGCCAGGCTCCAAGTAAGAAGACGATCTCTTTTCGTAGATTAAATTGATGCAGTCTTATGTTCGACGGAGTATCTTGGTGTGTGTTAGCTTGAAGTCAATCAGCAAAGACCCTGCCAGCTGACTCGCTCGCTTGTGCTTAGGTAAGATTGAAGGTCGTCCTTTGGTCTTCTCTTGAGATTCCTCTACCAAGGTATCTCGGCAGTTTCAGAGCCGGCACCCTTGATGTCCCTTGGTCCAATGTCTCTCTCAATCACTCACGCCTACCGTAACCTTTATCGCGCCGCTCTTCAAGCAACCCTCTACTCCTCACCAGCCCGCTACACCATCCGCAAGCACATCCGCGCCGCTTTCCGCACCAAAACACCCGAACCTCTCGACCAACAGCGCATTGCTCGGACGCTATTATTCCTACGCTGCGCAGCGCAAACAAAAGGTTTGGAGAGGAGGGTCGTGAAGAATCTGGTCCGAGTCTGGGGCGAGCGGGACAGAGCCACTGCTTTGCACGCGCGCAGCCGAGTGCTGAAGGATAATGTCGCGTTTCAGGACAAAGCTTGGGAGGAGTTTGAGGGATGTGTGAAGGGTTTGGAGAAGAGTTTGGGAATTGGGTTTGGCTGAGAGTGGACCCAAGATGGTGGTGGTCGTCCCACCTCAGGGTGTCTTGGGCCGCACATGACATTGGAGCAAGCTCGACGGAAGAGCGGGAGGACAAGGCTGAGACTCCATCATTTGCGAGGATACCACATGTCACTCCTTGCGATTCACGCTGCGCGAGTGGCCCAAGATCAACGAACAAGAGGTCATGACTGTCGTGGATCTAATGCAGCTCGCGCCGACTAAAGGAGATGTGCTGCTCTGCAGCGGGTTCGTCAGCCTCGCCTAGAAATTGTTTGAAGTGCGAACATCATAGGCAAATCTCCTATGGCAGGAGACGAAGCAGGACGCGTGGCTTTGACCACATTACCACTTTGTGAGAAGACGAGTGTAGGCAGTCCTGCCTCTTCTAGCTCGGTTGAATCTTCAGGCAGCCGCGCAAATACGAACAGACGAGACCATCAGCCTGCGTTCGAGTGTTTCACCATCGCATTATGCAGCGGAAAATGGTCAATGAGGCTGCAAATCAACTTTACGGACTTGACACAGAAGGCGACACCTGGGTACATGTAAGCTTAGCGATCGCTTCCAATGCAAAGCGCCATGCTTCCGCGCACAGCTGTGTTTCTTGACCCTTTTCTTGACATTTTAATCTACCTCTATGTGCATGCTACATCTCATCATCTACCTCTTGCCTACCTCGCCAATGCAAGCGCCCAACGAAGCTTCACCACTCATGTTGAATGAAAGCCATCCAGTCCACCATACCACACCATACCAACCCTGACCCTCAGTTCCCCTTCTTTCCCTCGCGATCCCTCTTCGCGTAAATCTCAGCCGTGAAGGGGTCCTCAAACCTCAGAGCAATACTGTAGACCGTCCAAACCAAGACTGTCAGCACCACTCCAGCCGGCTTTCCGAACCACAGAGCAGTTCCCAAGAAACTCAGAGTGCTACCATGGTACATCGGCGAGCTAGAAACATTAAACGGGAACCCAGTGACAATCTCATCCATCAAAATGCCAAAGTAATCGCCAAGATAAGTTCCCGTGACGCCCAGAGCCCACATACTGCTCAACACCAGCGTGTTGCCGCTGAGCAGCAGTCCAACTGCGAGGCCTTGGGAGAGAGGGGACAGGAGGAGAGGGTGTGATGGCTGGGCACGCAGGGCGCGCTCGTAGACAAAGTCGCGGGCGATTCCGAGCGAGAAGATGGTCACGGCGAGCAGGTAGCAGCCGCGGTAGGCGTTGTTGCCGGCGAGGCGCGTGAGGGTCTTGTTGTGGTATTCGCTGCGGGCGGCGGTGTTCCAGAAGGTTGGGTTGAAGATGATGAAGGCTGCGGCGGCTGTTTTGGGTGTTAGTATTCCATTGTTGTAGTATTGATGTTTTGATATACGGAATCGTGAATCGTGTCTTCAAGTGCAGGGAACAGGCTTGATTGAAGCCATGTGGTAGTACACTTTTACTTGGCTTTCGGTGAGGAGATTATAGATCTTTATCAAACGTACCCCAAAAGCTGGGTTGGCTGAAGTCCACCAGGCCTGGTGCCATGCTGATCGGCGCCATGGTAGATGAGTTGTTGCTTGTGGGCTGTTGTGTTTGTTTTGTGGTCGCTTGTGGGATGTTGGACTAACGGGTCGAGTCAAGTCAAGAACAGAGGCACAGACACAGCGCGGATGTGGGTGTGGAATGCTTAGGCGTCACGAGTAAGAGATACCCTGCAGCAATTTGTTTGGAGAGGTTCAAGACGGAAAGGTGAAGAGAGCTCCCACAAGTAAAGTTGGCTTCAAGCTCTCTCCGGCGAAACGTCACAGTAATTGGGTAATAGTGGGGCGTCACGAACACGCGGGGCACAGACGAAGGCCAGCAAGGCATCGTGAGGAGAGATGCGTGCAAAGTGTTTGAGTGTTTGAGAGTTCTAAACCCAATGCTTGTATCTACATCACTTGCATGAATGTACGTCAAGTTATGCGCATACTTATCGTGCATAAGTCTGAAGGTTGAGGGTCCATGTCTTGAAGAAGCGACCATACCTCATACGCTATGCAGTGCAGGGGATTAAATCTATAAATACAAGATGTACATCCATTCATTACTCACCGAGAACAACTGTACGCAAGATCCCTTCTCATGTGAATGGTGAACCACGGCTCCTCTTCCTCCCTGATAACGACCCGCCAACCCTCTTTCTCCCACAGATACTGCGCGCCAGGCAAAAACGGATGCGTATGCAAGTACATAACACCAGCTCCATCTTCCCTTGCCCTCTCTACCAAAGCCTTGATCAGTGATGTGGCGATCCCTTGACCTCGGAGCTCTGGTTCAACAAATAGTCTCACGACTTCCACAATCTTGGTCGTGTCGTCGAAAGCCAGTTCGGGTTGTTCGAACCGACGATCGTATTTCCGGTAGGCTATTATGCCTGCGATCTCCTTCTTCGGTGTGGAGGCTACGAGGAGGCGGCCATTGGGGTGTGAGTATGTTGATTTGAATTCGGCATGGTCTGGGTGTGGTTTTGAGGCTTTAGCACCGAAGAGCGACATCCAGGCACTGAGTGCGGAGGCGTGTACTGATGACGGATCCGCAAGGAGGGATATCTTGACTTCGTTCTTGGTTAGGAAAGCTGGAGTTGATACTTCATTGGTGCCTGTGGAAGTGTTTGGTGTGAGAGTACTTGTTGTAGACGCGTGGATAGGCGACACGGGAGACCGAACAGCGAGCATGTTGAAAGGCGATGAAATAGTAATGTCGAGGAATTGTGTGAAGTCGACACCATACCTACCTACATTATCTGCAAAACATTGGACTTTCGCCGAATTACTACTGCCAGGATAGGCTCTGTTGTCTGAAGGCGAGGTTATTCATTTGAGTGTGTCAGAGCTGATGATATTGCCGGTAGTGGGCTTGGCCTTGGATTAGAGGATTGGAAGATAGATCAGTATTCCATCAACGCACGTGATAGGAGCGGAACAACAGAGGAAGCCCTCGCTTGCCGTGGAGCGTCAATATGAATGACATAGTCGAGTATGTAAGCGTGGCATGACGAGTGAGGCGCTGTAATGCATACAAGCCAAGGGCTCAGGCGCATTGCTGTGGAGCTTGAGTGGAAGCGCTTTCGTCCGCGCAAAGCCTCGGCACGCTCGCAAGTCGGCGACAGCGGCGAACGGCGAGCGATGCGTGCAACTTGTTTCGGAGTACACTGCTCTTGTACCTTGCACAACAGGATCACCCGCATACACCCGCCGGCGGTATTCCAGGCCTTCGAGCGCTTCTCTGACGATGTTGCTACTGTTACAATGAAGGGCGTGCGAATCGCTGAAACATGCCGACTGCACAAATAAGCAAATTGGGCATGAGCGGATGAAATGTTTGCGGCATCGAACATCCTTACCAAGGTTCGACTGGCGTTCGTCATAGACGCTACGCTCAACCTTGATTGTACCTGTACACACCTTTTCGCCCGCGCCTGCCGGGTCGAATCACAGCCGCCCAGCATGCCTGCACTCTGCTCGTTCCAACTCTGCTGCACAGCGCCTCTCTTAGTGAATCCTATTGTCTCATAACACCGCCCACCTCCCAACTGACCCTTCTTCCATTCCCACGTGCAACGACATAGCCGTATAGCGTTCGTCCAAACATCATACCACCATACCATCATACGCCATCCTCTTCCCCAGGATCCATCCGCTCGGAGATCGCAGCTGGCCACGACCCGGTAGCCGCTTGGCCCACTCAATCTCCACAGCCACTGCCGCTGTGCGACCTGACGACCGTCGCATTGTGTATTGCGCTCAGCGACCCTCGATCAACATCTTTCACGGACACACTTGCCGCGACATAATCATACAATCGCCACAATGCCTATCATCCGCAATCCGTTCCGTCGCCAGGACGAGAACGCTCGCCCGACATCGGGCGTTGTTGAGAAGACGCCCAATGCCCCACCAAAGTCAATTGATCTGGGCGAGAAGCAGAATACAGAATACAAGTTGAGCGGTAGGTCTTGTCGCATAGAACCCTCATATGCGCATCGCAGCTGAGTAAAATCGTGTGCACAGAGATCAACGACTCTGGCGTCTGCTTGCCGCCGTCGCCCGGTGACGAGCGCAAGAGCTTCTGGGGCCACACCAACTCGTCACGCAGCACCACAAGCAGCACTACTCACAGAAGCCTCGTCAACGACAATGAGCCTTTCAACATCTCCCGCGAGTCTTTTGACTCGTACCGCCGATCTTTCGTAGGTTTCTCCGCCAAAGCGTCACAGCCTTCGCATTGTGATCTGGAGACTGACAAGACCTCTGCAGGACATTTCCGGCCGTTCTCCAGTCATAGGCGCCATGGGTGACCGCCCGCGCGCCTCTCTTGACAGTCGCACCTTCCAGTCTTTCCAGTCTTCGCCTCGCAAGAGCACCAACCTCCAACGCCCAGCGCCGGTCCCGATCCACCCGCCCATGCGTGAGGAAGAAGACTTTGAGGACGTCGGCCTGAATGACGATCCCAAGCCTGCAGCACAAGCACCTGCTCCCAAAAAGCGAGGTTTCCTCTCTCGCCTTACGGACTCTAGCAACGATCAAGCTGCACCTGGAGCCACATCAAACCAAGAGAGCAAATGGCACTTCGGCGGTAGGAAGCGAGGACAGAGTGGTCAGGGTGCTGAGCTGGGTAGCATGCCACAGCCCAGTCGAGAGGATACCCCCAAACCCGTTGCGCCGGAGAGCGGGTTGAGGAACAGCGAGACTGTAAGCCAAGACGAAACACCGAAGCAAGAACAGACGCCCACAAAAGCGGACGGGAACGCCCAGGCGCCCACTCCCACCGAGTCGTAAGGTGCTCGGTATACGAATCTTGGGTCGTTTCTCTGAAGCACGAGACGGCCTCTGATCTTGTTCTTTTCTCTCTTCGCATTTGTACGAAATGGATGACTCAAGGCAAACGGTCAAATGCGAGCTATCAGGCTCGTTCCTGGAGCAATTGTCGATGATCGCATCCTGCTGGTGGTTAAGAAATGCTGGCGTTTTGGTTAGGAATATTGTGCGGTAAGATCTCAGCGCGAGTGGCACACGGAAATGGGGACTTGGGATGGAGTTTCGCACACATAATATGTTGATGTGTTTGCTGTTGGCATCAAATACATCATGCCTTGTATGAAAATAAAATCATGCTGTCCAAAGCACCCAAGCTCCGCAAATCATCATGTTGCCATCCATTGAGAATGCTGGAGTGACAGTTGGGAGACCACATTTGCCTCAGGCATCCAAGCTAATAGCTCGAATGCGCATACCGCGAAAGAAGTCGCAGTCGTTTAAGGTAGCGATCGCATTTACCTCAAACCACATTAGCTGTACAACAATTTCGCGGACCCTCTACACCCTGACGCTAAACACTTGTCAGACAGTGCGATCAAACACATCATCTCACCTGGTACTGTCCACGTCTCACGCTCAGCGCATCTCCCGCGCGACTGGAGCATAACCTCGACTGCATCACCCTCACACTACATCGCACTCGACCACCATGGACTACCAAAACCGCGCCGGCTCCAAGTTCGGCGGTGGTGGAGTCGCCTCCAAAGAAGCTACCAATGCCGACCGTCGCGAGCGTCTTCGCAAACTCGCCCTCGAAACCATCGACCTCGACAAAGATCCCTACTTCTTCAAGAACCACGTCGGCTCCTTCGAGTGCCGCCTCTGTCTCACAGTTCACCAGAACGACGGCTCCTATCTCGCACACACACAAGGTCGCAAGCATCAGACAAACCTTGCGCGACGAGCAGCCAAGGATGCACAACTCGGCAAGAAGAATGAGGAAGGCGGATACACAGGCGCCAACGCGATCGCGATCAAGAAGAACTTGGTCAAGATCGGCCGACCAGGCTACAAGATCACCAAGACCAGAGATCCGGTCACAAGGCAACAAGGCTTGACTTTCCAATTGCAGTACCCGGAGATTACACCCGGAGTCACGCCCAAAGTGCGCTTCATGAGCGCGTACGAGCAGAAGATTGAGGACCCACCAGACAAGAATTATCAGTACATGTTGATCGCTGCCGAGCCGTACGAGACTTGCGCTTTCAAACTGCAAGCTAGAGAGGTTGACCGGAAAGAGGACAAGCACTGGACGTGGTTTGACCCGGATAGCAAGGACTTTTGGGTGCAGGTCACGTTCAAGACGGAGAGAGAAGAGAGGTACAGTGGCGTGCCTGGTTTGGCGCCTAGCAAGGCGAGGTAGAATGCTTGGGTGGGTCTTGCCGTGAGGGCAAGACAGAGGCATTACTCGAAGCAATACATGAATCCTGAATTGCCGGGAAGACATGGTCATGGCGTGTTCTGGAATCCTGCGCGAGAACAGCGACTGTGGCCCGCGGAGCACATGATGACTGATACTGACCCCCGCCGAGCACGACTTATGCCGGTGAAAGGCTGTGCCCTCGCTACAGATGATGGCAGAGTGATCTCGACATGGAAAGGCCATGAAGGCAAAAGAGCCGTTCGGACATGGAAGCAGACAGCACATAACTGTAAGACTAGCATGTACGCCACAAACGTACCAACGAGTCACGAGACTATTGACAAACTACATGCACGCAAGAGCACCGTGAATGCTTGCATCGTCATTGCGTATACCTCCCTCAAGAGCTAGCAGTACCTATGATCCAACCTATGCAGTACGGGTATCTATTGTTCGTCGAACATGCACTCATTTCTTCTCCTCCCACCGGCGCCATCATCTACTCGCTCACCACCATCCCCTCACTCTTCCTCCCCACTCTCCACCTCCCCTTCTTTTCCCCCTCCATCTCCTCAACGACAACCTCCAACCCTTGCTCAGGAATCATCTCATGCCTCAGCTCCCACCCGGCCCTCCTAGCCAACTCCCAAACAACCGCGTCACAATCCCCAATCAGCTGCACATCAAACTCGATGTGGTTACACGGCTCCCGTCCAATGTAGATACAAGGAACGTCTTCCCTGCCCGCTTGCGCCAGTTTGTCTGGCATTTTAGCGACCGGTGCAACTTGCATCGAGGTCCCGATGACGACTACGAGATCTGCAGCGCCGCAGTCGAGGGCGTTGAAGCGCTCGAAAAAGTCGTTCGGCAGGTCTTCGCCGAAGAAGGTGATGTCGGGTTTCATCACGCCGGGAGTTGGGATGGAGTCGTCTTCTGAGTCTCCTTCGGAGTCTGAGGCGTTGAAGTTGGGTTTCTTTTGTGGTTTGCTTTTCGCGGTGCTTGAAGCTGCTTCGGCGGCGATTCTCTGCTCGCAGGCCGAACAGGTGGCGATTTCTTTTGCGCGGATGGAGGCGAAGATCGTCTCGCCGGGGACTTTGTGGTGGCATTTGCGGCAGCTGGCGGTAGCGAAACTGCCGTGGCATTGGATTAGGCGGTCTGAGGTGATGCCCGCGAGGCCTTCGAGGTTGTCGATGTTTTGCGTGTAGTTTGTTTGCAGGCGGTTTTGGTCTTGCAGGGCGCGGATGAAGGCGTGGGTGGGCGTGTATGCTTTCCCGTTGGGGAGGATGTCGCCTGCGAGGCTGTAGAATGTTCTGTTGAAGGGAGGGTGAGTTAGTGGTTTGGGTGAGGGATTTCTAAAGATCGGAGCTTACTGAGGATCGTAGTCGAAGTTGAAGATGTCGAAGACTTCTTCTGGCTCGGCCATTCCCATTTCTTTCAGTTTGGCGTAGAAGCCTGTGTCTTTTGATCGGAAGTCTGGGATACCGAGTGAAGTCGATATGCCAGCTCCAGTGATGACTAGGATCTTGCTACGCGTTTTGAGCAATGATGCTGCGTCGTCAATGGTGTTGATGTGTTGCAGTTTGGCTCGCTTAGAGGTGATATACATCATCATGCCTCGGAAGAAACCCAAGTAGTCCTCATCGTCGTGTTCAACGAGTTCAGTTGGGACGCCAAGCATGGTTCCGACGTATCTCAGATCCATCTGCCTCGTCTGCAGATATTCCATCTCGAAAGCAACCGGGCCTAGCTCGCGAAGTCGGGCGCGTAGTATGGTTGACTCTTCGCCATCGGGAAGTATCATGGATGCTGACGATTGTTAGTCGATGACCTCCTGCAGATATTGAAGATACGGATTTTTTACCAGAGCTATCGCTCTCATAGTCACTCTCGTCGAATTCTTCAAGCTCATCGAGCTCAGCTAGAGCTTCTGCCGGCGCATCTTTACTCTGCTTCAGGACTGGCTTGCCACCAGGCGGGTCTCCTGAAAGGCTTGGGCCACGTTTCCTCTTTAGTGTTGTGGGAATGGGAGAAACTGATGGAACTCTGTTGATGGTGTGATCAGGTTCCATTTTTCTGTACTCGAGTACTGGTGTATGTTTCGTAAGTGTGTGGGTGAGAGTGTTTCCGTCACTTGCGCTGTATATGTATGTAGACAGCGGTCACGCTAGGGCTGGCGGGGTGGTCTGTGCAACATACGAGCATTACACATTACACTTTCAGCGAGACTGTTTCGAAGAGCAAACATTGGTAAAGAGTGTTCACATTGATTCTCTCGTCTACTTTGTTCGAGAAACCTTGTTCTATGTTGCATTGGGAAAGGCTGGTTGCATACATCGTTACCTCGTGCTCTCATTTATCGAAAGCAAACTCATTCGCATTCTAGGCTATGACACAAGGTGAGAATGCTTGTTTGCTCCACGCCTGCCCTTGTCCGCTCATAGATATACCCACTGAGATTTCGCGGGCATGCTTCTTAGCTGGATTCCGACTGGAATTTCCTTTGGTGTATCAACTTTCCATTACTTCCCTACGTTCCGAGTAAGCAAGACTACCTACAACTCATCTCTTGAATTGGTCTTACCCTTCTTATCGTCCATACCTCGCTTCACCATGCTCGTCAACACCTCGTATGCAACCTGAGCTCCTGCAAGCGCCGTGACCTCGCCTGAACCATCAAATGCCGGCGAGACTTCAACGACATCAGCGCCAACGACGTTTAAGCCTTCGATCCTTCTCAGGATTCTGATCAGCTCTCTGGTACTCCATCCACCTGGCTCGGGTGTGCCAGTGCCTGGAGCCAGGCCTGGATCGATCACGTCGATATCGATACTCAAGTAGACCGGCGTCTCTGTGCCTACGTGCTTCACGATCTGCTTGGCAATTTTATCTGCGCCGATGTCATCGATGTCATCTGTGCTGAATCGGATCCAGCCTTGCGCATCGTCGTCTTCATTATCGCCTGGGCCTGAAAGGCGAGTACGAAGTCCGGCATGCACAGACTTGTCTTTTGCGATCAGAGACTCGTTGTGGGCGAGCCAGAACATGGTACCGTGTGTGAAGAAGGATTGCTGTGCAGGGTCTTCGGGGTCAATCCAGGCGCTAGGATACTTGGCAGGGTGCCATGTATCGAGGTGGGCATCGAAATGGACAACTGCTACAGGGCCGTGTATCTTGTTCAGGGCACGCAGAGTGGGAAGTGCAATACTGTGATCACCACCGAGTGTGAGTAGCTTAGGGTGGTGACGATACGCAACGCTCGAGTCAGCATTCTTTGATGAGACCTGGCTGTGAGCGAGATTGTTGTAAGCTTCAGACATCTGCCTAAGAGCGAGGTTGTTGTCGAACGGGGTGATGGGGATATCTCCGCAGTCGATGATCTCGGCCCATTCCTGGTATGGGTTCAGACCGGCTCTTGGATTGAAGCCTCTAAAGCCGGTCTGACGAGCGCTGGCCGCACGAATAGCACGAGGTCCGAAACGTGCACCAGGACGGTAGGAGACTGCCGTGTCGAATGGTGCTCCCAGAATGGCAATGTCATATTCCTTCTCCGGATGCTGTAGGCATCGCGTGTGAGGGAGGTGGGCAAATGTTGAGATGCCACTAAAACCCCACTGCTGCTAGTTAGTTGAGGGAAGCTTTCAATTGAAGATCGCATGGCATACATCTGTACCCCATTTAGCGTCGAGATCTTCTTGGGTCCATCCGATGAAAGGCTCTTGTGTATTGACTATGCCATCGTGATGGTCGTGTGCTGCTCCGCGCTTCCAAAAGCCGCTGGCCAAGACAGCTGCTGCCAATGCCGACCTCATGGTGTTTCTGTGAGAGAAAAGAGAAAAAGCAGAGGAGTCATTGTAGATGGTCCCTTGGTGTCTCGCCCTAGATATACGAAGACAGCTATCTGCATGGACCTGCCGTTTGTGGAGAGTTATGTAATGTGGTACTGAGCAATGGTCGCTGGCCGCGGCCGGCGAACAGATAAGTGATCAGTTGCCGGCGGAGACGTCGGTGTAACGTTGATAGCGGGGCAATCCCTCGCAATGGGTAGCAGACCTGTGCTACCAAATACCACATTTCGGTACCAACTACAACAAAGACCTATTGCTCATCGTGGCTGCAGAGCGGGTTGAAGTGATGCTCCTTGAGACGCAGATAAACTCGGAGCCTGGACGTATATATGTAACTGCATGTAATTTCTTCAAATGGGAAGTGCGTGAATTGCGTCATTATGCATACTCTGGAATTGCAACCAACACTCGCGCTGTCAGATACTATCGCTACCAACCTATCCGGTGAATGTTGGCAAACAACCAAACTGCTGTATCGAGACAAGTCAATTACTTTGGTAGCCGTTTTGGCTGCACTCTGACCCCACATGTGAGGTTCTAGATGCAAGCGACAGACCGAAGGATTGTGCATGAGGTGTAGTGTAAGTCACAAACGGGAACACTTGCTTCATCGAAGTCTTGTATGAAAGTTGTCAGACGGTAGTTAAGCTTTGCTTTCTTATCGTTTCATATTTCGTATCTCATAGCAGACTACGAGTGAGACTAGCAGTCAAGGTCGACGGAAATGATCAGCACGTCTCCTCTAACCGTGGGTGACCTTCTTGACAGTGCCATGCTCGTCAGTGTGGATGTTGAGTCTGCGTGTAAGGTGTCAGCTTCTTTGTTATCTACATTAATTCATACAACAAGTTCGAATCTCACCTTTCAGGCTTGTGGTCCATGGTCGACATGTCGCCCTCCTTGATCACGCGGTGCTCCTTGGGGAGGTCGGTTTTGGCGAAAGTCTGGACGAAGCTGTTAGCAGCGTCGTACATGAGATACAAAGTCATGACCCAAGCTTACTGTCTCGTTGGAGGAATCGCCAATCTTCTTGCCCATAAGCTGGTTCATCCACTTGTTGGTCTGGTCGTTATCGCCACTGTTGTTGGTGAGGCCGGGGACGACGAGAGGCATGTTGAAGAAGTCTGGTGGATTTTCTTGGGTTGAATTGTTGTGGAAGAGTAATTAGGATGTGAGAAGAGCGTGGAAAGGTTGTTGATGTGCAAGAGAGTGAGAATGCAAGTTCAAGTGTTATCGTGCTGCAGGTGGTCACAAGGGTATTGCGTCATAGGTGGCTGCGGCGGACACCGGTGCGTCCTCGAGCTACTGTCGCTGCTAAATGGAAAGCTGATGCCTGGAAGAGCTTGGGAACGAAAGTTTGTTTGTTCATTTTACTAGCCCTAGTCTCGGCATGGTAGAAGAATGCATATAGTCTGGAAACAGATCCCAGTGTATTGAGACAACAGCTGTGAACCGAGCTAAAACACACCAAATTCCAGAGTTAACGTGGTTTCAGCAACCTGAAACCCGTTGCAGAGAAGCAAGAGTTTCTGACACCATTTTATTGAATCTTTTAGATTACTTCACCGACATAGGAGACGAGGAACTGGACACCATCTTCCGCCTTGAACAACCAGTAACCACTCCCATCAACCACTAAAGCTCACTACCTCCAAGTGTCAGACTGCTTGGCAGTACCGGCGCAGTTCTTGGGAACAGTGTAAGCCCTGTTAGGATCGCTCTCCCAGGCCGCAATGCTTCCGTCCTGGTTCTTGATCAGGTACTTGTACTGGATTGCAGTTCCGGCGGGCAACCTGACGGCGCCGGACCAGACAGGGTTGCTGCTAGTGTATTGAGTAGCACTGAGAGCGACGGCCTTGCTCGCGTCCCAGCTGCCTAGCTGCGCAACGCTGCCGACAATGTAGACGGTCTGACCGAAGCTAGTAGTGCGGACTTCGTTGAAAGTAACGGAAGTGAGCGTGGGAGTGGCGGTACAGCCACCGGGGTTAGTGGGGGTTGCAGTACGGCCTGGCCAGGCAGTGTTGGTGGCAGTGGCGCAGGGACCAGTTGCTGAACCACGAGAGCAGGAAGAGGGCACCTTAGCCTATGGAATTATTAGTAAAGCTCGAGTTATGAAAGTCTTGTTCGATGATACTGACCGAAGCGGCGCCCCAAGAAGCGGGCACAGCGTTCGCACGGGCAGCGTTTGCGGTCAAGAAAGCGGCGTATGACCAAGTCAGGTCCTTGGCTGAAGTTGGGTTTCCACCAGAGCGAAGGTACTGCTCAGCAAGCGAGCCATCGTTGGGTGTGTATTTTTGCTTCAGCGTGCATTAGCGTATTAATTTCGCGTACCATTGATGGCAACTTACTGCGATCGACATGTAGCTGTCGGCGTAGGTGGACACAGCGTTCACGATGGAGGTGAAAGTAGTGGTGGAAGAAGCGTAAGTGCCAACTGCTGCGGATGGGTACACGTCCTTGAAGAAAGCGAGAGAGGTAGAGGTGATGGACAGGGAGCCAATCTTCTTCCACTGGTAGACCGCATCGTAAAGCTGCTCGGCAGCGGCGAAAGTGGAGAGGTACCTGTGAAATGCATTGTTAGTGAAAGTCGAACAGTCAAACAATGGGGATTATTACCAGGGGTTGCCGTTGTAGTAGACATCCTCGGGGTAACGACCGACTGCGACACCGGAGCCTTGCTTGATGCCAGAGTTGACAGGGTAGATGGAGCGGAATGAGTCGGTGACCACCTTGTGGTTGGCTAGTGCTTTGTCCGAGCATGGCTGGAAAGTAGTGGAATCGCAGGTGGCGGCCGGGTCGAAGAGGTGGATGCTAGTCAGAATGCTGTTGGCATCCTTGCCAGAGCGACCACCGCCAGTGTTGGAAAGAGCGTAAGAGCCGGTCCAGTAAGACTGCAGGAAGCAGAGGACGTTAGGAGCCTGAGAGTCGCAGTTCGGGCAAGAAGAGCCGATCTGTGCAGCGAGGGCGCTGCCTTCAACCAGTGCACGGTATTGCACACCGGTGGTGAAGAAGGAGGAGCTGTTGATCTCCTCCCAGAGATCAAAACCGGTCTGGTTCCAGTTTTGAGTGACATAGGTAAGATCGTTCTGAACGATCGGCCAGATGATGGACTTGACAGTGGAAGACTGACCCTTGCTGATGAGGTAGCGAGAGTAGGCGATCATGGCAGTAGCCCGAAGAGCGGGACCATCTCTCTGAGGGCGACCCCAGGCACCGGTGAAGGGTGTCAAATCGACATTGAACTTGGGCTCGGCCAGACCTCCAGAGCACAGTCCGCCAGACGGGTTGTTGACGCCCTGGAGAACAGCCTGAGCGCTGATGTAGTCTTGGATCTGTGTCTCCAAGTTCGCGCTAGTGGCGGTGCCACCCAGGAATTGATCGACCAAAGCCTTGAAGACCAATGCGGCATCGCGAGTCCAGGTGTAGTAGTAGTCGGGATCGGTCGTCGACGGCGATGCAACGACGATACCAGAACCCGCACCTGGAGCCTTTGAGCCAGAGGAACCGATGTTGTTCAAAACACCCTGCAAGGCAATGGGGCTCTCAGAAGCCAACCAGGATGCCAGAGATCCGGTGGCTCTGGCTTCCAGCGGTGATGGTGCTGGAGCAGCCAGAGCGGTAGCAGCGAAGGGAACAAGGTATTTGAGCAGCATGATGAAGATTGCTATCCTAGTGAGGCGTCAATCTGGAGGATGATGATGGAGAGAGTATTCATCGTGGATATGCTCGCCGTTTATATACATGCTGCCTCGTGCTGTATACCGTTCAGATGACCTTCAGGCACACATTTTAGGGTTCGAGGTGAAGTGGAGTTGGAGGAGAGGTGATGTGGGAAACGGGCCGATGGCGTCCGTGTAGAGTCGCGGGAGCAACGACTAAAACGGCGTGCAGGCCTCGGTTACAGCTGATCAGCCGCATTCTCCTCCAATTTCCCCAGAGTCTGCAGGAACAGAGCTGCTAGTCGTTGGTCTCCGTCAACTCCGTTTGTCACACGGTGCACTGCAGCGACCCCACGCGTCCTCCACGCGCGCCTTCATGGACGGCGATCACATGCATCCATTCGCCATGGCCATCTGGTTCTAGCACATCCTCCGGCGCTATCATTACCGGAGCGAAGCCAATCACCCTTCAGGAAGGTACTCGAGCCCTAGCCATACTCTGTGCACCTGCACGTAAACACACTATTGCTATATGCTTCTGTGTCCGTGAGAGACATGAGTAAACCGGCTCACCCGCTTAACCGGTAGCGATTCTGGACTGCCGCCGTCGAAAATCAGGCCCCCTATGAAGACTGCAGGTACCCGCCTTACGCTCGAGGACCACAGAAAAGAAATGAGAGCCTGCAGGATTTCGTATTGTTCCACAGTGATCAAGGCAACATCACCTTGAGCTCTAACATGGTCACTCTGGATTTTGTCGATCATGGGCGAGGAAGTTCTATCTTACTGGGCCTTCACAGACATCTGCCTACTCGGGTAGATCCAGCCTTAGAACATTCGGGAACAATCCTACCCGGGCGCTGCGTTGCGCAACAGCTCGCTCGCTTGTAAACTTCGGCCTATAGACTTCAGCCTCTGCATGTGTGTGGTCCCGACACTTCACTGACATACGGGTATTACGGGGTACATTGCCACTGCTCTCCGGCTCCGAGCACATGGCCCGTTGCCTTTGTGGAGAAGTACACCGATGACTGCATCTGGGTCTGTTGTTGTCCACTATCGACGCCACCTGATGCAAACCCCAGGGTGGCAGGCTTGTATGCGGAGGCGAGGTCGAGGGCTGCTGTAGGACACAGCGGCGCTTACTTGATGCATTTGCCCGTGCACGCTCTGATTGAACACTCATTGGACACACCACATAGTTCGTGCACGACAACATTAGTGACTACAGCCCGTTGTTCGCTAAGGTCTTGTAGTACAAGATCCGACATTCTCACATTACTGGTGGCCTTTCTCTGTGTTGCTCACTTTTGAACTCGTGCCGGTTCAACCGGTCGGGCACTATTGCTTCAAGAACTCCCAGAAAATCTAGACTGCTAGTGGTTAACGCCTAGCATGGTATGACGCCGAAGCAATATACGCAAGGTGTGGGTGGTCTACGACGGTCCCACAGAAGCGTACAGGTCCGGAAGGTCTTTCGCGATCTTACTCTTGACTTGCGCGACTTTCTGCTCGTCTCCATCGCCTTGGACGGGACAAGGATGTGGAGTTGACAGGAGTTACACTTCCAGACATTCGACCGAGCCGTGGTACTTCGGATCTCCATTGAATCGTTCTGAAATCGTGATGTAACAACCAGGCTAAGTTTCACGATGGTCTGTGAAGCGTCCAATACACTATCACCTGAGCAGAGATGTGGGCGCGGCATCTCAAAGGATGACATGTAACACTATGAAGAAACGACCGTTTGACTAGAGTCAGCCTCGGGATAACACCAATTTGGTCCCGGAGGTGCACGACGGGTCGAGAGTGATTGTGTACAAATAGCGAGTCTGGGCGACGCATTCCCGCATTTGGTTCTCAAGATGCAAATCAGCGCTCGTTTTGATACATGATGTTTCTTACATACCAGGCTCTGTTCCTCATACTGTGCGCTTGCGCATCCGCCTTGACGCCCGCTCAATGGAGATCCCAATCCATCTACCAAGTCATCACAGATCGTTTTGCCCGGACAGACGGCTCTACGTCTGCTTCGTGTGATCTGAACAAATACTGTGGCGGCACATGGCAGGGTCTGATCAACAAATTGGATTACATCCAGAACATGGGATTCTCGGCAGTGAGTATGCCATAAACGGATCCAATCGAACCATACTGATTGCATCAGATCTGGATTTCACCCGTAGTGCAGAATCTGGCGCAGAACACGGGAGACGGCGAAGCGTACCACGGCTACTGGGCAACCAATATTTACAATGTTAATACAAATTTCGGATCGGCTGCGGACCTCGTCAAGTTATCGTCAGCTCTGCATGCGAGGGGCATGTACCTGATGGTAGACATCGCACCGAACCACATGGGTTATGCCGGATGCCCTACGTGTGTGGACTACAGCGTGTTCACGCCGTTCAACAAGCAATCATTCTTCCATCCGTATTGCCCCATCGACTACACCAACGATACAAGCGTCAAGCAGTGTTGGCTTGGTAGCAACAATGTCCCTCTTGCTGATCTCAGAACTGAGGACGCTGCTGTCCAAACCATCTTCAACAACTGGATCGGGCAGCTCGTGAAGAACTACACTATTGATGGTCTGCGTATTGACACTGCCAAACATATCAATTACTCCTTCTGGCAGCCATTCCTGCAAGCTGCAGGTGTCTACGCTGTTGGGGAAATCCTTCAAGGGGATCCCGCATATGTTTGCCCGTACCAGAACTACATGCCAGGCGTTCTGAACTACCCAACTTACTACACAATCACCCAAGCCTTCCAATCGACTGGTGGGAACATCGGCAATCTGGTAAAAGGTGTCAACCAGATGAGAACCACGTGCTCTGATACAACGCTCCTCGGCTCGTTCCTGGAGAACCACGACCAGCCAAGATTCCCATCCTATACCTCAGATGTCTCCTTGACCAAGAACGCCATTGCATTTGCGATGCTACAAGACGGCATCCCTATTGTGTACCAAGGACAAGAGCAGTTCTTCAGCGGAGGCGATGTGCCAGCAGACCGCGAAGCCCTGTGGACTTCGCAGTACTCTACAACCTCCACATTCTACAAATTCATCAAGCAGATCAACGGTCTGCGGAACTGGGTGAAGCAGAAGGACACAACTTACCTGACATCCAAGGCCCAGCCAACATCACCCGATTCACAAACGATCGTCCTGCGCAAAGGATCGGTTGTTTCTGTCCACAACAACAGAGGTGCCAATGGTGCTGGGTCTTTCACGCTCTCCTCTTCCGCCAGTGGTTTCACCGCTGGGCAATCCGTCACGGAAGTTCTGACTTGCAAATCCTACTCGACCGACTCAAGCGGTAATCTCGCCGTCAGCATCACCGGAGGCCTACCACAAGTCTTCTATTCCACATCCGCACTTTCCGGCAGTGGTATCTGTGCTGGCACTTCTACATCAACTCTCGTTACCACAGCACGTCCCACCACAGCCGGCGGGTCTTGTGTGACTGCAAGCTCCGTCGCAGTCACCTTTATCGGCAAAAAGACGACAAACTTCGGAGATACTCTCAAGCTCTCTGGCTCTGTCTCTCAACTCGGGTCATGGAATGCTGCGAATGCTGTAGAGCTTTCGGCGACGGGCTACACGGCTCAGAATCCTGCTTGGACTGGTACAGTCAACCTTCCGGCGGGGACGTCATTCCAGTATAAGTATATCGTTGTTACCAACAGTGGACAGGTGACGTGGGAAGCGGATCCGGCGCGTTCGTATACTGTTCCGAAGTCGTGTGCGACAGCTGTGACGGTGTCTGGGAATTGGCAGAACTAAAGTTATTGCAGTAGTACATTGAAGTTCGCTGGCCGAACGTGGAGTGTGAGGTGCTTGCAACGCACATGTTCAGCAAATCTTGAAAGTACATATGGTTGACCATATCATGTTCATGTACTGCGAGACGCAAATAAACACGAGATTAGAAATCTTCTGCGAGTTGTGCGTGATTCATGATGCGCTGGCAAATTGTGACTTTTCTGGGCCACCATAACTTCTACCCTGGCTAAGCTCCGACCATTGTAGGAGGTAGCTCCTGTGAACCGAGATCTTGAAGCGTAGAGAGTCAAGGTCCATCCTCCATATTTGATCTTTCTTATGTCGTCATATCGTGTTTTCAGATGTTCATGTTTGACGACATCCCAGCTCGACGGCGCGCCGTAACTACATTTCCGCCACTACGATTAAGATCAAGGGGTTACACTTCCGCCAGTACGTTTTTTTTACACTTCCGCCATTATAACACTTTTTCGAAGTGAATCTGTATATATCTTTTTATATATATGACTTATTAAGCTAGGAATCGAAAAATCATATATTTAATATTTGAAATTTGATAATAGATATATAATTATCTCGCAAAACTAGTGTATTTAGACTTATGAACTAAACTAAGACTTATGGTTATAGGCTAGTTTGAATCAATGCACGTAGGCTAATTTGAACATGCGCACGTAGGCTGGTTTGAATCGACGCATATAGGCTGGTTTGAATCGACGACGCACATAGGCTGGTTTGAATATGCGCGTATGTAGGCTGGTTTGAATCGACTCACGTAGGCTGGTTTGAATATACGCGCACGTAGGCTGGTTCGAATCGACGCACGTAGGCTGGTTTGAACATACGCGCACGTAGGCTAGTTTGAA
>JACWFN010000020.1:330062-363715 GCA_019775635.1 Cladosporium sp. VS III D KN 1
TTTGAACATACGCGCACGTAGGCTGGTTTGAATCGATGCACGTAGGCTGGTTTGAATATATGCGCACGTAGGCTGGTTTGAATATATGCGCACGTAGGCTGGTTTAAATCGACGCACATAGGCTGGTTTGAACATGCGCGCACGTAGGCTGGCTTGAATCAATACACGTGGGCTGGTTTGAATCAAATCTAATCAAAATTTGATTGAGGAATGTGGCGGAAGTGTAAAAAAAACGTAGTGGCGGAAGTGTAACCCCTTGGTTTCAATCGTAGTGGCGGAAATGTAGATACGGCCAACCATCAGCTCCACCTTTCCCGAATCCTGAATCCTTCAAACGGCCCCAAAACTTGGCATGCCTTCGCTTTGTGCTTCTTTCTCCTTTGCACTTGGCGACAACGAACATGCACCAATAACACCTAATCACAATATTCGTTCGAGTGAGAGAAGCATGGAGTTCTCACTGTCGGGCCCTTCCCAATTTTACAGACCTGGCGACATACTATCAGGAACGCTCAAGTACGATATCACAGCACAACAGGAGACCATCCTTGATGCTCGTATACATCTTAATGGGAGTGTACTGATCCACCCAACCAAGCATAAATATGAATCTTACAGAATGAGCAAGACTTTCTTGGAGGAGTCACAAACACTCTTCCAAGGGCCTTTCACACTGAAACGGCAAGAATTGAGTTGGACATTCAATTTCACGTTACCGACGATGTCGACCATCGACGAATCTCTGGCACCATTGCCTCCATCGATGGATCACCAGTTTCGTGAAGGCCTGCTAATCCGTGTGGCATACAATATCACGGCAACGATTCGCACAGGATCGGATCACAAGTCTGCCAAACAGGCCTCCAAAATTGTGCTGGTCAAGCCTCCTATGAACCCAGCGATCTCTGCAGATCGTAGCTACAACGCTATGTTTCCTCCTATAGAGATACTGAGGAAGGACTTGTCGAATCACTCACGCTTGAGGTTCTGGAACAAGTCTAGCTCTTCAAAGAATGGCTCCGACTTGCCCCCACATACCTTGCACCTGGAGATGAGACTGCCGTCAACACTTTCCTCAAGCCAGCATGACGCTATCACGTGTTGCCTGAAAGATGATGCTGAGAAAATCGACGACCTGCACGACACAACCTTTGTCCTCGAGATTTGCGAACTGGTTCTGCGGTCCCGCTCAACCTGGCACAATCTCCTCGAGGAATCACAGCATGTAGGCACCGTTACGATGCGACCGGATATACGCCTCAAGCCCGATGGTAAACCCGCCACAACTTCCGACACTATTGGGCTGCAAGACTTTATCACTGGCCGGAGAATGCCTTCATCACTCGAGTCTTATGACTTAGTGTTGCCTCCAGTCTCTCAGGAATCGACACTCACAGTGACAGCGATCTTAAGGAATCAAGAGAGTGGGCACCGCATACATACAAAATCAACGACACCAGTCTTTGTCCTTGCCTCTAATACACAAACTGCTCTACCTCCTGCTTACGACCGTGTCGAGACCGCAGAAGAGGTCGTACCGCCGGCATACGAAACTCTTCCCGATACTTGAAGCCTCGCACATGTTTACACCTCGCCTTTGTTATCCAAGATCGTAATCGGTGCACTGTGTCTTGCTTGTGACGGGACAATGGCTTCGAAGTATTTTCCGACCTTATCCCCTTCGTCCAATCCTGTCGTGGTTGCGAGGATACCATCAGGCCTGAGGACAACAATGCCACCCTCAGCCGTTGAGATGCCGTATCTTGCATATGCCGAATGATCGATATCATAACATGCACGTCCGAACTTCTCGACGCCCAGCACTTCGTCGGGCTGCAATCCCGATCCCGCAATGACCGTCAGAAAGCTAAATGCATTCTTCAAACGGTTGACGAAGCTCTCTGTGGAGTCCAGGTAGTCGCGCAGCCTCTTCAAATCGCTGGCAGTATGACGTGGCTCGCCAGCAAAGACAACAACCCAAAATTTGCCGTTGTTCCTGGCCATTTCATACAGTCTCGTTGGGCAATGGCTTCCAGGTTTCTGTACGAGCACATCCGGAGCTCTATGGCCGGCTTGAATGGAACCGACTGCGGAAGTGCGGTTCAACATGGAATCGGACCTGTATGTGACTCCCAGACCAAGGGTAAATTGTGCTGAATACTCGAGCACATCGTACAGCACTTGGTTGATGTCTACATCACCGGCAAGACTGCTTTGAGCCTCGGGTATGTGTCCTGAGATGAGTGTTGAGATGGTTTTGTCCAAGTCGATGAGATGCTGTGCTGTAGCACGACGCTCGGGCGAGTACGTCTGCAGCACTTGGGGCGTGTACAATCCTTTGAGGACACCAGCCAGCTTCCACGCCAAGTTAACCGCATCGTGTACACCGGTGTTCATACCTTGCGCAGCTCCTGACGAATGAGTATGGGCCGCATCCCCAGCAAGTAGTATGCGGTCTTTGTATTGGAACGTGTCGGCAACTCGCTGACCGATGGAATAGAGCGTCCACCAATCGATAGTGGCGAATTCAATCTCAAATGGCGCCATTGCCTTGACGGCTTCTTGCTTGACAATTTCCTCCGGGATGCTTTGCCCGTATTTCTCGTAAAGCGCCTGCGGCAAAGCAAAGCCGATCCTCGAGCGTCCGTGGTCTGATGCGACCCAGAGCACGTTGCCATGACTCTTCGATTCGATCGATCCGAATCCTATCCTCGAATGGGGCATGTCGATCTTGATGACTGCGTCGATTCGGATCCAGTGGTAAGCAGACTTCTCGCCAACAAAAGGGATGCCTGCAATCTGGCGCACGCTAGATTTCCCGCCGTCTGCACCAATGATGTATTTCGACCTGGCTGTGACAGGTGTTCCGACCTCATCGGTAATTGTAGCAGATATCTTGTAGTCATCAGCAGCATCATTGACAACGAAATCGTTCAGTGTCCAGCCCGCATTGACTCTTCCACCGTTTTGTTCAAGTGCTGATCGAAAGATGTCTTCCGAGTACTTCTGACGGATATTCAGGCAGTAGTCAAAGTAGGTGTCGGTTATCCTACCGATGAAGTCCCAGCCGCGGTCGTAGACTCTTTGGCCGTCTTTGTAGGTGACGTTTGCTCTTCCTATGAGGCCGACCTGCGCCATTTCGTCCAAAAGTTCGAGACGGTCAAGCATTTCGATGGTTCCAGGATAGAGGGTGCTAGCGCGGCCGTACATATCTTGTTGGGTTTTGTCGTATTGTTCTATGGTCAGAACTGAAAGGCCAAGTCGTGCGAGCTGATACGAGAGCAGGAGGCCAACGGGACCTCCGCCACAGATGATCACGTCGTAGGTTCTTTGGGTCATCTTAATGGTCGACTAGTATGCGAAGAACAGCTGGAAAGCTCACGAAAGTTGCGATGTATACGAGACCGAAACCACATAGAACCATTCGTCTTATATAACCTTCTTCGAGAGGACTCCTCAGCTTGTCAAACGGATGCTTTGCTCATCCTCCGAGCATGTGCTCGGATATGACATCCATCATCACGCCACGAAGGTGACATTGTTGACAATCGGGCAGCCAATGACGATAGAACCTCGTGAAATAAGCGTCACCTAAGCTTGAGATTAGCAGGCTTAGTCGAAAGTGCTTGTTGGTGCCCACCTCTCGGTTTTCGACTGTGATACAAAATCTCGTCTTTGCTCGGCTCCGAGGTGTTCTCTCAATCAGCACAGCTGTCGATCACTCGGAGAACGTCGGAATACCGCCTCGGCTTTCGTGCAACCCAGACGACACATGTTCTGAAGTCGCCGAGATGTTCAACGACTACTATCACTAATGAGCATAAAGAGCGTACGCCATGGATTCGCAGACTACCGCCCTGCGTAACAAAATCCATCTTAATAACAAGAGAGTGCAAAAGAGTTGTGCTCCATGCCGAGCCAGGAAGCTCAAGTGCAATCGCGCTTCGCCGTGCATCAGATGTATCAAGAGCGAATATCCCGAGCTGTGTCTATATGACGAACGAGCGAGACCATCAGCATCTGCGGCCTCTGGGTCTTCGCCATATCGAGAAAATCAGCCACAGTCTAACGAGCAATCACATACGCGTGAACAGCCTCCACAGCTGACAGACCTATCTCGTCAGACACAGAACGAAGCTATCAACTCGGAACAAGGCCAATCTTATCGGCAGAACGGCAGTATACCATATCTTGGTACTAATTCATTGCCGCAATTTTTAAACGATGAAGCGACAGTCATCGGCCCTTCGGAGCACGCGACCCGGCAAGGCGCACGAGATGCACTGATGCCGATGTTGGGATCGACGCCATTGATGCCCAGATACCCTTTCTATGGCCCGTCTGAGAGTGCAGAAGAAGAGGCATTCACGAGACTGTCCAGGTCACTGCCATCAAGTAAAGACATCATCAGGTAAATCGTGCTGCTACCCTTGATCAATCAGGCGTAGGGCCTACCTACAGTGTATTGGGTTTCGTAATATGAGTTGGTGGCTGAGAAATTCCAGATTATTCCGGATCTACCAAACGGATGTCCATCCTTTCACGCCACTGCTCGTTCATGACCACGAGTTCGAGATCGAACTTTGTGGATACGTGCAAAATCATGGCCACGCAACATCTACGAGCCCTTCGGAGCAACGATCGAGAAGTGACGATTTGCGCCGTGGCATGTCAATGGAGTGGGTATCGACACTATTCTCATTGCTGGCTTGCGGTATTCAATTTGGCGATGACGATGCAGTGAAACGACAAGAACAAAGCAGCTTGTTTGGTGAGTGAGCATGAGAGTATCGCCGTTGGGTGTGGCTGCATGGTTCGATACTGACGAGGTGGCCTTTACCTAGTCAGTGGAGCATTTGAGGCGCTACGGCTAGCAAACTTCTTAATGCGTCCTTCCAATCTCGGCGTGCAAGCCATGTTACTTGTGGGCTTCGTTCTGCAAAACGACATGCGTCCACAAGCCGCTTGGCTACTTCTTGGAACCACAGTTCGGATGGCACAGAGTCTTGGTCTTCACAAGGCCCCGATTGGCCCGTCTTCGCAGCGGCTTCTTTGGTAAGCCTCACCGTGCGTCAGACGATGAAGTCGGAACCTTCGGAAATAACAATGACTAGGCTTGCTCTCCTTCGACAGGATGGCTTACTGGCTGCCTGCTTTGATCAGAGACCAACTTCTCCGGTGGGTATATTGCGGATGGATCCGTTCTCTTCCACTTCACTGTCCCATAACGCTGCCATGGACCACATGATTGACCGGCTACTTCGCGATGACATACTTGCGGATGAGCTGGAAAACCCCAACCTTGATCTGAGACGCGACCTTGCCCATGCCGTAGATGCTATTAAACGCAGGACGCAGGGAAATGATACCAACCGGCCGAAGCCCACTGATATACAAAACCAATGTCAAATACTCCACTTAGATTTGCAATTTGGATTTGTTAAAGGATGGATATGTCGACCTGCACTACGCAATCTCAGTCACCCTGAAACCGACTCCGATGCAATGCTGCGCAAGGAAGTCACAGAGATATGCCTGCAAAGCTTGCGAGAGTGCCTATATGCCTTCGTTCGCTTGAACTCGCTGTGCAATTACGCAAGTCGATCGTGGTCGGTCATTCATAATGGGCTGAGTTCCTCGCTGCTCCTAGCGCTCACAGGCGGATTGAAACGCGACTCGCACCTCCACGCAGCACTTGGAGAACTGCTGGACATGTTCGAAACCAACCAAGATGGGTCCAGAGATGAGAACTGCAACGATGTTCAGAGTACGACTTTGTCACCTGCGTACACCAGAGCTGTAGTTGCCTTGAGGAAGATGTACACGCGCGACAAAAACGTTGCTACGCATGAAAGTGACGCCGCCGAAGTGACCGGTGGAGGTGATACACAAGGCCAGAGCTACACTTGTGCTGTGACTGGAGAGCAGTATGAACCACCCCCGAAACCTTTGACAAAAGCTGTGACTGATCGGCTTCCAACAGGTCAACGAATGAAGGCCACTCGCAAGCAAATGCTCTTCATGCAGCAGATCCAGACTCTATGTTCTTGCAAGACTTGGATTTTATGGATGGGCTGCCTCCACTCGATGCATTCGACTCCATTTTGTGGTAAGTACTTCCACTTCTTCCATCTAATTCACACGTTCTTGTTTCTCTCTCGAGGCCGAGCTGCTTAAACGGCCTCCAACCGCCCCAAATTGCACCATTGCCCGTTCAGCGGATGGTAAGCTGACACATGAATTTTCCACAAAGGCCTTTGAACCAAGATGTCTTACCTACGACAGGAAGTAGTCACGAATTACCGTGGCTGTGACAAGCGTTGGCGTTGGCAGTTTCGGTCCCATCATGTGTTGTGTTTCTGAGGGGAATGGCACGGGGGCTGCTTTTACAGTTCTAGCTCATAAGTCTGCGAACATCTTAATGCCGGATGATGCCAGTATTGGCGGATGTAGCTTCAAATTATGAACTATGTCTCGTGAAGATAATTAAACATACTCCGGTAATCCTCAAGTACTAATATATTCCTACCTTCGGCTCTCGTCTCTATCGGAGGATGATTGCCCCCGAGAGACTGTTCGCAGACTCTTGAGTACCGAATGTACTTGCTTCGAGCATCGATCCGAGGCTTGTGAGCTGCTGATCATCCATTCCATGCGTGGCTGAAGTTCAGTGCTGCGCCACTGCCATCGCTGCAGTTCTGTTACGTGGCTCATCATGGTATTCCTGTGGGAGCTGCTCGTCGCCATTTGCATTGAAGAACTTCTCCATCGCCTCTGCGAAGTGCTTTTGATAGACATATTTGTCGGGTAATACAGGAAAATTCTGGTCCGCAATTGTCGCCCACGTGAAGTGGTGTTGACAATCTTGGTCGTTGATCATCCAAGTATTTGCGGCAATCGGTACGTGGCAGCCATCCATAAGTTCGAAAAGATGTCTTTTGTTCAGCTTAAGATGTCTTGCTATTGAGAGCAAAACAATCTTCCAATCGTCACTGTAGCTATGCCATATATTGAGACGTCTAAGTGTTGCGGCATGCAGCTCGAGGAAGTTCGAGAATACCTCTGCAGGTACAGCTGCTGTGATCGAAAGTGCCTCGAGGTGAGGATACGTGACTTGTGGGTTGGAAAGAAAGGGCATCAGAGCGAACTGTGTCAGCGGCGACCCTGACTCGTCCCACATTTGATCATCATAATAGCCATATGTCAAGTCAAGCGTCCGCATATTTCTTGCAGCTCTGAGCAGCCGGTGAACTTGCCCACTGTCACCTGCGCGGGTGTATGCATCAGCGCCTGAAAGACACAAAGTCAACTCTGTCAAGGGTTCAAAAGCCTTCGTCAAGTTTTCCAGTCTTGGCGCATATTGTGTACTGGCACCTGACACTGTATCAGAAGCGTCCTCTAGGATGCGGAAACCTTCTCGCGTTTCCAGGTCAAGCAAAAGGGTCGTCACTTGCTTGACTCCGAGGCATGCGCCTCGCAGGCCGAGTGCTTCGACATAAGCGAGTCTTAGAAAGTCGTCAGCCTTGAAATTCTCGTATTTCCATGCCTCAGGATGGACGCGTGTTGCGCGACGGAAAGCCTCCCAGAATGGAGCATGGCAATCATGGCGCATCTTGTGGGAGTGATAAACACTGGTCCGTTGAAAGTTTGGTAGCCTTACAAGAAGACGCTTAAGCATCGTTGCGAGTGCTGCGGGATTCTCGCGCCAGCGTTGCTGTTCTTGCAGGCGCATTTCGTAAGCAGACCATCCAGTATCGATCTCGACGGCACTTAGTGAATGTTTAGGTAACTTTTCATAAGCGGCGCGGGTCTCCGCGTCAATTCTAGCAAACGCATAATCGCTGCCAGAGGTTGATTGAGACCTCATGAATTCGTGGAATCTTGGGCGGTAATCCACAGCGGACAGCCATTGTTGTTTGTCCCACACTGGGAGAAGGTCAGGGTGAAAATCAACCGCTTGAATGTGTCTAGCCAGGTTGGAGTGGCATAATTCGTCAAATCTTGCCAAGGACTGCGAGAAGAGTCTCAATCGCACTCTTTTAAAGGCAAAGGGCGTGCTCGCTTCTTCGAACGCCTTGTTTACGAGGCGAAGCGTCATCCATGTCTCATTCCCGGAACCATATATATCCCGTGTGCAGTCCAAACAGAGATATGAATGCCTGGTGCACAATTCGCAGATAAGTCCGAGGATCTCAGGCGGGAGCTGCAGGATCATGATGTCTTACTGCTGTATTGTGGTGAGAGGGTGAAATAGATGTCAACGCCAGAAATGTTTCGCGTGCTGGGCGCCTTCGCCTTGCTCTAAGATCAAGGTTTGAAGTGCTATGGCAGTCGAGCGGTATTGCGAGCAGGCAAGAAGCGTGTTATCTTTGCGGTTCAACATGAAAGCGGGTTTGCCCGCTGTGTAACGCGAGGATTGTGCTCACAAAGATGACAGACAGCAGGCAGACATACACTGGGAACAATAAACAATAAAGACGGACTTGCAAATTTAATGAGAAGCATGAGGCCATTTAAAATACTGATTGGACATAATAAGAGGCCTACTTTTGTCCCCTAATGCAAATGCAGTGGACATGCTCAGCTTCTGCAAGTGGCTGTTTGTTGTAGGTCGTCTTGGGTATCATTCCGCAAACAAAAAAATCTCCAAAGATAAAACAGGATAGAAACACCGCCGATGACAAAATTCAGAGACGAGAGGAATTCACCACTCTCCTCGCCAAATGAGCTCAGATCAGACCTTAGGGGGTCCATCGAACTCATACACTTCTCCTCTTTTGCTCAACACCGTTCCCAAGCCAGGGATCACTTCCGCCTGGAACGGCTCAAAGGGCACTCTTTCACCATCAATAGCGATGTAGCCTTCCTTCTCCTTCCCTGCACCACCGAGCCAGCGACTGAGCTTTGCTTTCAGCCCTTTGCCATCGCCTCCTGGCGTGACATGGGGTGTGATACGGTAGCCGGTGACTTTGCGATAATTGACTTCAGGGAAGTTCATCAGAGTGCCTTGCTCAACGCTGGTGAGCATGCGAACGGCAGTGAGACGCGGCACGAGTCCATCGATGGTGATTGAGTCCATGAGACCGTCGGTCGGGAGTGCAACGGGGAAGAAAGGTGTGTCGGGCGACATGTAAGCCATGTTGCCGGTGTAAAAGTTGCCTAGCGTCGGGAGGTCGTGTGTTGTGAAATTTGAAGGTAGAGGATCGTTGATAGTGCCATAACGAAGAGTAGGCGTAGTGTCGCTGTCGGGAGATGCAGGTGCGGGTATTGAAACCTCAGACTCTGACTCCTCGCCTTGTGACAGCTTCTTCGCCGTCAATGCAAGATGCTCACTGAGGAAGCGGTGGTGATTTTCTTGGATTGCACGCTTGTCGTCCGTTTCAATTGCCCAGCTGACTTCGGCTGGGTAGACTGTCTGGCCCATCAGTCTGACCAGGAAGCCCCAGGTGAATCGTAGAGCGCCCATCCATCGTAAGCTTTCGGTTCCAAGATCACTTTCCGCGATGATGCCCACAGCTTGCGACAAGAAGCTGTAGTATCTTTGGTCTCCCTGCGTGATAGCAACCAAGTCCAAAGATGATCGAATGCCCTTCACGATCGCCACAGCCGCTAGTGACGGCGAATCTGTGCCGGTCAAATTAAGACTCATGGCATTCCCTGATCCGCATGGCAATTGAACAACAGCCACTTTACTCAATGCCCGCTTCGCATCCTTTTGCTTCGCCAGTCCGTTGAACACCTCATGCGGCAGTCCATCACCACTCGCACACGCAATCGCATCGAAAGCGTCTACATCGATCTTCTCAGCGATTTCAATCGCATGTCCTCGGTACGCGGTCTTCTCGACGTCCACCTCACACTTCGCCGCCGCAAAAATAGGTTCCACCTCTCGTGTCCAAAGCTTCTGTCCATTTCCTTGCCCTCCAAAAGGGTTGACCAGAACCTTTATTCTCTTGCGACGCTTCACGCCGCCAGGATATGAGCGGTCTAGCAGCGCTTCCACCCAAGCCTTCGCATGCGTGTGCATGCTCTTGTCCGTCAATGTATAGTGTACATGGCCTATGGTACAGCGCTTCTTTCCAGAAGGCTGTGCATACTGCACGGTGATTTCGAAGTCTTCCAGCGTCGCCCAGAGCACATTGTAGAAAGGAATCGCACGGGTGGTTTTTGTCGACTGTGGGAGGAGACCGCAGCAATTACGCGGCTCTCGGCGGTGCACAAGGCCCTCGTCCAGCACGATCAAAGCATCGGTGGCTAGTGTGAGCGTGGCATTGCGGTCGACGGTCAGGACAGCCTGAAGATGCGCTGCTGCCTGGTCGGAGCCGGTGGGGTCGTCGAATGGATTCGGCTCGGTAGGGACGGTGGTAGACGCCATTGCGCTGAGCGAGTGAAGCGCAATCGCAATCGTGCTATACACGATGGATGGGGTCTATAGACCAAGTTCTAGCTGGCAGGATCTTGCTGGTCACTTGCTTGCCTATCCTTTCCCTCGCCGGCTTGTGCCGCGGCTGAAGGAGCATGGCGTGGTTCGTATCCGTGTCCGTGTGGACAAAGTGACGCGCAACCCCGAGCCAGGGTTTCGTTCTGGAATTGCTTCTAGCCCGATGGAGTTGGGCCATAAATAGCCTTACGGACTTCAGACATACATGTACAGTTAAAGACTGGCAACAAGTACAATTGTTTTTCAAATGATCTAATAGCACACGCTTTATCATTTTATTGCAAGCTCTCACGATCGCCCGCGTCGTTTATTGGACAATGCTCTCTGGGCGCTTCTTCTTCAGCACCTTCCTCCCTGCGCTGCCCGTGCTACTTCTGCTGCTGGACCTTGATCTTGACCGAGCATATTTCTGCAAGCTGATAGGTGGGAGTGCATACAATTTCTCTGGCGGAGGTGACATCGCTGGCGTAGCTGCTGGCAGCGAGCCAGGCTTCAGAATTTCGAAGCCAGTCCCATGGCCACGGATAACCTGTGATGCTCTTCTCTCTTTCTCGAAGGATGGTCGAACAGCTCCGGCCGTTGTTTGCTCGCTCGTGCTTGTTCTCTTAGGTGCGGGTGATGCCGTTCTGTCCAATTGATCCGGCGGTGAACACGCCATATTGCCAGGCTTGCTGATTTCGGGCGAGTTTTGCGTTGCTTCCAGAGGCATCTGTAAGCTCGTTCGACGTGGCATTGATGATGCAGTCTGCACGAACTGTACAAACGGCGTTACATCTGGGATACTCGTACGCCTCACAGCTGCTGGAAGAGCCGCAACTTTTGCAGGCGACGGGTCTCGAGATGGGGATACTGTTGTTGACGATATGGTTGTAACGGCCTTCGGTCCAAAGTATCCCAATTCCCCTGACCCGGACGCTGCAAACCTACTGCTGAGGTATCCATGAAGGTCCATACTGTTTGTCGGTCTACTGGTTCTCGGAGTCAGATCTCCCGTCTCTGCGGCTTGTGCCTGTCGATGGCTGTCGAGCAGCTCAAAGTCCACAGAATGGTGGCGAGTTTTTGTCTTAGGGGTGTGATTTAATAGGCTTGGTGCGGCTGATGAAATTGGGCCAGAATCACTGCTGCTACTGCCACCGCTTGATTGGGTGTAGGATTCGCTACTGCTACCACCGTGTTGGGTATCCGGCTTCAGGTACGTAGAAGCGCGATGAACAGCTTCGAAGCCTTCGAGCGTTCGCACAGTCGGAGACTGCCGATAAAGGGACGGGTTCCCACTGTACTTGGCAAACGATGGCGGAGGATGTTTGCTCCTGACAGGCTTGGGCAGATCATGCTTGGGTATTCCGTTGCGCGATGAAGGGCTGCTTGACAGGTCCTCGGCAGATAGCGGTCGACTGAAGTGCGAGCTCGTAGGTCTCATCATGCTTACCGAAGACTCTGAGAGCTCGCGGCCATGCTTTGCCGATCTTGAATTGCTTTTCTCTCTCAGGTTATCCTCTTGCCTCTCAATGTCGTGTACAGCAGTCTTCGTTGGCATGAAGTCCCAGATTGATGAAGTCGAAGTCCTCGACTCGTTACGAATGGACGGCTCAGGCGTGTTGCCTCTGGAAATCCACACTCCCTCAACTTCAACACCTCTTTCAAGAGCTCTTATGCCAAATGGAACCTCGTCGGCCCGTGGGACACCAGGTCCACGACGCTTTTGGCTCATCTCCCGATGTAGCGCTTGCTCTGTTCGCTCTCTGTCCGCGACAGCAGAGTACTTGTGTAGGCGCCAATGTGTATGCGCTAATTTGACGCTACCGAGGCATATTGTGAAAGCAATGCCGCAGCCGAGTATCTAGCTTTATTAGCAAAGAAGGTAGGCCATAATCAGGTACATGGAGACTTACGAATACGAGTTTCTGCCATAGCTCCCACTCACTGAAGAATGCTTTCCCCATGTTATCGAGAGACGTTGTGACTATCGTGCGATCGCGGAATCAGCGCATTTCTGATAAGCTGTGGTCGACGCAGGATCGAGGGAAGGCGCGATGGGCGTTTTGAAGTCGCGCGGTGACTTGTCACCACCAATGAAGCAATAATGAGAGGTATCTGGTGGCAGTGCAGTGCCCGCTGGTGAATATTAGCAAGGCCTGTGATCTCTTATAGAGGAGACTTGCGTGGTAGTCAGTCGTAGTCATCGAAAGCTAACGAAAGCGACGAGCCACGTGCAGCAGATGGGCTATGCTATCACACTTCAGTGAACAAACAACCCGAGCCACATGACATCGTGCACGACCTAAGAATATACCTGGCGGTGATTGCAATAACCATAGGCCGACACTCACTGGATCAAGCGAATGTGTACAACCTTGGCCCATTCCGAAGGGCAAGAGCGGTGAACGAAGCGCAATACAACAAATGTCAGAGGGAAACCAGACACATTAGGCTGGTGCAAGAATGTATCAGGAGTACGAACGTACCGAGGAGGCCGAGCGTGCGTAGCGACAGCTATAGCTCTCCCAATGGAAGTGCCATTGCGACCTCCGACATGTTCCCACGTCTTCATGTTCACGCGAGGCGCGTGGAGAGCTCCCAGCGATGTGGGAAAGACAGCGAGTAGGCATGGCAGACCCTGCTGGCCGTGCAACCAGAATCGCCTGCTTTCCTCGCCGTGCATGCGGTCGTCCGTTTTGGTGACACGTAGAGGCGCCTGCCGGTGATACACGGTTCCTTGAAGTAGGGACTTTCGAAGTAGCAATGGCGATATCCTTGACGTCGCAAGCTCGTTAGAGCGTGGCATTTGCCCTCTTTCTCCCGTAGATGATACGATAGAGAAGCTGCCGTGCGACCAAGGGGCTGGCTGGACTTCACGCCTTGCGTCGCATGGAGACACGCAAGCCGACATGTTGGTCGGACAGAAGGAAGTTGATGTGCACAAATACGATGTGCCGTTTTCGTTAGATGATGGATATATCATGCTTGCCTTTGAATGAGCACAGAGAAGATTCAAACAGTTCATCGTCTTGATCCTGTTATCCGCAATGATGATGGAAAGTGCTGTGATCCCCTTCCTATACACTTCAGATACCAACATCTGTAAGTGCAAGCCGTTTCTTACGGTACGGCCCTCTGTATCAGCTGTTGTGTGAGCTGTCAGTCTCGCCTTCGCCAATAGGAGGTACTCGGCTGCATCCATTGTGCCTGTACAATGCGATCGCCGAGAAATATAAATGCATCATCGACATACTCGTTCTGAAAGAGTTAGCGTCAACCAGACAGGTGATAAGATCTGCCTCTGAACCTCTCAGTTGATACAACTGTAAATCACAGCAATCGGAGATGGTCAACCGCGCGAAGACGTGCATCAAATAAGCTGTTGCGACGCTTGAACAGTTATTGGCTGTGGAGACAGTAAAGGAGCCCGTTGGAAAGCGAAAGAATAAAGGTTTTCCAGGTCGTAAGCCAACCTGGCAAAAGACAAAAGAGAAGTAGCTGAGAATGGTTTCGATCCATTGCCCTCCGGGTTATGAGCCCGGCGCGCTTCCGCTGCGCCACTCAGCTTGCATCAACTCACTAGTAATTGACTGGGATGGCTTGGCTTAATTGTTTTCATATCCCTCAGCGATGCCAATTTGCAAGATGATTGTTCGATGCATCTGCAGATCATCGAAACGCGCTGAATGAGATGTTGATGTATAAGACCGTTGAGGAGAGCAAGAACAAAACGTCGCACGGGCTTTGTGGCATAAGCTTAGCTATCAGCCATCGGCCAACTTCGTCATCTCAATGTATGTGAAACCCTCCACACTGACGGTGGTGGCTTCGCTTTCACGCCGATCAAGAGTGGTGACCCAAACAAAAACGGACTTGGCCACATCTGCCGCGGAGTGTTCCACGTCATCAGGTCTTTCACTGGCCGAACCAGTCTCAAATCGTCTGATACAAGGGGCGTGTTCTGGTTGATAGGAGGTAGACATGGAGATTTCTGATGCTTTTGCGGATGTGTATACATGCTGAGCTTAGATAGGTGCTTCTCCTCAGTTCCGAGAAACCGAGAGTTGGTGATCTGCCGTCTTCCCGCTCAACGGCTCTCTCCAACCAGATCGCTGTTCAATCGCCGTTCGCAGACCACTATATCGACGGATAAAACTGATACCGAGAGCCAGCTTTAAGTATGTGAGCTAATTAGCTACGGCAGAACACCATTAAGCTCTCGAATGTTAGAAGCAAGCTTAGCAAGCACGTGGCTCGGATCTGCACATCAATTCAGATGTCCCAAGGGAAGTATGCACTGCCCTGCTATGGACGCGGCATAGATCACTTGGCATGAAACATTGTGCAGAGATCACGTATGCGCCGAGAGAGGGGTCCGGACAGGCATGTATATTTCCCGGTGTCTGTCGTTCCTGCATGTCTGGTATCTTCAGGTTCCCTGCACGATCGATACTTCTATCGATCACCTTTGTTGCTAGTATCTCTATACATTGCATATTTATCTGCACATAGCTACTATGAGATTTGATCTTACATTGGCAGCCGGATTGCTGCTCACAGGCGGCGCCAATGCACTCGACTTGAAGGCCGAGCATGCAGGTGGTGTTTTCAACCGCGTTCATGGTGGGAAATCATGCTCCGACGATGGCGTGATCAACAATGGCACAGCGTCTGGCCAGACAGTGTCACTCGGAAATGGTATTATCCTATCACTCAAAATACTTCACATTAAATCTATAAACTGACGTTAGTATACAGAAACTGGCTATGTCGCATACCCACCTGGTCACCAAGCGAAGGCAGCCGTACTGTATCTGACTGATATCTTCGGCAATGCACTCATCAATAACAAGCTGTGAGTTCATGGTCAATACTTGTGTGCCTTCAATGACGCTGACGAGCAGCAGTCTTGCCGACAGCATCGCCAAAGCTGGTTATCTCGTCGTGATGCCTGATCTGTTCCGCGGAGACCCCGTTCCAGAAGATGCTCTCTCAGACCCGACATCCAACTATAGCCTTCCAGACTGGCAGAAGCGTCATCCTTTGGCCGACATTGAGTCGGTTATCGACACTACACTCGACTCTTTGCGCACCACGTACAACGCCTCCAAGATTGGCTCTGTGGGTTACTGCTTCGGTGGAAAGTACGTCGCTCGCTACCTCGCCGAAGGCAAGGGTGTCGATGCCGGTTTCACTGCCCATCCGTCCAACACTCAGCCTGGGGAATGGGATGCTATCGCTTCACCAATCAGCATCGCGTTTGGTGATTTAGATCAGAGCAACACCCCCGAGAACAGAACCAATATCGAAGAGATCTTCTTCGGTGGCAACAAGACTTATCAGACTAGTTTGTACTCGAATGCCGAACATGGCTTTGCGGTTCGCACGAATCTTAGCGTGCCGCAAAAGGCGTTTGCGCAAGAGGGCGCTTACTTTCAGGCTGTCAGGTGGTTGGATGCTTGGGTCATGGGTCAAATCTAGGTGCACTTCAGCCTATGTATGATTCGACAGCTTTATGGTGTAATACAATCGATGCGATCAGGAAAGCGGTTTCGGACTTGCGATCACGCTCGTGCAGTGTTACGCGTGATCTCGTTGTGGAAGAAAGATTCTAATCCGAATGACTACATACGCCCATTGCAAACCACGCAATTGAAAAGCTCAATTGTTTCGAGCAGACTTGAGCGTGACCATACTCTAGATACACGCTTACTTACACTTTGGAGGATATACATTTATTCTTGTTCACTTCTTTCCACCGCAACCCCATACCCTAACAGATTTGAGATGCGTACATGTATGTTTTCGCGTTAACATAATCTAGGTGCCAGAATCATGTTCGAACATATAGCCGTCACTGGACTGAATCTGTTATCAATAACTATCCATTGTCAGCATCCAAAATGCCGTTCCTCAACGAAATACCTTGTCACGTCGAACAGCCTAAACGCGACCCACTATCGGCGTTAAGCAGCTAACCCCTCACTTAATCCCCTCTTGCACGCCATCGATCGCCACAAAGACAACATCATGCTCCCCAATAAATACAAAGGCTGAGCCGCAGCCTGTAGATAAGAAAAAGGTAAAGTCTTTCAACGAATCCATTATTGCCATTTCCTACGTCCCTGCATATCAACAACATCATGTCTTCTTCCAATGGTTCCAACGAGAAAGACCCCGTCCTGCGCTCGATCGCAGAGACGATGGCAACATACAAGCGATTGGGCAACAGTGGTCTGCGTGTCTCAGTGCCTATCTTTGGTGCCATGAGCTTCGGCGACCCAGCATGGCAACCCTGGGTCATCGACGAGGAAAAGGCATTGCCACTTCTCAAAGCAGCCTATGACCGCGGCCTCAATACATGGGACACTGCCAACGTGTACAGCAACGGAGTCAGCGAGGAGATCATCAGCAAAGCGATTAAGAAGTACGAGATTCCAAGAAACAAGATCGTCATTCTGAGCAAATGCTATGGTTATGTTGGCGAAGACCCCAGCATCAGAGGAATCATGTATGGACAGGATATTGCCAAATCCAAAGACTACGTAAACCGTGGTGGTGAGTTCACTAGTAATCCTCGACGAGTAGCACACGGCATACTAAATCCGTATCTCAGGCCTCTCTCGCACCGCCATCTTCGAAGCGGTCAACGCTTCCCTAGCCCGCCTGCAACTCGACCACCTAGACCTGCTCCAAATCCACCGCTTCGACCCGCACACTCCCATCGAAGAAACCATGCTCGCGCTGCACGACCTCGTCCGCGCCGGCAAAGTGCACTACATCGGCGCCTCGAGCATGTGGGCGTGGCAATTCTCGCTGCTGCAGCACGCAGCCGAGAAGAACGGCTGGACCAAGTTCGTCAGCATGCAGAACCACTACAACCTTCTCTACCGCGAAGAGGAGCGCGAGATGAATGCTTTCTGTAACGCTACGGGCGTCGGCTTGATTCCCTGGGCGCCTTTGAGCAGAGGACATTTGGCGAGGCCACTGGAAGCGTTTGGAACTACTACGCGTAGCGAGGGAGAGAAGAAGAGTGGCGCGGAGCAGAGTGAGGCAGATCGTGAAATTATCAAGCGAGTGCAGGAGATTGCTGAGAAGAGGGGATGGAAGATGAGCCATGTTGCGCTTGCGTGGAGCAACAAAAGGGTCAGCTCGCCTATCATTGGCTTCAGCTCTGTTGAGAGGATGGACGAGGCGTTGGATGCTGGTGGGAAAGAGCTTACTGAAGAAGAGGAAAAGTACTTGGAGGAGCCTTACAAGCCGAAGGCGATTGTCGGTCACTCCTAAGATGTTGAGTGAAATATATGAATATGTATACAGGCTTACAGCCGGGGTATCATGCGTTCGTCACAACTCGTCTTTCCACCTTGGCCTACTTCAATCAAGCATTGAAGCCTAATCCTGCAGACTCGAGGTCTTCTCTGAGGGCGTTCCGGATCTCATCCTCTCCCACGCCCAGTCTGACTCTTCCTACTCGGTCACCGTGTCTGCTCTCCAGACCGATGATGCCAGCTTCCGCCAACTCTACGGCAGCGTTGCCCATTCCCAGCACCCTGGCTGCTCGTTCGGCTTCCTTTTTCGCGGCTGGTCTTCCTCGTTTGGAGGGTGTCTGGCCAGGCGCCTCTTCTTCTGTTTGCAGCTGCGGTGTGGCGGCGGGCGTGAGAAGATATTGCTCAAGAGGCTTTGACTGAGACATCGTGCCCATGCGCTTGGCTTCGTCTACAATGTCTGCGAGAGTAGACTCGGTGATGCCGGTACGACGTAAGCGGGCTAGTAGTGCAGCAAGGAAGAGCTTGCTTGCAAGTGGCAATGCGCGGAGGTAGGCTGCCATTGGGGTAGAGGTGGCCTCTGTGATAGCACGTCTAATGGTAGCAATGTTGACGATTCCCTTCTTTTGCGTGCTGCCGAAGGGCAGAGGCCGTTGCCTTGCAGGCGTTTTACTGGGAGTATCGGGTACAGCATTCTCCTTATCTTTCTCGGCTTCTGAACTCTCCTGCTCTGCGATCTCTACTGCTCGTCGGCAGATGTCTAGAGCACGTCTCGCGTCACCTGAGACTGCTGCGACCTTTCGACTTGCGAACTGCACAGCGTCAGGTTCTACTATAACCTGACCAACGCCCTCAAGCCGAGACTGGATGATCGCCATAAGCTGGGTATGTGTGTAGCCAGGGAACGTGATGCGAGTCAAACCTAAACGCGAACTGATCTTGTTGCTGAGAGTCCGCTCTGGCAGATCCATGGTGTTTGCAACCGCCAGGACGATCAGGCGACTGTGTCGAAGTTGAGGCCAGTTGAAGAAGTTGTACATGACACCCTGATTCCGCGTCACGAGCTGATCAAGCTCGTCCATTAAGACCACACAAGGGACTCTTCGCGGCGATGGTGTGGTAAACTCTCTCTCCAGCAACTCCAGAGCGTGTGCTGAGCTGACACGGTCGCCCTTCAATGCCTCCCACAGTAGACTGTAAGACTGATGTGGATCTGTGACCTTCATGCCGTTGATTTCGACAAAGTAGAAGTCATCGAGCTGCTCATCTGCAACAGCAGTCTGTAAAGATGCAACAACCTCTCTGACTGTGGCAGTCTTTCCTGTTCCTGGTGTTCCAGAAATGTAGATGCATGCGCCGGTGCCTGCCGTAATGGCAGCTTCAAGATGTGATTGTACCGTGTCGAATTCGGTCTCGCGGCAAGGCAGTGCATGGGGCACAGCAGATACGTGCAGGGTCGATCGAGCAAGTTGGTATGGAGAAGCATGTGTTGACCCAGGTGACAGCATGCGAGTACCAAGTGGAGTAAACTCTAGAGGCTTTTTGGTCACGATACGCTTTTGTGTTGGTGTCATGAACTTTCTCGGTGTCCCTTGTTTCGCTTTTGAAGGAGTAACAGTCTTGGAAGTCATCTTGCGGCGCTTCCGAGGTGTTGTAGGTTCGTCCAGACCTTCTTCGTCAATGTCCTCCAAGCCATAGCTCTCCTCACGCTTCTTTGCAGGCTTGCGCCTCCTCGTTTTGACGGTTTGAGTCTCCACTAGATCGCCCAGAGTGTCCATATCCTCTTTTCTGCTCTTGAACGTGTCTTCCCAGTTGAAGTCCTCGGTATATGTGGCTGTCTTGATGTTCGCGCCTCTTCTACAAACGAAGACCTTGCCATAGTCCTTCGAGTTTTTTGGCACCTTACCGCCTGGGTAGAGCGACGCAAACTTCTCAGCAGACATGACTTTGGCCTTGCCGTTGATCGTCGTCAAGGGATTCTCATCGAAGTTTGCTGTGATGTACAGTTCGTTGGGCAAGAAGTCGGTGCGCTTGTTCTTGCCTCTTATCTCCTTCTCTGATGAGAACCACATCATCGTCGCTTTCTTCTGCACCACCATTTCTCCGTCATCATCCTCAAGCTCTCCTTCTGAAAGGTCATATATGATTGCAACCCATGCCTCATTGCCAGCTGGTGCTTTCAGCAAGACCGTGTCGCCGATGTAGCATTCGAACTCGCCCATTCGGGCACCAATGACACGTTGCCCGCCATTGCCAGTATTGTCGGCATTCGCAGAGGTACCCTCGTTGTTGGCGTATATGAGCTCCCAAGGGTGATCTTCTAATCCAAGCTCGTCGTCGGAGTCCTCTCGGAGTACACTACCACCGGACAGATAGTGTCGCGCTTTTTCGATGTTGGTGGGCTTTCGCTTTGGAGGCATTGTCGTATGTTTGGTGATGCCGTCAAGTAACAGGTCCCGATCTGATCTGCAAGCTGAGACGCGATAAGCTTCCGTCAGGATCGCGCGGTCACGTTGTTTGGCGTGTCCTTCAAATTGAGGGTTCGAGCCCCGAACTTCACCAAGACCAAGACCGAAAGCTCGAAAGTGAATTGTCAATCATCAAGAATTATAAACGACATCGAGATATGCGCGTCTTGCAGCGCCTGTCACACAGTATACGGAATGAGTATTTATACATATCTACATTTGGAAACGTCCTCCGTTCTATCCAACAGACCTGCTACCAGTGGCCAAATTGGGCACCAGGCGTGAATAGATCGCCTAAGAAATATGAGAAGAGAGTCGTGCCTTTCCATGCAAGTCGCTAGATACGCTTTCAAAATCGAGGTGCCGTCACAAATCCCTTCTCTTCTATTGCTGCTCTGTGTGCACCTGCGCAGCAATCTTCTGTAATGCGCTCTTCTGCTCTGCTTTCCTCTTCCGCCACCCGTCGAGCGCTTGCTCAAAACCCTGGGATTCGATTTGACAGCGCTCGCCCATCAAACCCCAAGTCCTGCTTCTGACAATGCTTTCTACCATCCTCTCGTTGCGAATGAGTGAAGCCAACGCCTCGGTCCGCGCTTCTCTTGGAAAGTATCTTGCACTGTATGGGTCCAGTCTCTCGTTGACTATGCGCTCGCGGGCTCGTGTATCCTCCGCTTGCCGCAGCACATGATCGGGATCATCGGGGTCAGGCGATGTCGCAACACCAGCGCAATAGTTCAGGACATCGCTCCGGCTTTGCCAACTTGGGAAGAGCACGCGGTCTTTGAACTCATCGCAAGCCTGGGCATCGATTGGCCTTCGTCCTATAGGCCGTGACTGGCGTTCTTGTGTTGATGAGGGATCGAATGGCTTTGCGCCGGGTGTGATAAGAGCGTTGAGGTTTTGGTTGATTGTGTCATCGACGGCTGTCCGTGACACTCGTAGGAAGTCTCGGAGAGCTGTCTGGTTGAAGCAGAATTGTGGTGTAAGGACGGGCTGTTCGGGTGTTCGAGACATGATGCGGCGAGGCGCAAGCGAATGTGTAGGCCCTGGAGGAGGAAGAGGAGGAGGAGGGCTGGGGTCGCGTTTCCAAAATATGCCCGCCAGAGTGTTTAGATGTGTTTCTATTGAGCTCCTTTAAAAGCGTAGTCCCAAGTCGGGAGATGCAACGATATCGTTGTGAACTTCTTGCTTGGTCGTTCCGGGCGGCGAGAGGCGAAGCGAAGCGGCACCGCAGAGCTGAAGCTCCAGTCGCTAAATGGCCGACGTCATGGCGACGCGCTCTCTTTCGCCGGACGCGACGCGATCAATCTAGCTGATGCCTGCGCCGAAGACAGCTACCTAGAAGTGACGACCCACCACCAGGCCAGGCTATTTGTCGTTCGTTTGTTTCTCCGGGTTATGATTGTCGGGCCTCGTCAACACACACGCATTTGTTTTGGCATCACCTCGCGAGCAAAACGCTGCTATCAGTCTCTTGTACTCGGCCGAAGCCCCTCAGCTAACTCAATTTCCTTCGGAAACGCGAGAGCGATACGCTACAACAGCGGCAGGACACAGAAAGACACAGGAGCACTGACAAGGATGGCACCCAAACAAGCCACCTTGGGGTATGTGAAAACGCAGCAGACTCTGGGGTACGAATCCCTGGATCTGCTGTTTCTGAGCAAGAGGAATTGCAGCTAATGTATTTGAAGCAAATTCTTTGGCAACCCTGGCGGAGCTCCTGCAACAGCACAGCAATCGAGGCTCAAATTCTCCAAAGCAGAGACCAAGAAGGAAGAAGCAGCAGTCTCTGGAGCAAATAAAACCGAAGACAAGGATGGAGACGTCAAGGAGGAAGATGTCAAGATGGAGGATGTGCCTGCGGTCAAACGTGAAGAAGGTGCGAGTCAATCAGAGGGTGGCGATGCCCAGCCTGTAGCAAGCCCAGCAAAGAAGCGAACAGCAAAGGAAGAGGAGAACGACGAGGAAGCATCAGGCAGTGATGCTGATGAGCCGCCATCCAAAAAACCACGACAGACACCTGCAATCAAACCGAAGCAGAAAAAAGGAATTGCTGTCAAGAAGACACCGGCGAAAACAGCTGTCAAAATGGAACCTGTCGAGGTTGATGATGAAGACGACGAAGAGCCACGACCGGCAAAGAAGTCAAACACAGCGCCAAAAAGAGCGAGTCCGAAACCCGCATCGCCCGCTCAAACCAGTACAATGAGCGACGCGGAAGACGAAGAACCTGTTACGAAGAAGAAAGGTCGTTCTGGAGCACCAAAAGCAGCGAAAAGCAAGACTCAGATCACACAAGCTGTGGACTCAACGCCAGAGGCTGAGCCAGAGGCGGACAATGCGAGCGAGGCAGACTCTGTCTCGGAGGGCGAGTCAGAGGCAGAGGAAGAGGAGAAGTCTGAGGTCGCAGCTAAGGCGCGCGCGAAGGTACAGAGCACACTCAAAGCGACAGGGAAAGAAGCCTACCCTGACTGGAAAGCTGGCGATCCGGTTCCGTATGCGGCTTTGTGCACGACATTCTCGAAGATCGAGCTCACCACCAAGCGTCTAGAAATCATGGCTCACTGCTCCGCATTTATGCGACAAGTTGCTCGTCTCACACCTGAGGATCTTCAGCCCACAGTGCTACTCATGGTCGGCAAGTTGGCAGCAGATTATGCAGGCATCGAGCTGGGCATCGGCGAGTCTCTTATTATGAAGGCGATTGGCGAGAGCACCGGACGTAATCTCAAGATCATCAAAGAAGACCAACAGAAGATCGGAGATCTTGGACTGGTTGCAGCAAAAAGCAGGCAGAATCAGCCAACGATGTTCAAGCCGAAGCCACTCACGATCCGTGGTGTCCACGAGGGTCTGATGAAGATTGCCACAGTTGAGGGCCAAGGCGCTCAAGGCAGAAAAGTTGATGGTATCAAGAAATTGCTATCATCTGCTGACACCAACCTTGCGAAAGGCCAGTCTGTCGATATCACCAAGGACAAGGGCGGACCGAGTGAAGCGAAGTTCATCATCCGTGCTCTCGAGGGAAAGATGCGTCTTGGACTTGCCGACAAAACAGTGCAAGTATCCTTGGCTCACGCCATGGTCTTCCACACCATGTCTCAGGACAACAGCAAGATCCCGTCCGAAGCCGATCTGAAGAAGGGCGAAGACGTTTTCAAGTCGGTCTACAATGAGCTCCCTGCATACGAGGTTGTTGTTCCTGCACTACTCAAGGACGGTATCTGGAAGTTGAGGGACAACTGTCGACTCCAACCAGGTGTCCCCTTGAAGCCCATGTTGGCAAAACCCACCAAGTCAATTGGCGAAGTTTTGGACCGGTTCGAAGGCAAGGACTTCACGTGCGAGTACAAATACGACGGAGAAAGAGCGCAAATTCACTTTGTAGCTCATGACGCGGACGAAGACTTTGTTGCGACGTCCGCGCCTGCTGCTGGCAAAAGTGATCGAGGCGTTGCAAACATCTTCTCTCGCAACAGCGAAGATCTGAGCAAGAAGTACCCCGACATCCTCAGCAAGTTGCCTACGTGGGTCAAGAAGGGCACGAAAAGCTTTGTCTTGGACTGCGAGACTGTTGCGTGGGACGTAGAGAAGAAGACAGTCCTTCCCTTCCAGCAACTCATGACACGCAAAAAGAAAGACGTCAAGATCGAAGACGTCAAGGTCAAGGTCTGCGTTTTTGCCTTCGATTTGCTCTACCTCGATGGCGAAGCATTGGTCAACAAGCCTTTCCGCGAACGCCGCGAGCACATGTACTCAGCGTTCGAGGAGATCGAAGGCGAGTTCATCTTTGCCAAGTATGGCAACACGCGTGAGATCGAAGAGATCCAGACTCTTTTGGAGGACTCCGTAAAAGCCTCTTGCGAAGGTCTCATGGTCAAGATGCTGGACGGCGTGGAATCACATTACGAGCCTAGCAGACGCTCGCAAAATTGGCTCAAGGTCAAGAAAGACTATCTCGCCGGCGTTGGAGACTCGCTCGACCTCGTCGTTCTGGGTGCTTACTACGGTAGAGGAAAACGCACATCTGTCTATGGTGCTTTCCTCCTCGCTTGCTACAACCCCAACACCGAAAAATATGAATCCGTTTGCAACATCGGCACCGGCTTCTCGGAAGCGCTTCTGACTGAGCTTCACGAAACACTCTCGCCACTGGTCATCGATCGCCCAAAGCCTTTCTACGATCACTCTACTGGCAAAAATGACCAGCCAGACGTCTGGTTCGAGCCGAAGTTTGTGTGGGAAGTCAAGACTGCTGATCTGACTTTGAGCCCGCGCTACCGTGCTGCCGCGAGCGAAGTCGGTGACGGCACGCACAAGGGTGTCAGTCTTCGATTCCCACGATACATCCAGGCGAGAGAAGATAAGAAGCCGGACGATGCAACCAGCAGTCGCCAGGTGGCGGAGATGTACAGGAAGCAGGAGTCGGTGAGTAAGAACAAGGGACCTTCGGTCGATGACGACTTCGAGTATTGAGAGTCTTGGTCATCGCACATGGCACCACCAAGAGCGGGAATGATGGAATTCTAATTCGATCACATGATACGGCGGGTGAGGCTTGATGCAGCATTATATTGACAAAATAAATGATCGATATGATTGAAAGCCAAAAGAGCAGTCGAACCACGTTCAAGTCGACCAAATTTCGTGCTTGATGTTTACGCCGTGCAATGCACACTGCGATAAACCAATCTTAAGTTTCTCTAGAGCATCAAAACGTCAACGCTACGCGCCACGGCCTCCAACTTCGGCCACATCGCCTTCACATCCTCCCTGACTGTCTCTTCAGGGTGCGGCACGCTCGACATAACCTGCTGGAAGGCCTCAGCCACAACCTTGCCAAACGGCGACTCCCAACCGTAGCTCTTCTCAATGTTATCATGCAGCTCGAACATGAAACCCAAGAACACCTTTTGCAAATCCAATCCGCCTTTCTTCGTCTCCAAGTAGATCTCACGCGTAGCCGGGCTATCGCACAGTGATTTCGTCACATTCGCCATCGTCCAACAGTCGATCACGCGGTCGGGGTAGAAAGACTTTGGGAACAGGACGGGTGCGCAGTCGAAGTGTTTCTTCGCTCCGATGCGCCATGCCCGGTATACTTCGCCTGTGGACATGTAGTGCACTTGCAGCTGGCGGAGGAGGTGAGGGACGGGCTGGCGGGTATATGACCACATGCCAGAGTTCAGGCAGAGCTTCAAGGCGTCCTTGATCTCTTCTTCGCTTGCGCTGCTGTTGCCCTTTTGGTAGTCGAATGTGGTTCCCGAGACGGCGAAGGCTTCGGCTTGGATGGCGGAGACACGGCGTTGGGCTTCTGCTGGTGTGGCTGGGATGAAGAACTTGTGTAGCTGCTTTGAGTGGCGCTGGACAAGGTTGTCCGCCATAGTGATGAATTCAGGCTTCAGCTCATCGGCGGGCTTGAGAAGCTTGTCTTCAGCGTGGGTGGCGCCTTGCTTGCATTTGGGACACTTGCAGCTGAAGAGGTACTGTGCGCTGAGCTCTGCCTGCCGGACGCTGAAGGGGTTGGTGGTGTCTACGTATTTGATGAAGAGCTCGTCGCCTTTCTTGATGGGCTTCAGAGCGCGGATGATCAATTGGGGCTGGTTGAAGACGACGAAGAGATTAGGGTCACAAGAGTGGTTGGCGCTGCAGACGACGTTGTCGAAGCCAAGTCCGAGAGATACATCGTCCAGTGGGCTGGTGAGAGCGATGGTGTTGCAGTTGATCTTTGTTCTGTCAGATTCCTACACGTTTCGCTGCAATGAATTGTCTCTTGACTTACGTTGAAGAAGAATGCTCTGCAAACTGACTGGAAATCGATCTTCTCGTGCTTGGGCTCACCACAGTACTTCCACGCACCATACGCAAGCATGTTGAAGTCCTCCCACTTCTGTTCCTGGTGGAGCTGAATCCACTCAAGAGCCTTGCCATCGACAGCGGGCTTGAATTGCAGGATGTCTAGAAGACCTTCGTCTTTGCCCTCTGCATCGGCTTGCAATCTGCCGAGCAACTTGATCGTAGCACGAACGCCATGAGGCAGATCGGGCCGGCCGGGAGCAGAAATCACTTTGCACTCATGTTTGTGCTCGCGCTTCCACGCCTTGCGTTGGCAAGCTGTAGAGCAATATCTGACCTTGCGGCAACCAGTGCAGGCTTTGGTCTCGACAGGAACCTCAGGAAGACCAAGTGCAGCAGCTTGTTGACGTTCAGCTTCGGAAGATCCTTTGTGGAAACACCAGGCGCAGCTGTCTTGCAGGCGTTCGGTGTCTAATTCTGCAACGGCAGGCCGAGCAATGGTGTGGACGACATCGCCGGGCTTGAAACTCTTCGTGGCGAAGAGACCTCTGCCTGCGCCTTCAATGTCAGACTTTCGGATTTCGATGTTCATTTTTTCTTATGCCGTCGGGTTTGACGAGTCGCTGTAGCTCAAGTCGTTCAATGCATTTGTTCTTGGCGTCGCAAAGTCGAGAGTCGTGAGAATTTGCGTTTCGTCATTGGCTGCAAAACAACCAAAACAACTCAAACATCCCCTCGGGCATCTTCGACGGTAATACTTGCACAATTCTCCATACAGACGAAACCTGGAGTTCAAGTGCTTGTCCTGTGGTATTCAAGACCTACGGTCTTTCTGCGGTTCTGGGACGATGGTCTGCAATGCCATTGAAAACGTGGTAGAACGTATTGCTGTGATCTGACAACCCACTCACACGCCTGCTTGTCAGCAACCAGTAATTCAAGTTAGGCTCAGGTGTTGGCAGGTCCACAGCAACCAGCTTCGGTTGCCGCTCAAGGAAGAACTTCTACTTTTCATGAACTATGAATGGATGCTTTACGCCCCGCAAATCCAACCAACAAAGCAAACACCATGATGGCCGCCGAAAGGCCATTTCATAGTTTCGCCATCTTCACTCGCTGCGATTCACTGACGAAGCCTCGTACTGCTTTCCAATAGCGCTCAGAATCCTCAAGCGGAAGTGCTACATGATCGGCGTACTCCCATACCTCCCTTGTAACATTGACTCTCCTCCCCATCTCGCTGCATGAGAGGCTACATCTTCTGCTGCCACGAGGCGGTCTCCTTTGGAATGGAGATATAATCTAGGAGCAGGTCCAAAGGTGTTTACATCGTTGAGTTCTCGCCTCAGATCTTCTACAGAGCTCAGCATACCCCAGCCCTGCAGTATAGAGATTGATCCAATCACTGGTAGCAGGCACGCTCGACCAAGGAGGTTGAAACCTGGGACCTGGATTGCTGGCAGCGAGTAAACGGCGCCAGAATAGGCTTTGAGAAAGCCGGAAGAGCCAGGGCACGAGTCCAGGACGACTCCTGTCAAGGGAATTGGGTAGAGACCGTCCGGGTTGTTACCACGTAACAAACGGCTGAGCTGCAAAGCGGTATTACAGCCGCCATGAGAGAACATATGTAGCAGCGCCCCGGCGCCGTTGTGAGTGCTTCCAGGCGGAAATGCTGACATCAGGTAATCACGCGCTGGCTGTAGTTGTGCTTGAACAGCAACAGCCGTCTTGACAGTGATATCAGACAAGACGGTGCGGATGAGCAATATTGATGCAGTTGGATACGCGGTCTGATAGCCGCGGCAATATACGGCGATGCGATTGGAGGAGGCTCCACCTAACCAAGTAGCCAGTATCACCATTTTGACGGCAGTGTGGGTACGCGTAAATTCTGCCTGTTGTTGAACCTTCCTTGCCGGTGTGTATAAGAGGACGTTGGGCCATGAAGGATCGAGCGGTGCAAACGCGAGAGACTCAAGAGGATTTGGTGTCGGTGGCATGTTGGCAAGGCCGGTGCCCTGACAGAAGACAGCAAGGAAGTGGACAGGCTCAGCTTGAAAATGTTGTTAAATGGCTACAGGCCCTGCTCGCATGTACGATCGAATGAACAGCACTACAAACAACATGTCTTGCATGATACGTGCGTTGCTCTGCCGTCTTGGCGAGGGTAAATACACCTGCTAAATATGGCTGAGGTCTGCTCGTATAGCTATGCGGACTGCTTGTGCTAGAAGCATGATTTTAGCCTTATCAATACGCCCCTTCTCAATACAACAACTTATTGTGGCACTTCTACAGGTTCTCACTCGAGCCTCCGAAAGCCTATAGATGTATCCATCAGGAGCGCTACGCCTCATGAAGCTGGTGTGACATACAAGTTGGTTCCACCAATCGATGCTTTAGCGAGACCTCGCCTAGAAATTGGTGATGCTTTAGGAATGTGTTCCCACTCCTGGATAGTTGACCAACCGATAATTGTACGTGTCTCTCGCATTCACATGTAGTAAATTGAAAGCGCAATTCGGTGCTGAGAAACGTCTCGGAACATGTCGCCTTGTGTAGTACATACGATCATTTCACAGAGAGAAGCGGGCACATTATCTACTCTGCTATCAACAAACACTGGACTTTTCACGCTCGTGTATATACATCAAAGGCAAGCAGTTTATTTACCAAACTCGTGGACTTCTATATGTATAGGAAAGGTCCACGTCAGGAATGAAAGACCATATGACCGAAGCTGCTTGGTACGTAACATGGTGATTCGACCGGGGAGCATACCTATAGCCTCGCATACAATATGCCTTTGCTGGGGACTGTCTCATTACTTTTGCAACGCCATCAGAGAAACCCCAAGTCCCAGCATACCTTCTGTGGAGACAGTACTGCCAGTAGCGGTCCAGTGTGCTTCGCCCCATAAGCTTTCGACCACGGCAGTTGCTCGAATGCTGTCTGGTAAGTGTACAGCAATGCTGCCGTTGAGATTCCCATAGTTCAAATTCACGATGCACAATAGCAGCGAGTCACCATTGTCCCAAACGGTGGCATCGACTCTGTCGGCGCCATCGACTTGGAGCATGCCAGTCATTGGAGAATTGATCAGGAAGTTTGTAACACGGTCAGTAGTCAACATTGCCGCCAGCGCATTGGTGACGTTCGAGATCGCCGCGGTGGTTGGGAAATCCCACATGACGATGCCTTTGGCAGCATGGTTGACGCTGAGCATGTTCATGACAATTTCTTCGGCAGCCGTTGGGTAGCGAGTCCAAAATGTTTCGTTACCGAATGCTTGTGGTGCACCCCAATGCGTCTTCTGCCAGCCTAGGATGTCGTCAAAGTGTGCAAAGCTATCGAGCCGATCGGAGATGTCTTCAAAAGCGCCTGCGCAGTTGTCACAGCCGCAGCAACCATAAGTGGCATTGCATGGGGTATCATAGACTGTTGAGTAAGATGTGTTCGCACTGATCGGATAAACGTCAGATAAAATGATGTCTGCTCCAGACGCGTAGTCCGAGTAATAGAAATCGGCGCAATTCAGCGCCATCGAGACCGGATGATAGGGGTCGATGGCACGTATAGTGTCAAAAGCAATTCTGGTCGAATTGATGGGGTCCGACTTGCCATCCGGCTCGTCAGCTGTGTACCACAGCAGGATTGAGGGGTGTGAAGCTAGTCTGGTGACCTGATCGACCATGATCGAGAGATTGGCATACTCCCAGCGGACATCGTATTGCAAGAGAAGGCCAAGCTCGTCTGCCCTGTCCAGGTACGGCTCGAACTTGTCCCATGGAAAGGGCGTATCACCAAGGTCGCCAGTAGGGACAATGTGGATGACGTTGTAACCCATGGATGCGAACTCGTCCAAAGTTGACAAGTTGGCGTACCAATACAGGCTCCATTGCACATAGTATGTATAGCTGAAGATTGGCTTCCATGCGGTGCTTTCACCTCGCCTTACTGCCAGACCGCCATATAGGTGATCCAGTCGGGTGGCACTGCCGTTGTCTGTCCGCAATGGTAACCTGAGAACTGATGTCCAGGCTTGAAAAGTTGAATTGCTGCCGCTGAGAGTGGCCACGGCAGTGACATTGTGCGCGACTTTACTGGTGCTTAGCTGCGATAAACCGAAGTGGTGCTCCGTCTTTTGTCCGATGAGAGCGGTAGACGAGTTGACTCTCAAAGGTTCACCATCAAGAAGATACGTGACGTTGAGTCTGTAGTCAGCGTGAGAGCCAGCCTTGTGTCCCGCGAGCTCCAGTTTGCTTCCAACATAATTCGAAAGGGATGCGTCTACAATGAAGCTACCGTACGAGTCATCCTCCAGGTATAGACTCATCCGAGATGTAACTTTGAGATCCAGGAGTGGCTCTTTAGACATTGCCGGCTCGAGGAACTGGCCGCTAGGATTGAAGGATGCATTGCTTCTGCGGCATTAGCATTGATATCAGTGACCATTCTGCCTGCGAAATATCTCACGTGGATCTGTAGGCTTTCCCACACCATATGTCGACACCAGGCGGATTGTTAAATTGTGCATAGACACTGGGCAGAAGCGTGATAATGAAAGCTTTGAACAACATCTTGTTCGACTTGCCTGTTCAGCTCAGCCAACCTGGTGGGCGTATAGCATCCATGCTTTCCATTTATCTGTCTCGCACACTTTTGCGCGATGGTACCTGGCCTCTTCGGCGTCACATTGCTTTGGTCGCACTGGAGCGTTGCACGCGATGTTGAGAGGGGGAAAGGTTTAGGAACTTTGCGCATTGGAGTTGATCTGCATGACGCGTCTCTTTAACCGCGGCCTATCATGGCCTATCACAACAAAGCCTATCTCGGCGGACAACAACCCTTGGAAATACACCCTGCGACTATCACAACGTGCCATTGACAATGGCACCATGTTATGAGGCTAATGCGCGCTATCCTAGCGATGGCACTTCATTATCGCCTGGGTGGAGCAAACGGCCACTGCAACATCTCAGGCTTGAAGATTGTAGCGCTTCGGATGGTAGCATTGGAAGAGGCGCACGATAAGGGTCGTGAGCCATAAAGACGGCAATAACGTATCTATTCTGGACTATATCGCGTTGACAGGATAGATCTGCATGTAAAATGGTGCCAGCATATCTCGCAATCTTGCTGTTCGTCCTGCAGCCCACGTACGTGGCAGCATCGACGAGGCACGCTTGGAGAAGTAGCACAGAGGTATATTCAACTTGGTCTTGTTGGAATATCCCAAGTATACTCATGCTGATTCTGCTATAGTCTATACCGGTTGACTTGACATCAGCCTTCAATAACAAAGCTTTTGGCAAAGTTCCTGGCGAGGCAGCCTTCGACTCGTCAAATCAGTCTTACGCTGCACCTGCCTTGGCCACAAATGGCTCATACACTTCGACACAAACTAGCATCAAATATAACTTTCCCGGGTATCGTGCTGGCAATTTATCGGACAATGTCATCTGCGACAGTCAAGCATTCTTAGTCCCTGAAGCAGAGTATTTCTCTGCTTCATTCTTGGTCGCATCCGATTTGGAACTTAACACTGTATCCGGCAATGTGACCTTCACATACTCTGACAACTCGACCTCTACGAGCGAACTCCGTAGCGAGCCATGGTTTGCTTTCTTGACCATCAACCGCGGAGAGATGATATACCCATATCGTTTTACAGCCAATGGAACGAATGGTAACACCTCCCATATCTTCGAGATTACCAGCCCACTCTCGACAGGAAAGCGTCTGAGCACTATTGAGCTTCCTTCGACGACGAACACAACAACAGGCCGTCTGCACGTCTTCGCCATCTCCTTGTGGCAGGGCAGTAAGGTTTCCGTGCAGTCTGTGCGGCCAACTCAGCAGCAGCTCACAAATGGCAGCCAGCTTGTGGACGTGATGTTGAACAATGCCGGTCTCAGGTGCATCTCTGGCTTAGGCCTCGAAGTGAGCCTGAGTGGGCCAAATATCACTACGACGCAAGCTGGAAAATTGAAGCGCTTGTGCCCAGGCGACCAGAAGACTGTCAAGATTGGTGTTCAAGGATCTCACAGCGGTTTGGCGACAGTCGTGCTCGATGATGGCGAGCTCAAACAAAAGCAGCATTTTGAAGTAGATCTGGGCATTACCGACTGGACCTCAGATCTGTCAAATCTGGCTCGTCACCAGAGTCCGGATTGGTTCGACGATGCAAAGTTCGGTATCTTCATCCATTGGGGACCATACTCAGTAACCGGATGGGGTAACTCGTCTCCCTACGAGTCTTACGCAGAATGGTTCTGGTGGTACAGTACTCATCACCCTGAAGCCGACAGAAGCGATTTCTACGACTACCGTCTTCGTACACTGGGTCCGGATTGGAACTATGACGATAGCTTTGCCGACTACACTGCCTCAAAATTTGATCCCAAAGAGTGGGTTGATCTTTTCGCCGATGCTGGTGCAACGTATTTTGTATTCACTACGAAACATCACGATGGCTTTGCCAACTTTGACACTAAGCAGACAACCAACCGCTCATCTTTGCATTATGGACCAAAGCGCGACTTGCTCGCGGAGCTATTCGACGCTGCGAAAGAGCATCAACCAAGTCTACGACGTGGAACGTACTTCTCCCTGCCAGAATGGTTCAACCCGAACTTTGCACCCTATGGCTATTCTCAGCTTGCCACAAACAGCTCGACCACTTGGCCCGGCATCATTGCTCGCAACCCATATACGGGACTGGAAGAACCTTACACCGGTGGCTTCCCCGTTGACGACTTCATCACAGATATCATGGTGCCGCAGATGGAGATTTTGGCCTATGACTACGAGACTGATATTATGTGGTGCGATGCCGGCGCCGCCAACGGAACAGCTGCTTTTGCTTCGGACTGGTTCAACAAAGCTCGCGAGCAGGGTCGTGAGGTTACGATCAACTCTCGTTGCGGAGTGGCTGAGGCGGCAGACTTTGATACTCCGGAGTATGCTACCTTCTCGACTTCGCAGCCAAGGAAGTGGGAATCTAATCAAGGCATGGATCCTTACAGCTATGGCTATAATAGGTGAGTCTCTTTCTGGAGATGTAAGTTGAATGAGCTTGAGCTGACATGTGTCTAGAGCTACAAATGACAGCGCCTATATGAATGTATCAACATTGATCTTCGACCTTGTTGACATGGTTTCTAAAAATGGCAACCTGCTACTCGACATTGGACCGCGAGCAGACGGCTCAATCGTGGAAACCGAAGCAAACACGCTGCGCGAAGCCGGCAAATGGATTCACGCTCACTCTGAAGCGATCTTCAATACCACGTACTGGTTCATTATGCCAGAAGTTGGCACGCATATTCGCTTCACGCAGACTGACGAGGCGTTTTACATCTTCACTTTCGAGAAACCGTTGAACGGTACACTCCTTGTCGAAGCACCGATACCCATACTGGATGGTGACAAGGTTACGATGGTTGGATCGAATAGCTCGATGGATTTGCAGTGGTCAAAGGACAAGAGCGGCTACCTCACTATCGACGCACCAAAAGCCCTCGTCGATCTCGAAGACACTTGCTGGGTTTTCAAAATCGCATATGCTTAGTGACAATAGTGTCAGCATCTGCCACTCTTGGCTCAACGAGACCAGATAACCATTCTCAGAGGCAGCTTCTCACTACCGACAAAGCGCAAACGTGATGTGTATATGTGTATATGTGTATATGTGTA